>JAJOZX010002110.1:377500-450000 GCA_023014485.1 Bathynomus jamesi
GACATGAACAGAATCTACAAGTGGACGGAAGACAACAATATGAAGTTTAACACTGAGAAATTTCAGCTGTTACGGTACGGAAAAAGAGAGGAACTAAAGTCCATGGAATATTATACCCCAAATGGACAGGAAATTCAGAGAAATTCTAAAGCAAAATGACTGTGATGCAAAATTTGAAACACAAAATAAAATAGCAGTAAATAGAGCAAAGAGAATAACTGGGCAGATACTGAGAACCTTTAAACGAACGGATAGGAATATAATGATTCCTCAACTGAAAACACTGATATACACAAATTGGAATACTGCTTGGTCCTAACATCCCCATATAAAAAAGAAGACATTAGACAGCTAGAAGGGATTCAGAGAAGCTTCACAGGAGGAGCGACAAGCTTGACCTTCGTGAAATGAGGAATCATCGCACGGAACATTTGAAAGGTTGAAGGTTGAAAAGTATGTGTATACTTGTGTGTGTGTTTATATATATATATATATATATATATATATATATATATATATATATATATTGTCGATTCGAAGTTGACGGGGGTTCTGGTTAGTGGGAGCAACGAATTTGTCACTCTGAAGTAGTTGGTGCCGTATAGGGAATCGCAGTAGTTTTTTTTATACTACTCTCCGATTTCTTCTTGTAGTGGATCGGAGGATTCTGTGGAGCTTACTAAATTTTCTGAAGGTTCCCCGATTCTTCTTGTAACGTATCGGGAAATTACTTTTCTCTATTTAAGACTAAGTTCTCTGAAGAGAGCAAGGCTCGAAGGAGAAGACAAAGATTTTCTCTGACTATAATTTACTGCTAAAATGTAACAAGTAATGCTCAGTCTCTAAGTTAGATCAGCCAAATCAGAATGAACATTGGAGAAATTTTATAGGTTTATATACTGAAATTTTTACTGACATTATTATTTAATGCTGATTTGTTTTTGTTTTGTTTTTATTCTCAATAGGCTGATTTACTTTGCAAAATATTTAAAGACAAAACGAATATTTTAGCTGTAGCAAGGTCTAGACTGCTAAGCAAGAGGAAGCCATATTTTTATTTTAAACCGCATATTGACAGATCTAATGTTATCATGATCTGCCGAGTTAACTAAAACTGGAAATTGAAATATGCCTTCCCATCACGAATTATAAACAAACATGCACATGAGCAAAAATTAAATGCTTAAGATTCAAAATTGAACGTTAAGCAGGACATGACTTCATTTTTTACAACGAAGAGAGAATGTATACAGGGAATGAAAAAGTTTTCATTATTAAGCTAAATCTAAAAATATGATTAAGTAGTTTAAAAAGAAATAATTCACCAATTATAAAATAGAAAGCAAATAAAAAATTTATCCAAACTCGCGTCAGTGTTTATGCGATTTTGGTCTCTATGTAAAAATGAATATATGAATATAAACGTATACAAATATAAGTATTATATGAATATAATGAATATAAGGATTATATAAATATAAGGATTTATAATAATATACGAATTATATAAAAATTATAGGAATGAATATAAGAATATAGGAATTTATTCATTGTTCATTTTTACACACACACACACACACACCACACACACACACACACACATATATATATATATATATATATATATATATATATAAACAAACAACCACAGGGAAAAGGAAAAGGAAACACGAAATCCGAGCGCTTTCCCTGAAGATGTGAATATATCACGAAAGCGCTCGGATTTCTTGTTTAATTTTCCTTTTCTCTGTGGTTGCTTGCTTATTAAAAAGATCACGTGTTGTTCTGTTATTTTATTGCATATATATATATACTAGGTTGGAGTGAAAAAGCTTTTTTTTTCTTTTATTTTTTGGCTTCGGCGATAAGTGCGAAAGTTGTGAGTAGGTAAATGTTTACCTGATATTTATTCATCTTCAGGTCCCGCAGTGAACATGAAGTTTCACTCAAAACTAGTATAAAAGTGCTTAGTGCTTAGTGAGTGGAGGCTCAAACCTTTCCGTGGAACTCCAGTCTATCATGCCGGTGTAGTCAGTTGCTTCAAAGTGCAACTTTGGTACTTAAAGTGTCGAATACCGACAGCTGCATCAGAAATTTCCCTGGCTTTCATTATTCTTCTAATTGCTAGTTCGCGAATATGCTTTCGGTTGTCGGTAATCATGCTCAGAATCAAATTCTCAAGGTGTGCAAAGTGAGCATTCCTTTGGATGACAGGTTGAACAATTGTTTTTAAATCATTCTGCAAATAATGACACTTTCAATCATAGAAAATAGATGTTTTGCTCCAAACGTACAATGTGAATTGATCTTCATAGAGAACCAACACGGAGCATATACTTTTGCGACGAAGGTAGACAATATGATGAGCTTTTTATATGGTACAGACTAAGGATTCGGTTTGCTGTGGTTAGCCATTTAGAATGAGAAATTGGACCTGGGTTACGTTTAGCTAGACTGGACGTGACCTTCCCGCATGAAACAGCGCTGCAAACATCTTTCAGATACTTTTGATCACTACTCAGGTCAACAACGTCGTCCACTTGTTCAGGTAAGATGATATTGATTAACTTAAATTTGACAGGAGGCATGGTTTCACATTTAACTAGCTGTTTACCAATTGTACCTGTGAAAGATGTAAGACCTCGAGTACCGCCATCCAGATGATGCATCAGATGTCTCAATGGTAGTTCATTCGTATGTAGTAAGTACATCATTCTCTGCAAGGGTTTTTCTAAATGTTCCTCAAGTTTCCGGATCATACCTCCTTTCTCGCCAGTGTTGATGATTGTTCCATCGCAACCCACAACAAAAAGAGTATTGATATCGAAATCATTTCTTTGCAGAAAATTCATGATCGCCTCAGCCGTATCCTTGGCTGATCCTGATGAAGGAGTCACATGGCCTATGTACTTGGAGCCAGGTTCTTGTATTAGAGTTATGTGTTCTTCAGAAATAGTTTGACGGACAAATTTGCGAGCTTTCTTCACTTGTGCTATGGTTTGGTCCTCCCGACCATCGAAATAAATACCACTGAATAATTTTTCATGTAAATATGACAGTGACTGAGATTCTTGCAGGTCTCTCTCCGGTGCTTACTTCGTTCACGTCGAATTTTACTTCGATCAGTGACATGGGATTGTTCAGTATCTTTGATAATCCCGAGGTCTTATAGTAATGCTGATGTTAATGCTGCTGTTGCTTCATCAGATATTCTATGCCTATCACACTCTCGAGCAACAGTTGGTATGGGTGTTCGCATTTGTTTTGCTTTTTTCACTGTGAGTTTTTACAGTTGATGTTTTTTTCTTGAAGAACTGTTCAGAGTCACTTGATTCACTTGTGTTATCATCACAATCAGAACTGCTTTCAATCACTTCAAATGATGATTGAATACTATTGTTATAATTTTTGTATATAGCATTATTATTTTGTGTGCCTTATATGTTACTATAGTATTATATTTTCTCCAGGTATAGGTATTCCATAAAATACTATATAATGTAAAGATTGATAAAAGATGATAAAGAAAACATAAATAATATATAAGAGTCAATCATTGATAATGGTCTTGCATAAAAGCAACCTTTAATAACAGTTGTCTTCTCGGTACGTATTGTAATTTAAAGAGGTGTATATAAATTAGTAACTTATCTTTGCCTTAAATTACTAAGTTAACTATCGTTAAACTTAATCTTAAAGCAATTCATATAGTTGACTCTGTTTAGTATAATGGTACTAAGTAATTTTTATGTTTTTTATTTTGCAGTTACAGTAGATGTCAGTAGAAGTTTTAGTAGATTAAAGCCTAAGTTGAATTGAGTTTCATTTGGGTAATTCTCATCTCAACTATCCTCAGATTTTTCCTGTGACTTCGTCTTTCTGTCTATTTCTGTAACAAGCCTTCTTTCTTTTTCTTTCAATTTCTTTGTTTTCACCACATCAACTCCTACGATACACATTTTTTTTTTCTGTTCGCTGATCTGTCAGAAATAGCCTTTCATCAACAGGAACTTTTCGGTCTTTAGCGCAAGCACACATAGATAACTGTTTGCACTTACAGGCAGCAATGTCAAACAGTTTAGAATTACCTTCATCTCTAAATTTTGTTACTTGTGCAGAGTAGCTCTTAATCATGTGCCTGTTTTTATTTCCCTTCAATAGCTTCTTGTATTTCACTCGGAAATCTTTAACTTTATCAACTACACTTTTGTAAGCAATGGTGGGAATAGAAGCTTTTTGCCAGTGTGTTTCAACGGCAACTGCTACAGGCTCACAAATGTCTCTCAAAGATGGTTCCTTCCCACCTTCAGATGTCATTTCAGGTCGAAGCCACGTGCAGTATCGCATTACATCTCCTAGTGTTGGCAAAGTATTGCTTTTAAATTCGCTGATTGAACCTAGTTGAATAAGCAATTTTTCCGCAAGTTTTAACCTTCTTTGTATCCATTATACTTGGACAATATCAAAAACTTTGCTAGAAAAAGACAAAGTTCAATAATGCACGGTCAGTTACAGAAGTGTGTGGCACATGACCTCACACAACTACAGCTCAAATGACACTAATGAATGACTCGTGTCTACTGTCTATTGACTGAGTTGGCAATCACAGCGGCCTGTTGCCAGATGTACGATAAGAAAATCAGTAAATCGTATAACATTGAGACTTCTTGCGGGACCTGAAAACATGCTTGAAATGCAGAAATATTTTACTTGTTATATGTTGGATAAAATAGGCAACTTTTAAACATATCGACGAAAAAATTAAAGACAGCCATGAACAGCCATAAAATCAACATTTATCAACCAATCATAATGAAACTCATGCAGAGCAAAACTATGTAAACAGTATATATGTACACCAATTTGTAGATTATTATATTCAAAATTAATGATTTAATGAGGATTGTTTATGTTCGACAAATTTTGGTTGTGAACATCGCTCCAGTTTTGAATTCTGGGAGTCCGCAAAGGCGGTAAAACTTTGGTAATAAAATTTTTATTCTCATTTTAGTTATATAATACATAATGTCTTTTAGGGTATTCTCGTTTCTAGAGTTACCTCTACGAGTTTGGAGGGCAGCATTAAGCAGGGTGTTTAACTGTACCCTCGCATGTTCTGTTTCTTCCGAATCATAGAAACCATGACAAACAGATACGAGAAGGTCTGACCTAATATGATCTACTTTGTCAAATATAAAACATAACCATGGATTTTCTACCAGATCACGATTTTCAGCAGACGATCCCATTGTACCTGTATCGACGGAGGAGCAGGCTTGTGGGGGGGCGTAGATGGTGGAAGTGGTTGGGGTGGAGGTGGAAGGGACCCGATAGGGACTTCTCGTCTCTTTAAATAATGCTCCAGATACCACCGGTTCAATGCTCAGACATCCTTTCACATTAAGAATTACGTACCTATTACTAACTATGACACAGTTAAGTATATACGCGGAGTCACTGTAAGATTATGAACGTAATGAAACATACATTTCCTGCGGTCACCGACAAAAACTTTTAATATTAAACGGAAGATTCGCAGTGTAGATGGTGGGGTGAGGCGGGAGGAGGGGAAGAGGATGCGAATAGGAGTGCCCACTTCTCATCCCTTTAAATCACGTTCTAGATACCACCAGTTCCATACACAACCATCCTTTCACATTAATTATCACGCCACTATTACCCACTATAACATGCTAAGTAAATATGTGGGATCATTGTGAGTTCATGAACATAATGATATCAAAATTTTCTGCGGAAACAGTCAAAAAACTTTACTATTTAAAGGCAATTCGCAGCGCAACCGAGAGGCACCCTCTCCTCGTGAGGCTCCATCGAATCAATAGATGTACTTCGCGTACCAAGAGTACAATTACATCAGCGGTTCCTAAATTGTGGTACGTTAATATAGGAAAAATTAAGTCTAATTCAACCACAAATTAAAAATGAAGAAAAATTTAGAGTTTGCAGCTTGGAGGAAAAAAATTATAATCCACGCTGAAAATATTGAAGGGGCCGGCCAAAAATTGGAAAGGTCCTCTAGAAAAAAACTTAACGGCGTTTTTTGTTAATAGCAGGCACCCACCTTAGATAAGTAGTATTGAGGATGGCAAACAAGATGTGGGTGGATGCCACTCTCAATGTTGGGTTTGAAGGTCCCATACAAAGTGACAAAAGTAAAATTCTGAAAATTTCCGAATTTTTGCATTTCAGTGGTGGTTCTATGTAACAACGTGTTTAAAGGTGTATCATTAGCACATAAAGCATATTTTTGTGATTTTATGGATAATAATTGAATGTAACTATGACTCTGGATGTCTTTATTTCCATTAAAACTACATTTAGCATGCTGGATGAGGTGCGCATTTGCCTACTACTACCATAGTACAAGTAATAGCATACTTTCACATGTTGAATATTTTCAATGCACTGGCTGGCCAGACATTGGTTTGATATATGCAGTTAAAAGAGTGGAGACAGTACCAGCTGGTAAAATAATAATAATAATACTGCTAAAGGATAGGTATGTTTCAAATTGTTTCAATATATCTGTGGCTACTACATATTGCCATTCCCACTTGTCTTTGCAGATAGGGAGCTCATCAGCAATGGACCCTGTAGCTGTCATGAAGTGCAAGAGGAAACGTCAGGATGTCAGTGAGGATTGTTGCTTCTTTTGCCAAAGCAGCGCTGGTGACCTGCGCACAGCATCAGCAGAAGGAAAAGCAAGAACCATGATTGTGGGCGATGAGAGAAAGAACCTGGGAGATACCTACTATCTTGATGTTCTACAAAGACTAGAAAGTCATTCCAAGGATGATTTCAATGCATTGGAACTCGAGTGACATAAATCATGCTACTTTTTATTCACCTCTGAAGGCAAACTGAAAAGGCTGCGAAGTCAGCAGCAGACCATGGGTGCATCGGCGACCACAAAAAGTACAGGCTCTCAGGCTTTTCCCCCAAAGCGTAGACGTTCAACACCAGTGATTGACTGGACCCTCTGCATGTTTTGCCAAAAGAAGACCACAAAGAAACTGCACAGGGTGGAGACAATGGAGAAGTCGATGACTTGATCCAGCGTGCCAACATGACCCTGTCATGAGCATACCGTTGTCAGCGGAGTGATGTGATTGCATTGAAGGCTGCTATCATCTGGCATGTTTGGTGACATTTGAGAGACGTACTAGAAAATAAGTGGTGTCAGAGGAGCAGCAAGGGCCTGAAAATGAGTGCATGATGAAGCTGTGCAAAGACTTGACAGTAGGCCTGTCTCGTGATCACGTATATGACATGGGAGACGTCTGGGACAGATACGAGAATATGTGTAATGACACCAGCATCACCGTGAAATACTCCAGGAAAACAACGTTCTACGAAGATATTCAAAGGCTGCTTGGATCAAACGCCAGCTATGTACGCCCATTGTCAAGGGGCCCGCTGCTGATTTACCCTGGAGAGAGCTCAGATTTCATCATCTCCAAAGCACTGGCTAAGTCTTGGGAACAAGGTCCTGTCACCTCTGAGTCAGAGTCTACTGAAGATGAAGATGCTGATGTCCGCATGTGTGCCACTAGCAGCATATTCTAAGATATGGTACACGTGGCTCTGAAGGTTCGACAACATCTTCTTGAAACTCCTGGACACTCCGAGACATGGCAAGGTCTTGATCAGGAACATGTTGATCGCGTCATACCCGACAGTCTGTACCTGTTTTTACGATTGCTCTTTGGGGGAATGGATGCTGTGGATGAGGGACGTGAAGAGGACCAGAAAGTGAAGCAGAGTGTGTGTAGCATTGCCCAGGACATAGTCTATGCAGTCTCCAACCGACGAAAGTTGACACCAAAGCATGTGGGCTTGGATCTACTCTGCCCTCACCAAGCCACCCGCTCAGAAGCACTCTTAGATCTGTTCCACGCGCAAATCACACTATAGGTATCGACACTGTAAGAAGGATAGACACCACCATCGCTCAGAACATCCTGGAGAGTATGCTGAGAATGGATGTGTCTACATCCTGACACATCGTCGAAGAGAATGATTCACTGCTGTTGTGACAACATAGATGTCTTGGAGTCAACTTTAGACGGGAAGAACACCTTCCACAACACTCAACTGATGGTATGGCAGAGAGGCTCCCCTCCACAGCAGAGTCATGGCCAAATGGGTGGCAAGCACAAGAGATCGAAATCTATCAAACCTGATGAACTACAGGAGTTCCAAAGGCTGGACCAGGCTACCCTCCCATCTGGCAAGAGGCCATCTCCTCCTGGCTACGACACTGACATAGACACTTTGTCACATGAACCTGAGAGGGACCGGGCACGTGCCAAGGACTTGGCCTGGGTGGTGTCACGCATCCACGATGAAGCGATGTTCGTTCCAAGCTGGGGAACATTCAATCAATCTGTCAACACTGCGGATCCACCAGTAACGACCGCCGGGATGTTGCCAATCCTGCAGGCACTAGCAGATGACAATGACACCATGACCACCGTCATCAATCGCTTCATGGCCATTTCTGAGTATGTCAGCCAGAAGTACACCATCATCAGGAACTAGTCTGGACAAACTCGAAATTTGCCAACGTGGTCTTGCTCATGGGAAGCCTCCATATCTGCGTCAACTTTCTGAAAGCCATTGGTCAACACATGGAAAGTGTGGGACTTGATGACTTATGGACAGAGGCAGGTGTGTACGCGGCTAACACCATTGAGACAATGTTGAACGGCAAGACCTACTACCGAGCTGTGAGAGGGTCACCAGCTGACGTATGAGGCACTGTGGCGCATCAGTGGCAGATGTTTGAGTCATGGCTGGCTGCAACTGGCAACGGAGATGAGAACGTCAAACAGCTTGCCCTCAATGTTGCTTCGCTTTCAAAGACAGGGCTGACATATTAGATGCGCGATGCTGTTAACACTTCTCAGACGTTTTGGCAGATGAAAATTCTACAGTCTCATGAGGAATTCAATGACCAGCCTCTGAAAATCCCAACTTCATGCTGTTGGTCATCCTACATGGAAATGTAGTGATCCTACTGGCCTTCATCAGGCTCAGAGAGATTGGCATGTGGAGTCTCCACATAGAAGCCTTTGCTGCAATGCTGCCTTGGTTAACTATCTATGACCCACCAAACTATGCACGTTGGGGGCCGGTCTACTTGGCTGATATGAGAGGTCTTGAGAAGTCAGCGCCAGAAGTTCATGCAGAGTTCCGTAATGGGAATTTGTCGTCAAGAGGACGGCGAAGCGCTTCAACCAAGTTCCAGCTGAACAGGCAACCAAATGGATAAATCGTACATGCAAGATGCACAATGGTATCATCTGCATCACAAAGAATGACCAAGCAAGAGACAGGTTCTGCATCACATGGTCAGAGCGGTCACGCATCTCTCAAGACACAAGATGCCTCTTCAATCTTCAAGATGATGATGGGGAAGCCACCTTCGCTCGGGTTAACAGTCTGCCTTCTCGCACTAGCGTAACGCTCATGATGTCATGAAGCTAGTTCAGCAGTTGAAGCAGTTTGACGTCTTCAGAGTTCACATGAGTGAAGCAGGAGATACAGATGCCGCCGCTAACATGCCACTTGTTTCACTGGCAACCAAAGACACTGCACCCACAGATGTTGTGGAGAACCTGCTGACAGCTCAGGATCGAGGAAAGCAGCATGTAATCGGCTTCATGAAGGAGAGACTGATTGAGCAGATAGTAGGCTTCCATGAAACGATGAAGAAACATCGGTCGAAAATCTTCGCTGATGTGTACAAAGCTACAGTTTGCACCAAGCAGAACATGCAGAAGACCATTAAAGCTGACAGAAAGCTAATACAGCGGCTCTTGAATGCCGCGACCGCAGGTCGCATGGTGGAGATGGTCAACGTCTTGAAACATGAACTGTCCCCAGTCCCATTTAGTCTGGCGAATGCAGGAGGAGAGATGAATTCGACATCGAAGTCTGAGCTGATGAACATCCTGATGGCTCAGCAGACCATAAGCTCAGCGGTTCCAACCTCTGATCTGAAGACCTGCGTGATGATAGATGGCCATGCACTCATCCAAGCTCTTGGCAAGCCTGGCGGCTGTCGGACATTCGGCGACTATGCTGAAATGTTCTTCAAGGCCGTGACGAGTTATTTCAATGAACACACAACAAGAGTTGATGTCATCTTTGATCGGTACGCAGGGGAAGGATCGATCAAAGCAGTTACCAGGACAAAGCGTGCAAGCAAGAAGAAACCGATTCGGAAAGTCATTGATGGCCCACAAGTTCCACTGCCTGAAGTGTGGAAAAACTTCATGGCCCTGGATACAAACAAGGCTGACCTAGCCTTGTTTCTGTCTAACGTCATCACTGAGAAGGGCAGAGATCTTCAAGAAAGATGTCAGCTGGTGACAGGGGGTGGCTTCTCTGAAGCCACTGAAGTACGGTCAACCAGGCGACATGACGTTCCACTGCATAGCAACCATGAAGAGGCGGACACCAGGCTCATCCTTCACTCATGTGATGCAGCGTCCCAGGGCTATGAACGAATACTGGTAGTGTGCAGAGATACTGATGTAATGGTGCTGCTGATTCACTTCGTTTGCACCAAGGTCGCTGAAGTGTGGATGCTGTGCGGAACGGCCAAGAACCGAAAATGCT
The DNA here is from genome assembly GCA_023014485.1 of Bathynomus jamesi. NCBI lineage: Eukaryota > Metazoa > Arthropoda > Malacostraca > Isopoda > Cirolanidae > Bathynomus > Bathynomus jamesi. The sequence goes on from JAJOZX010002110.1 coordinate 388,148, forward strand.
ACCCCGTGCACGATGTATTCAAGAGTTTGTCGCCCCCAGTCAGGGACAACCTGGTCAGCTTCCACGCTTTGACCGGGTGTGACACAGTCTCGTCCTTCAGTGGTCATGGAAAAAAGAAGTGTTGGAAGGTGTTCAGTGACCACCCACTCCTGCTGCACGCCATTGGTCGAGATGGGGATATCGCAGATGTTGAGAAGTTTGTGTGTCATTTGTATGGCACCCCGGAACAACACAGTTGATGACGCCAGAGTTCACCTTTTTGGGAAGGCCAAGAAGACTCTGGAAATGCTCCCACCGACAAAGGATGCCCTGGAGCTCCACGCCAAGCGGGCAAACTATCAGGCCAAAATATGGCTCCAGGCTGACAAAGAGCACGTAGATGTTGAAGATCCGGTGGACACTTCAGCCTGGAAGTTGGAAGATGGGAGCCTCCTACCAGTGTGGACAAGACTTCCTCCAATCCCTGAAGCCTGCCTGGAGCTTGTTGCTTGTGGTTGCAAGAAAAAGTGCAAGACAGCTAGATGCAACTGCTTCAGGAAAAGGATGAAGTGTACGACAGCGGTTGCTGTAACCCAGCTGGACAGTAGATCTATGTCTCTCTTCCGGGCTGAAATCGAGAGAAGCTGGAATGTGCTGTAAGGAACTAATAACTCTGTTCTTAAGTGATTGCAATCCATACAATTGTGACTGTCATTGCAGCATTTCGGTGCTGTTCATCAAGAAACGTGAACTTGTAGATGTTACTAGTGTGTAAACTGTATAGTTATGGGGCTATATTTTCTGCTTTGTGATTTAGTTGTGATAATTCTGTTACTGTGAGTACTTAATTCATGCCATCAAACTTATTAGGCACTTATCATGTTAAAATAAATTGTTTTGACAAACAGACTTGCTCAATGATTTTTTTCGCCAATTAAAATAAAAAATCACAAATTTTTAGCACAATTTCGGTCGTGATTAACTTGAATTTGACCTTGAGTTGGTAATTCGGATGGAATAAGTGTGCCATCTTACTTCTTTATCACTAAGTGTGGCAAAATGAAACATTTGGTCAAACCAATTGGCTCAGAATATATTTTTTTAAAATTAAAATTAGCAAATATAATTTTTTTGCAGTTTAACCTCGAAAATGACCTTCAAAGCCAAAAGCGAGAGTAGCATCCACCTGCATTTTATTCCTAACCCTCAAACATGAGGGTTCGTCCAGCTCAAGTTGTATTGCACGTGTTGTAATGACCAGCTTTCCAGCCCTAGTGTGTGTGTGTTATTACAACCCATGCAATACATCTTGAGCTGGTCCAAGCCTGGCTGGACCAGCACAAAGCTGTCACTAGCTTAGTGTAGGAGATTCTCCTTAATAATCAAAATATCTTACAGGTACCTGCATTCAAATGCCTACTTCTCCAGTTTTGATGCTACATCAAATCCAATGATATCAGTGGATAGCTGAGATCATTGTGCATAAACAACTGAAGCGTTTTATTGAATTTTGAAAATAAAAATAGTAACTTTGGAGTTTTAAATATTTATTAAAATTTTGTTCTCGAAATCTCCCTGGTTCTCCTTGGCTGCATTCGAATCGCTACTGTTCCTTAAATTTTTACGCTACGTCAAACCCAATGATGGTATCAATAAATAGCTGAGATTGTTGTGTTGAATTCGGCTTTCTCTCCCGTGGTGACGTCCCTTCACCGGTGACCCCCATAAATGAAAATAAATCATTTCTTTGTTCATTGCTCCGCTCGTGGATGGATGTGACGACACAATTTACACTTGATGTGGTAGCGCGGACATTTTATGTCGTCTTTCTCTTCGTATTATTTATTCACTTAACTTCATTTAAGTAACTAACATTGTTTATCGTTATTATTTAAAAATTTACCTTTAACTGTTAGAAAAACAACATTTAGTCTCATTCTTTTGTTCTTATGTTCTTTCACAAATTAAATTAACTTCACACTTACATTATACAATTAATAAAACGAGGATAAGCCTCAATCGAAAGTGACAAGTAGGCCGATGGAAACGGGAATCTGGTCTAACGCAGGACAGGAATAGGCCCAGGGTTCTGAAGAAAAGTTTCCTTTCAGTAGGCTTTAGGAGAGATTAAATGAGTTTGCTCTTATGAATTCATCTTAAAAGTGGGCTCAAATTCCCACGGGTACGATGGGCCTGTTAAAATAAAAAATGACCATCAGCTCCAGTTGAAGAACAAGGGACCAATAATAAAATTGTGATGTGATTGTTCAGTTGACATTAGTTCACACAATTCTCTGAATTCTAAAGGAATGTTTTGCAACGAATTTTGCAGGTATCATATGCCTGATGCAGCAGGATGAAGAGCCAACTACTGTGCTTTGATGGGCATGTTTCGTCCTAGTAACATGTTCAGCCTTGATCATGGAATCTGCTACGACACTAGAAGCAATGTCAGCATTGCAAATGGCAGTTGTCCAACCACTTCCTTCAAGCTAATTTCCGAAGAGATTTCAATGTGCAGTCCACCCATCATTATGAGAAACTTGTCTTCACCATGAGTAACAGGAAAGTTCCACTGAATTCTTTCGGCAATTGCAAAGAGGGGTTGGTCCATGGCAAGCACTGGCACTTGGCTTGGGTTTACATGCTGAACAGCTACCAGAACTACACTAATGGTATGTTGAATCATAGCAACAGAATGTGCGCTTTCTAGAAACAGTGGCATAAGAGCGAGTGTTGTTGTGTGGTTTTGTAAGGGTGACTGCAACGAATCATGATACGCTAACCATGAGATGAAGTCGTCCTTGTCCAGCTCTGTTTTCTTGATAAGCTGCGTAAGATTTTTTAGCCAATCGTACTCCTTTTCTAATGTATTTCTCACGTTGGGCATATCTGGTATCACTTGTCCAACTGAATGAGGTAAAAAGTGATATTTTCTTGTTTGAGCCACTGGAAGGACATGTGTGTATGACACGGGCAAAGCAGAGATTGTGTTGGTCTCCTGCTGTTTTCCATCAAGTACTGGAACATGATGTGGCGTACCTTGACTTCCGTTGTTGGATGGTGCATCAAAGAGGTGCTGGTGCCGTGAAATGAGTCTTTTGCTGTTGTGGAGCTTCGATTGCGGTCTACATTGTCTACAGTACCTGTTGTGAACACATGCTATAGTAGTTTGGGAGGACATACCACTTTTTCCACTTCATACATCGCACATACTTTGTTATTAATATGTGTAGAAATTGCAAGTACACGATCGTACGAGATACACAAACCCAAGTTGTAGAGAGTGTCAGTTAGACCACGCTTTCTCGTCTCTCCATGGATTTTTGGGGCAAGATAGATGGGTACTGACTACTGATATTTCGCTGTCCTTGATGTGCGGATGGGATGTTGTCTTGGTGGGTTGACTTTGCCTGTTTTTCACACTGTTAAACACAGGAGCTGCGGGATTGTTTGAGATCCGCGACATTTTGTTTTAACTACAGCAGCTTTTTCTTTTATGTCTAGCCCATCAATTATCATAGTCAGTAGGGCATTTAAAGGCGCAGGTACGGATTGTTCCTGACAGTCTGCAGGAAGTTGACTAGTGAATGCATACTTCATTTCGAAAATATTTCGACGAGTGATTTTAGGAGCTTTTGCAAGGGTAAGTGCCTCACTGTCAAAATCACGATCGTAGACCCTTTTAAGTGTTGCTCCAATCTGTTGGTCAAATGCAAGTAATACTTGTCCGACTTCATTGTGAGCTTTGACATCCGGAATTGCTACCAGCATTCAATTTTTTAGTTTAGTAGTGTACACCCGTACATCCTCAATACCAAGTTCCTGTAACCTGGAAGAGTACAGGTCCCTCATATCTGTCATGATAAACATTGGCCTTGTTTCTGCTGGGTCCGAAGTGTTTATGCATGAGACCAACTCAGCAAACGCCAAACCATGTAATGAACCCTCAAATGAACAGTGTGCAATGCTCCTGTCCAGTGACTGCTCGTTTATACAGAGCTGTCACACAGTTTACATGATAATGTGCATCAATAGCCACCATGTCTCCACCTGCTAGCTTTGACAATATTTCTCTATCATTGAATTCTGTTGCACATTTCCATACTTTAAAATCAGTATCAAGCGTAGAAGCCTTATGAAAGCCAACAGGACCAGCGGCACCGTAACAGAAGATGCGCACATTTAATTGCCCTTCTTTCTGTTTATGCTCAGAACTAGTCGTTCTAGTTTTTGCGGGGGTTGGTTCTTGGGAATCCTCAGAGTTTCTTTTGCGCATCCTTTCCAATCTCAAACTGTTTACTTTATTTTTACCCGTTTTATGCCATACTGCTTTGTTTTCGCGTAATATTACTTCAATTCCAGATCCTTTGCCCAGTTACTGCAGGTCTACTTCTACAGGCATTGCACTTAGTTCAGTGACTGGATATGGTTTTCTGCAATATTTTTATACCCAGCTCCAACATTTTTCGTTTAGAGTTGGCAGGGCGCTGCAAGGGATCATCGGTTACAGTCTGAGAAAGGATGCAAACGGTTCAATCCACAACACGGTTACTATTCTCAGAGATGCCTGGTTCTATCGTATCTACAAGCTTGTATTGTACTGTCACGTTTGCAGTGGTGTAGTGCTAAATAAAGAAGTGAGGGAACGCATTTTGAAAGTGTTACTCAGATGCGGGGGGACAATGGCGAGCGCGGCGAGCCCATACAGCTGGGGGTCCGGGGGCACTGTAAGCCCCCCGGGAAATCTTTTGAAATCTGACCAATTTCAGGGATATTTTGAGGTCATATGCACTGGATATTAGGATATATTCCAAGGTTGAAGATGCAGTAGTTCCAGTGTCATTAGATATATGACATCCAGTACGATCAATAAAAATAGCTAACAACTGGAATGATTAACTAAAAAAAAGTTAACAACTGGTACGCCGTGGTGACTGTTTCACCAGATCTTTATAGGCTAGCATTGCCTCAGTCGAAGCTAAAAGAAATGAAACAGTTAATGATTCTTTCCCATATTTCTTCTAGGGGTGGGAATTAAAATTTCATGACGTTAGAGATTTGTAAGTTCGGATTTATTTGAAATAGTGAGGGAACGCCGTTCCGTCTACCAAAAAAAGTAAGGGAACGCTGTTCCCACGCGTTCCCACAGCACTACACCACTGCATGTTTGCAGGATAGTTGCTCCAACGTCCAATCATGCAGGAAGCATGTAAAGACAAACAAAGACAGGCATTAAGTTCTGTTTTCCAAGTTTTTATTACATGAAATAAAACACATTATTAGTAAAGAAATAATGTGTTAGCAGAAAAAACAGAAAAGACAGACCCAGTGGCGTAGCGACGGAGGGGGGATGGCCGAAGAGCGCGGGGACGCAGAGGGCGGATGAATACTGGGACTGAGGCGGCAGCATGCAAGGTACCTATACACCAGGTATAACGAAGTGATCGGGTCCCACTATGAGGTCACCTTCATCGTGATTAAGGTAATTCAGTATTTAAGGAGACCAAGTTCGTACACAATAATCTGAGTTTGGCATAGTGCATACCAAATTTTAGTGTGTGCAGTGATAACCAATTTGCGCAGTAATAATTTCAATTTGTGCAGTGACAAATTGAAAACCTTTGCAGTGATAAATTAGGTTCTATATCCGATATAGAACCTAATTTATCACTGCACAGATTTTCAATTTATCACTGCACAAATTGAAATTATTACTGCGCAAATTGGTTATCACTGGACACTAAAATTAAGTATGGCATAGTGAGTGGGGCAGCATGGCGTTTTTTAGTCAATGGTTGTTGATCCGTTTGTGTGACCGCCATCTTTGTGTTAACGCCAAGTTTGGTTTATGAATTTCTATGTACTTTTGGTTTTGGATTCTTTTTATTCTCAGCTACTAAAAAGAACGGGAACAGTAACAACAGTGTCTTGTAACAGTAACAGTGATGGATCATCATTTATCACTAATACAGTTATGCTCATATGAAAAATATCATTGAAGTATAACTTATACTTCACTAACAAATGCAAAAAACTTCACTTTTTTCTACGTGAAGGTCAAAATATGAAAATAAAAACCCACTCTAATAGACAGAGTTTATTTCCACAACAGTTTCGATGCCCACTGGCATCCTCCTCGGGTGGATACAGAAAAACGAATGAACCAAAACAAGAGGGAAAAACAGTCCAGGGACCGACCGTTAAGAAATTCGCACCTAGGTTAGATCCCATTCTCCCGACACCGGAAGGGCATTTTCATTAAAGGGACCTGCTTATAAGTACATTCGCACAAATTTAAAACTATCTTCCTGTTCTAAACATACAGATTCTATTATTATTTTTTTTACATAATTATTACATTTATTATTAAATTTATTACATTTAATATTGCATTATTATTTATTACAGAAATTATAAATTTATTATTACATTGGTTATTACATTGTTGTTTATTATGCAGAATTTATAAACTGAAAAACGAATGAAAAAGGCGAGAAGGAAACAATCCACAGACCATTGAGAAATTCGCACCTAGGTTAGATACCGTTCTCCCGACACCGGAAGGGCATTTTATTACAGGGTCCCGCTTATAAGTACATTCGCACAAATTAAAACTATCTTCTTGTTCGATACATAAATGTAATAATTATGTAAAAAAAATAATAATAGAATCTGTATGTTTAGAACAGGAAGATAGTTTTAAATTTGAGCGAATGTACTTATAAGCGGGTCCCTTTAATGAAAATGCCCTTCCGGTGTCGGGAGAATGGGATCTAACCTAGGTGCGAATTTCTTAACGGTCGGTCCCTGGACTGTTTTTCCCTCTTGTTTTGGTTCATTCGTTTTTCTGTATCCACCCGAGGAGGATGCCAGTGGGCATCGAAACTGTTGTGGAAATAAACTCTGTCTATTAGAGTGGGGTTTTATTTTCATATTATACTTCACTAATATTCTTCATCTCTCAGTTACTTAAAATGACCAAATGTTTTTAATTGTTTGTGCCACGCTTTTATTAGTGTCGATCCAATCCAAAAGTTGTCTTCATTCCCTGTACCAACCATTCCTTTAAATTGGCTCGGGTTCACTCCGCTGCAGCTACAGTGAATGCTGTGATTTTTTTCGGGACAGTCGAGCAACTTTACCAGTCTTTATCTGTCTTAACTCACCGGTGAAAATTCTCAAGCAGTTCGTCCCAGGGAAGGAGGTGAAACGAGTTTGCGAGACTCAATGGAGCTCCAACCACGATGCAATTGACGCTGTATGGTCCCACCTGTATGAAATATCCGAAGCCCTGGAGCAGCTTCGCGATAGTAACGCCGAGACGCAGGACACACAGTCAGACGCACCTATCTTGTTAAATAGCATGATGACCTACATTTTCACCGTATACCTATTCTTTTGGAGCCGGTGCTAATTGAGATTAATGACACGCAGAAAATCCTCGAAACGGCTGGGCGAGGGCTAGCTGCCTCTGCTGCCAAGTTGGGGGCCCCTCGTTTTATTTTTCCAAAATGAGTGGAATAACATCCTAAAGGGTTCGGGGTTCAAAAAGATTTCCTGTTGACTCATCTTTCTGTCCTGTCCGTGGGTTGGTGTGTGACTACACACCCACATTCAGGATGGTAACGTGACCAATGATGTTTTTAATTCGGATTAACTTTAGGTTTTTCCCCTGAACCACAACTAAGTAAATTAATCTTTTTATCGTTGTAATTATAACTTCAGAATTTAACTTTTTACCATTAATATAAACTGTTTTATTATGAAACACCAATATTTTTATACTTTTAATTCACAGATTACTTTAACTTTACACTTACGTTATATAATTCAAGAGACAAGGTTAAGCCTTCACCGAAAATCAAGTAGGCCTTCAAAAACGATATGGCCTCGTGCGTGACATGAATAAAAAGCCTAAGGGTCGGAAAGAATTCACTTTCGTCGATATCCCAAGGGGGTAATGCATTGAATTTACTGTTCTTAATTCATCTTAAATAGAGGCCCTATTTCCCACAGGTTGGAATAGAAAATTTGAAATAAATTAACGAGGGAGTGCAAAACGATTTTAAAGATGGACAAACTGCTTTTGACGACTCTGTCTGATTCTTTCTCTCTCACCCCCTGTGCCTGTGTCTCTGGTGCTGCTTTGCCTTTTTCATCGAGCAGATTTCGTTGTTTCATTCGCGCTTTACACCTGATCTTTAGTTTATTTGTGATTACACTTACAACTTAAGAAACAGAAATTAATATATGATTTCAATAGTTTTTATAATTTCTCATTCATTTTGTATTATTTAACTATATTGGCTTATTTTCTGATATTAATTCGCTTATTTATGTAGATTTTTTATTAGTTAAAAACTAACCTATCTTCAAGAACACGATTGAGCAAGACTAGAGGTGGGTATCACGTGATAACAAAGTTGTGCCTGATTGGCTGAACGTGAATACGAGTATGAACCAAATGAAGCCTTTTGTTCTGGCTTCGTAGTTCATATCACGTATTCTCGTCCAAATTCAGGAGAGGCCTATTTTCTACCTTTTACAATCTATCTATTAAACCTAACTTACATTTATACATTATGAATTGTTATTTTATATTCATTAATAAATCCCTATTTTATGATCCCAACAATCGTAGAGGAGGCGAAAACCAAGGCCGTCAATTTTGAGAACAAATGGGAATCTCCACAAAGCGGTGGATACGGAGGAAAAAGAAAATGCTAGGGGAAGCCACCGTGGACACAGGTCTCTCATTACAAGATGAGATCAAACGGGAGCAGTATAAAATCTTGGATCGGCTATACAAGGAAACGGCCCGACGCACCCATCAGATGAGTGACATGAACATTAAGTTTGGGTTTCTCACGTCACTCAGTTACGTGATGGACCTATCCACCGACAGCAACATTGCCACGAAAATATCATCATCTCATAGAGACGTACGACGATATCATCGCCAGCGAGCTACAGAGAAAGATTCATCGTCTTCGTCGACAGATGAAAATGTACGAGGAAACCACTGGGAAAGAAACGGTGGGGGTCTTTTCCAAATGGACGACCCCACGGGATTTAGTTGAAATTTTTATTATACATATATCTTAATGTCCTGACAACAGAAATAATATTTTTTCATGGAGAAATGTTTGAAGTGGGGATTCGCGGAATCTTTCTCATACTGAGAATATTTCTCACCATGTATGTGAGCGTTCAACGCGTGAGAGGAGCTTCTCCAAACTGAAACTGATTAAGACCTACCTCATATCCACAATGAGTCAGTCTAGGCTCAGTAATCTAGCGTGAATTAGCGTGAACTAGCCGAGCGTGAACTAGCCGTGAACTAGCCGAGTCATTTGAGCGTGAACTAGCTGAGTCAGATGACTTTGAAGCTGTGATAGACGAGTTTGCCTCACTGAAGGGAAGGAAGATATGAACCACGCCGTCACAACAACAACTGCACGTTTGGTCGCCCAGTGACCATTTAGAAAGGCGGAAAACAAAAGTGTAACTGTTTAATTGCAAATATACTGTACTTAACTAGATTTGTAACAAAGTTATTTCATTAGGCTTTGTGTTTAATTCAGCACGTAAGTTCTAAGGGGGCGGCACTTTGAGATCTCGCTTCGAGCGACATTTTTTCTTGATACGCCACTGGACAGACCGAACTATTAATGGTCAACAGTCCCCATGTGTTTCAAAGAAAATAACAATAATGATACAATTAATCTTTACTGCATAGTTTTTTTTCCCGAGACCGAATAAAATCGTTTGGCGTTAGCCAGAACAAAATCAGTAAAGTTAATTAACACGGTGTGCTAAAGAATTAAAAGGCAAGTTTACCATCAAAAACGTTGTTCCTTGCACACAGCCTACCGCCAAAACACATATGTGTTACAGCAGTTTTAATTAAGACACATATGCACATTTTCCCCATGCCAGAGCAGAATAACCTATTGGTTCCTCCCACGACCACCAGGGGGCGCTGCTGGCTTGAGTCCATATCTCGAAATATTCAATATGGGTCAATATATATGTGTGCCAAGTTTCTTGCTTTTAATCAAATGTGCATAATTATTTGGTTAACTGACCCACTTTTATAAGTATTCGTACAGAAAAATATTTCAGTCATATTCGTCCTTATCTTTTGTACCATGCACTGGATAGTTATGTAAAGTTTACGGTTCGTTTGAAAAAAATTTAACAAATAAAAAATTTAGTTTAATTCCAACATATAATGTAAAACATCAAAGAATTTGAGGAAAATCAAGAAAGCTAAGACGCAAAAGTTTTCATACATTTACTTAAAAAATTATTTAACACTTTGTATGTCCACTTTTGCTTGAATGACTTCCCTGATTCGTTTTGGGTATTTTTATACAAGGTTTTTGACATCTCTCAGTTGAAATTTTAGCCCATTCTTCTAAAGGAAATTGTTGTAATTCATTCAGATTCGAAGGGCTTCTTTTGTAGACAGCTTTTTTTCATATCACACCATAAATTCTCGATTAAATTGAGATCTGGGCTTTGATTGGGCCACTCGAGAAGCTTCAAATTCTTTTGTTGAAGCAATTTCATGGTGCTCCTACTTTTGTTCTGGATCATTATCTTGGTGCAGTACCCAATTGCGACCCATTCGCTACTTCCGAACGGACAGTAATAAATTTTCTTCTAAAATTTCCTGATATTTCTTCGAATTCAAGATTCCATTGATGACAACAAGCTTTCTTGGACCAGAAACATTGAAGTATACCTAACGAGGCAAAGTACCACCAGAATGTTTAACCGTAAGAAGGATGTTTTTTTTTTTATCCTCGAATGCAGTATTTGATTTTCGCCAAACATACCGCTGTTCGTTGTTCCGGAATAATTCAATTTTGGTCTCGTCTGTGCAGAGAACTTTCTTCCAGAAGGCAAATCCATCATTTTCATGACCTTGGCGCATTTTAAAGGAGCTTCTTTGTGCGCTTTTCGTAGCCGAGGTTTTCTTCATGCAACTTTCCCATGCAGACCATTTTGTGGATCCAAAAGAAATGGAATGACATTTACTGTAAGAATAGTCTGCCAGTAACATGAGTAGCATGGCCGCAAAAGGGTAATTGCAATGTTGATCAGTGTTGCAAGACCCCTCCCTCTCCCCTTGTTGCAAGAGCCCTCCTCTTACCCCTTTTTGCAAACCCCACCCCATCCCCCCAGGGTGCCAAAAAAAAGAAAAAAAAAGAGGGAAGGGGGATTCCCCCCAGCTGCCACAAGATGGGTGAATCAACCTAACCTAAGAGAGAGAGGACAGAGACCATCCTTCACCTGGCTCCGCCAGACGCAGAGTAAAGCTCTTGGTCTTTGCACTTGGCTTAGAAGGTCCTAATCCGCCAGTTGGCTCAATCAGCCAGTCGGCTTAGAAGGCTTAATCTGGCTTAGAAGGCGTAAATTGCTTGTTCAGCTGTGTATTATTATTTTTTGAGTTGCCAGATTGCACTATTTATTAAATTAAAGCAGATATTCTTGACATTTGGCTTAAAAATCCGCGAGTCAGCTTAGAAGGCGTAACCTGCCATTTGATATACATATATATATATATATATATATATATATATATATATATATATATATGATGAATAAAACCACGAAGGAAAGGAAACACAGAATGGTGCTCAAGCGCTTTCGTCTAATGACATCCTCAGGAACACTGAAGTACATAAAGAATTACAGCCTATATAGAGGTTACAGAAAAAAAAAAAAAATATATATATATATACAATAAACGGAGAAACAAACTTAAAGGATTGTGGGAGGGGCACACAGATTTATAAGGAAAAACTATCGATTTTTAGCACAAGATTAAATGAATTGTTTCCAACCAATGTTATAGATAAAAAAAATATACAAATTTATACTGGAAATCTGCCCGGGTTTTAGCACTCTGCTCTTTTTCTAAATAAAAATTGAAAATTATCGATTTTTTAGCACAAGATTAAATGAATTGTTTCCAACCAATGTTATAGATAAAAAAAAAAATATATACAAATTTATACTGGAAATCTGCCAGGGTTTTAGCACTCTACCCTTTTTTGTATATAAAAATTGAAAAATAAAAGTTATTAGGGTGGCATACAAGTTTAACAAAGATTTAGCGTTCTACCTTTCTTATCTAAATCTGTTCTGAAGGAATTCAAAACAACATGATCGAGTTGAAAAAGACCTTTGCTTATGTTGAAATTATTTGTAAGTTGGATAATGGCAGACTCAAGAATATTTCTATTAACAATGTTGCTAGAGTGAAATAAAACTGAAGCATTATTCCAATCAATACAGTGGGATAACTCTGACAAATGGACAAAAAGGGCACTGGACAACTGTCCTGTTCTAACGGAACATTGATGCTGTTTTATACGTGTGTGCAAATCCTTTCCCGTCTGACCTATGTAAAAGGAATCACATTGTTTACAACCAATTTTATAGATAATGCCTGAATTATTGGTAGGGCAATTTTTTACTATGATATTTTTCACAATATTGTTATATGAAAATACTACATTAATATCCAAAAGTTTAAGTACATTAGCAATGCCTAAAAAGCCCGGGAAAAATGGAAGTACTAAAATATTTTTTGACAAAGTACGAGTGTTATTATTGACACGATAGAAAGTTCGTTTTGCCTTTGTGAGACAAGATTCCATCAACGCAGATGGATAACACAGAACACTTCCAATACCGTTGATTTTTTCTAATTCGGCATCGATGTATTCCGGACTGGCGATCCTAAGGGCGCGGAGAAACATTGAAGAAAAATGGCCTTCTTAGTGGGGGTGTCATGTCCCGAGTAAAAGTGTACGTAGGACAAATTGTTTGTTTTTTCCGATATATACTAAACTTAAAACCTGGGCTTTCCCTATGTACACGCACATCCAAAAATGGGATTGAATTGTCTTGTTCCACTTCTAAAGTAAACTTAATGGAGGGGACTTGATCATTTAACTGAAGGAGGAAGTTATCCAGGTCACGATTCATGGGCCAGATACACAAAATATCGTCGACGTACCGCAACCAAGGGATGCCAACCCCCAGGATTCTCGGAATGTAAGTAATTTCGAAAAAGTCCATATAAATATTGGAGAGGAGGGGCGACAAGGGGTTGCCCATGGCCATCCCAAAAACTTGTTGATAATACTCGTTATTGAAAGTGAATTTACAGTCTTTGATGCAAAGCTTAATAAGTTTCAAAACAATGTGTGAAGGTAGTGGCAGGTCATACTTATGTAATTCTTGGGAGAGAAAGTCAAGCATATCGTCAATCGGCACTTTTGTAAACAATGAACAAACGTCAAAACTTATCAATCTATCGTTAGTTTCAGTACGTGCATTATTCAATTTTTCAGTAAGATCCATGGAATTTTTTACATGTGAATCAGAGATAGTTCCGAGAATGGGGGACAAGACTTTGACAAGCCATTTGGAGAGTTTATAAGTAATAGAGCCCACCGAGCTAATAATAGGGCGCATAGGGTTGCCAGGTTTGTGGGTTTTAATAAGACCGTAAAGGTAGGGAAGAGAAGGTGAAGTGGACATGAAAAGCGGAATTAAGTCCTTATGATCTTTGAGAATGCGTTTCAAGCTACTATTAAATGATTTGATGACGTCATCCTGCGGGTTCTTCCTAAGTTTGCTGTATGTGGCGGGGTCCTGGAGAAGCTCTTTCATCTTTCCGATGAAGTCCACTTTGCCCATAATAACTATGGTGTTCCCTCTCTTGTCTCCGTTTGTGTCCGTGTTTTCTTCTACATTAATGAAGGGGCATGCAATTCGTATCCGACGAAAGTTTCTTACTAATTGTCTAGAGGAGCAAGTTCTTCCCAAATCCCTGCTTCCGATTCGCCTCAGACAAATTGACGACCATCCGTTCAACAACTTCAGCAGATTAATTTTAAAGAAACATATTGAAGTCACCAGACAAAATGAGTGGTCCGCCTTCAAAAATTGAAACATCGCCAAACATAATTTTGTAACCGTTATTCCCCAACCGTGGGTGGATCCAACCTTTGTTTGATGAAATTTACAACGAGTTGCGTCGGAGAACTTCTTCACTTCGTAACATTTTGGATCGAAAAATTATAAGTCTCATTCGAAATAGTCCGGGGAGTAAAAAAGCAATCTCAAAGTGTGTTTTGAACCTTTCTTCGAAAAACATTAGTGACGATGCAAAAAGTGCCCTTGGATATGGTATGTCCTTTTTTATTGTTAAAAAACCTTCGGCTTTACAAATTTGTTACAGTCTCGCTCGTTTTGAAAAACAGTGTAATCTCTCTCAGTATTTGTTTAACATAGTTAAAGGCCTTGTTTATAGTGCGGCGAATAGTAATTACGAAGATAACTTTCCTAAACGTTTTCGCAATAGCCTCTCACAATTAAAAAAAGATGGGGAGCTCCATATTACTAAAGCAGACAAGGCTAACACCATAGTTATTATGGACAAAGTGGACTACATCAGAGAGATGAAAGAGCTTCTCCAGGACCCGCAACATACAGCAAACTTAGGAAGAACCCGCAGGATGACGTCATCAAATCATTTAATAGTGGCTTGAAACGCATTCTCAAAGATCATAAGGACTTAATTCCGCTTTTCATGTCCACTTCACCTTCTCTGCCCTACCTTTACGGTCTTTTTAAAACCCACAAACCTGGCAACCCTATGCGCCCTATTATTAGCTCGGTGGGCTCTATTACTTATAAACTCTCCAAATGGCTTGTCAAAGTCTTGTCCCCCATTCTCGGAACTATCTCTGATTCACATGTAAAAAATTCCATGGATCTTACTGAAAAATTGAATAATGCACGTACTGAAACTAACAAGAGATTGATCAGTTTTGACGTTTGTTCATTGTTTACAAAAGTGCCGATTGACGATATGCTTGACTTTCTCTCCCAAGAATTACATAAGTATGACCTGCCACTACCTTCACACATTGTTTTGAAACTTATTAAGCTTTGCATCAAAGACTGTAAATTCACTTTCAATAACGAGTATTATCAACAAGTTTTTGGGATGGCCATGGGCAACCCCTTGTCGCCCCTCCTCTCCAATATTTATATGGCCTTTTTCGAAATTACTTACATTCCGAGAATCCTGGGGGTTGGCATCCCTTGGTTGCGGTACGTCGACGATATTTTGTGTATCTGGCCCATGAATCGTGACCTGGATAACTTCCTCCTTCAGTTAAATGATCAAGTCCCCTCCATTAAGTTTACTTTAGAAATGGAACAAGACAATTCAATCCCATTTTTGGATGTGCATGTACATAGGGAAAGCCCAGGTTTTAAGTTTAGTATCTATCGGAAAAAAACAAACAATTTGTCCAACGTACACTTTTACTCGGGAGATGACACCCCCACTAAGAAGGCCATTTTTTCTTCAATGTTTCTCCGCGTCCTTAGGATCGCCAGTCCGGAATACATCGATGCCGAATTAGAAGAAATCAACGGTATTGGAAGTGATCTGTGTTATCCATCTGCGTTTATGGAATCTTGTCTCAACAAGGCAAAACGAACTTTCTATCGTGTCAATAATAACACTCGTACTTTGTCAAAAAATATTTTAGTACTTCCATTTTTCCCGGGCTTTTTAGGCATTGCTAATGTACTTAAACTTTTGGATATTAATGTAGTATTTTCATATAACAATATTGTGAAAAATATCATAGTAAAAAATAGCCCTACCAATAATTCAGGCATTATCTATAAAATTGGTTGTAAACAATGTGATTCTTTTCACATAGGTCAGACGGGAAAGGATTTGCACACACGTATAAAACAGCATCAATATTCCGTTAGAACAGGAGAGTTGTCTAGTGCCCTTTGTGTCCATTTGTCAGAGTTATCCCACTGTATTGATTGGAATAATGCTTCAGTTTTATTTCACTCTAGCAACATTGTTAATAGAAATATTCTTGAGTCTGCCATTATCCAACTTACAAATAATTTCAACAAAAGCAAAGGTCTTTTTCAACTCGATCCTGTTGTTTTGAATTCCTTCAGAATAGATTTAGATAATAAAGGTAGAACGCTAAATCTTTGTTAAACTTGTATGCCACCCTAATAACTTTTATTTTTCAATTTTTATATACAAAAAAGGGTAGAGTGCTAAAACCCTGGCAGATTTCCAGTATAAATTTGTATATATATATTTTTTTTTAATCTATAACATTGGTTGGAAACAATTCATTTAATCTTGTGCTAAAAAATCGATAATTTTCAATTTTTATATACAAAAAGAGCAGTGTGCTAAAACCCGGGCAGATTTCCAGTATAAATTTGTATATTTTTTTATCTATAACATCGATAAATCGATAGTTTTTCCTTATAAATCTTTGTGCCCCTCCAACAATCCTTTAAGTTTGTTTCTCCGTTTATTGTATATATATATATATTTTTTTTTTCTGTAACCTATATATAGGCTGTAATTCTTTATGTACTTCAGTGTTCCTGAGGATGTCATTAGACGAAAGCGCTTGAGCACCATTCTGTGTTTCCTTTCCTTCGTGGTCTTATTCATCATAATTATTTTTCACGTGTTACTTTCGTGAAATAATTTTCATATATACAGGGCGTCCCAAAAAAATGTATACACACTTTAAATACTTATAAAGGCAGTGTTTATTAAAATACATTTCATTTTCAAAATGTAATAGAATCTACAGACATTATTTAATTGTTTTGTCAACGCCTGTTTTCAAACTGACGTCCGTTCTGGTCCAGGCACTACTGATAACGCGAAGCAATGGAATCGCAAACATCACGAAACATTTCGTTTGGTATTTGTGTGCATTCTCGTTCAATGGCTGCTCTCAATTCAGCGACTGTTGCAGGTTTTATAGCGTAGACTTTGTCTTTTAAGTATCCCCATAAAAAAAGTCTAGTGGTGTGAGGTCTGGTGAACGCGGAGGGTATTCTACGAAACCCCTTCGTCCAATCCACATCCACATCGTGCCAAGTACCACTCGCAATACTCCACTCTTCGGTCCGGATCATCTTCATTAATAGCATGGACTAATCTTGGAATGTAACTTTTCCATTGACAGCGCTTCAAAATGCGTTGGACAGACGATTCTGAAATTCCTACCTCACGACTCGCTTGCCGCACAGATTTTCTTGGACTTTGGTGATACGTTTCCAGTACTCTTTCTTCCTTTGTGGGGCTTGTCGATGTCCGTGGTCTTCCGGAACGCTTCTTGTGGACATTCTGAACAGTTCCATCGGCTAATTATCTCTAATTCGAGTGATGGTAAGTCGCGTTGGTGGATCTGTTTGAAACTCCCTCCTAAACTGTCTTTGCACTTCAACTGCGTTTTCACACTTCCAGTAGCATTTTAGAATGAATTTCCTTTGTTCAAAGCTTAGTCTGACTGCCATTATTAATTCTAATGGGTTTAACTTGGAAAGAAAGAAACATCAATTGAGCTATCAGCTGTTAAAGTGTGTATACATTTTTTTGGGACGCCCTGTATATATATATATATATATATATATATATATATATATATATATATATTTAATTAAATAATATCGTTTATATATACTGTACAAGCAAAATAATTAAATAAAACACCATTACATCATTCTGTTTATTTAGACGAATTATTGGAAGTAATTTCATGAAATATATAGAAAATAAATATTCAATCAAAATAGTTCATTCTATACACAGTTTAAACGAGGAATATATAAATATATATATATATATATATATATATATATATATATATATATATATTTATATATATGTGTGTGTATATGTATATATATATATATATATAATAATAATAGTATAAGAAATACAGAAGTTGAACGAAGAATTATATATATATACGAGTATATATATATGTATATATATATATATTTATATATATATATATATATATATATATATATATTATATATATATACATATATACTGTATAATAAAAAATTAATAATAGTATAAGAAATACATAAGTTGAACGAAAAATATACTCTATATATATATATATATATATATATACAATAAAAAAATAATAATAGTACAAAAAATACTCAGTTTAAACGAGGAATATATATATATTAAATAAAAAAAAAATAATGGTATAAGAAATACACAAATTGAGCGAAGAATATATATATATATATATATATATACACACAATCAAAAAATAATAAAAGTATAAGAAATACACATTTTAAACGAGGATATATATATATATATATATATATATATATATATATATACACAATAAAAATAATAATAGTATAAGAAATACACAAGTTGAACGAAGAATATATATATAATCAAAAAATAATATATAAACATCAAAATAATAGTACAGGAGGAATCTATATACACATTATGTTCTACCATGCTTAACTAAAATACTAAACACGCATGTGATCGAGTCTACATTTACATCATTGTTGCTTTGCACTATGCAAAAAATACGATTTAACATTATTTTACCACTCAAGGTATGCAGATGCCTATACTCGATGTAAAGGGCCTTCAATTCGTTCAATACTATTTTTGTGCCCACTTTACAATTGGTTGGCAAGTTATCACACTCTTTAAACACGGCCAGAATACAATCAAAAGCACGCACAAAGAGGGCATCGTTCGCCACAACATCATTATTAAATTCAAGTTTATAAACACTCCTTTCCAATCGAGGGTTTATTCTTACCTATCCGAGCTTTTCAATCGTGAACTCTTCTTCACAATGCATAGCGACAGTTGAAATAATCTTCTAAGTCGTAACGACAGCTGCTCTTATATAAAGAAACAATTCTTCAGAGTGAACGGTGTAGGTGAGCTCAGCCCTGTACCGCTCAAGTCCTTTGTACCAAAGTTCAAGATATTTCGAAGAGTCTATACCTTTTTAATACGCATCCAGTTCCAGACCATTCTCGCCTTGAGTCCTACACTCGGTAAACCCGTCGAGCAAAGCGGTGTATGCGTATTCAAGAACCGTGTCAAAATAAAGCATATCCGTAATACGCGCGTCTAATATAGGCTTCAGCTTGCGAAAACCGACGATTTCAAACATTCTGTCGAGGATGAATCGGTTTCCCGTGGGGACAAGAACGTTATTATCAGACGCATTCTTCCACATCAGCCGTATATCAATGCATGGCTGATCGCTATTTATACACAACGTACAAACAATGGCATATACGGGGGTATCACTAATCTGTTCTCTTCTTGTACCTACTCCTGCAGGTATTTTATAACGATCCTCGCTCCACTTCTCAACTATCATGAAGATTCTATTCATCTCCTCAACACTTAAAGAAACAACATTCCATTTATCAGAGTTTGTTTGTCTACAAGTCGTTTCCAGTATCGTATATAGTTAACAGCACCGGTTTTACGTCTGAACACACGCAATGACTTCGTTACGGACACATCGTATACGACATTGAGAGTGCTGCTCAAAGGAAGCTCCATCGTATTATATTGTGAGGAGTGCACGTCCAGTCGGTTCAAGCTCTGAGATAACTATGAGCCACAGCTGGACGGATCGGCTCGACGGAAAGTGTGGAGGAGTAAGTCACACCATAAGTTGATGAAACGTGTACGATGTTGTTCCAACGTGAAAAAATCATGTGAATACCTGTATCCCATTATACTGGGCAGTGGGGATTCGTTTAGAGGATTTTTCCGACACATTGAGCAATATCGGCTTTACTGTTTTATCACTCCCACTCCCCAGAATACGCAAGATACATTTTCGTTCAGGGGTATTTTTACGAACTAAACACATTTTATTCACACTCCGGCGCACTATTTGAGAGAAACATGTGCCCATATTTTCCATTTTGCTTAGCAGACGATACTTCTCTCTAAATTCTATTAAAAACTCACGCAAGCCTTTAGCCACAACCTCACTGCAAACCTAGTCATAATATATATTAATGTAATGGTAAAAGTATTTGAGATTGTCCATTACGACGAGATTTGCATTCTTAGCCGCAGGGTACGAGTACTCGGTATGATGCAGCATAACATAAAATCGTTTGTCACACCACTCATCAACAAGACTCACTAACCATATCCGTTGCTTTTCTTCTGCACGTGTTGTTTCTTCCACTTCACGGTATATGTAAGCTTTTATACAGTTAGTCCTACAACATAGTCCATTACATCGTTTGTACCACGAAATCCTGCATTGCTCTCGTCAGAATAGCCGTAGAGTAATGTGAACCTCTTGTTCAACAAGCTTCGCGCAGTTCAATGTAGCCTTCAGAGTTTCAAAGGAGGGAGGGCAAGAGAGTTTTTCAGTATCCACCACATCTTCACACTTTATCGAATACCACTTCATAAAATTCGAGCACGCAATATTAAAGGTAGCCCTAACTATTGTTCGTCTGCGTGAGATTTCGTCATATACACGTCTGAGATCCAGGACTTGCAACGGTCAACTGAGCACGCAGGGGTAGAGATATGTTCAGGTAGTAGCAGGAGTCACGTGACCATTGATCGACCATACAGGAGACATACACACACACACCCACACACCCACACACAGATACACACGCACACACACACACACACACACACACACAAAGGAGAAAATGAAACACGATTTATTTAATAAACATATCGAATTATTCATGGTGTGTGTGTCTATCTATCTATCTATCTATCTATCTATATATATATATATATATATTATATATATATATATATTATATATATATAATATATATATATATACGTGTAATAAATAAAATAAACATATTGTTAGGTAGTAAATAGACACAAATATATATATAACAATCAAGGATTATGGTAGCCAAAGGGTATGGTATCATAGGTACCAGGCACCTAATAACGTTTCCTTTAGGTGTTACGGCACACCTTCGTACCGCTAAGTTCTTTCACGCTCCCCCAGCTTCTGCGCCCGAAAATTGTGGGTCCCTACAATCAGTTGGGGCGGTTGGTCACCCTCATCTTCTAAGCACACTAGATCTTTCAGCGAGTTAAAGTTAACGACCCGTCGGTTCGCCTGGTTAACCGTGATGCCCTTCGCCTTCACGATATATTCCAGCTCCACCCCCAGCCTCACCCGTACCCCATAAGTTTTTGGACCCGCTGAGAAAAAAGAGTCGGCGTATGCGATGTCTCCATACTCAGCCTTGATCTCATCAGTCAACTCTCCGAGGAATTCACCAATAGGTGGCATGTATTCACCCTCTCTCGCTGTGAATATCACACTATCTGTGTCGGCGTACAGAACCCTCCGCCAAAGAGAATGCAATAGGACCCAAAGTTTGATGCGAGCGTATGCCGTTGTGAAGCTGGCTACAGGTATGTTTCTAACACGCGATGTATTTGTAGCCAATTCGGTAATGTTGTACTTTATTATGTACGTATTACCTACAGTCACGATCTCCATGACCTTTTTATCGGGAGCGTTGGCATAATCCCAGACCTCGTTATAACTTTGGGCTAGGTGAACGTTCCCCTTGCCTGTATTCTGTGCATATTTTCCCCAAAGACTATTTAGACACAAATTTGCATTAAACCGATTCCCTTTGCTCTTTATAATTTGGGAAGGGTCAAGTTGTATCCCTTCACGGTCACTGTAACGTTGAATATAAGCCTATTTTTCATCTTCCTTATCAACTCCTCGCAGATATCCTGATGCTTCTACCTTAGCCTTCAAAAAAGTGTTTATATATGGCGTGAAAAAGTTGAGGAACTTCTGAAAACCTCCAAACCCCGTATATCTTGTCCCAACGGTTAGGGACACCTCATGGCTTGTATATACGCCTCTGATCTTACGCTGGTTGGTTGTGTGATTACTAAGTCCCATTGTTCTCCTCTGTGCAGTTCACGCACAGGGGAAACATGAGCTTGTGGTCTATAACGACGGGTAAGATCGGCATCCATAAATCGCAAGGGGGGAGCACGTCCACGAAAGAAAGACCGAAATAGTTCTTGTTTAAATTTGCTGAGAACTCTTCAATGGTGGGCAGGGCTGGTCCTACCAGTTTTTCAGGTGCACCTACGAGGTAGGATTGTTCTTCATTACGTAAGGGTATAAAGAGCAGAAGTCTTAGTAATGGAGTTTCACGCCCTCCGTACGCGTAAATATAGCTTGAAGGGATTTGTACGCCCTCCGAACAAGCTATCACCACATTTGAGAGGATCCAGCACCACTGAACGCTTGATTGTGTTTATCTCTTCACGGTACTGTCCATCTGTTTCCATCCGTGCATCATACTCATGCTCCCACAAGATCTTCTGAGTGAACTCGGTGCCTGTCGGCAGGATATCTACCAGGGATATCTCCTACGATTCCACACTCAGGGCTGGGGCATCTATGCCACCAGCAGCCGTTAAAGGAGTACACAGTCTTCTCACCAGTGGCACGGTTTTCGCTTAGACCATCAACCCAAAAAACACGACCAATAACCTTAATGGGAACTTCCCCCATGTTGCGTGCATGCTTCATGTGTACACCTTTCTGCTGCTGTATGTGTATGAGCCAGTAAATAGCCTTGTGCCATAACTGCGGGCATTGTTTCTGTGAATGACAGCCAACGTGTTTTCAGGCATGAAATTGTTCTTGAACACCGAAAAGCACAATGAGGCGATCGTGGTTGCGACTTGCAACGGATCGCATTTGAAACGGTCTATGTACATCATTCACGCAATAACGCTCACATTCGTCAGCTATATTGTAAGGATTAGATTCATTAAAACTGTTGTAGTAACGGTCAAAATCTTCACGTTCACCTATACTCATACATTTATAGTTAAAGTAATGTTTGGGCGGCGGTAGTCCTACGTAATTTAAAGTATCGCTAGTGAGGAGAGTGTAAGGGAAACACCCTTTTGAAACTTCGGCGGGTACGCCCATTACCTTGGGTAACTTGGCTAATTTACAAGGTGTGAATAACAAAGTACCTTTAAACTGTACATCACCTTTTATTTGCATCTGTATAAGTTTGTTTCCTCTTTTCGAGGGCTCACCTGTAAACAGTGGTGTAGTCCTAAAATTTTAGGAAGGGTAATGCTACAGGCAAAACTCTAATAGAGCGTTCCATAAGACAATTATTGTATAAAAATAATAAAAGTTAATTCGAAAATAAAAAAATATATATTTGGTAAATAAAACTACAAATACAGTACATGCTGTAGTTACTTTTAATTTGAATAAAACACACACATATAAATACTCGTATCAGTCGTATGTATACGGTATAATGTAGTTTCATAGTGATATAGTAGATACTACAGTTACATATAGTCTACAATAGGCTCCATACAGAACGAATGTCTGTTTCCTTCTTTGAAACTTGTCTGGAACGCGTATCAATATGATGAGTGAGGTACCAACCTTCCAAAATATGTCGTCTTGGTACTCTCCACTGAAGTGGAGCGGAAAACTAGGGGGGATAAGTGCTGGATAAATGTCCGTAAGTGCTCAGCATTCAGTTATGGCTACTACAGTAGGTAGTATAACGCTACTTCACTGAAATTTTAGGAAGTATAACGCCGTTATGCCGCGTTACCCCTCGACTACACCCCTGCGGCTGTATATATCTCAGATGACTCGCACTCAAGTAGCTCTTTATAAAGGAACTGTGTGTCGAATTTTGCCCATGGGCAAGAATATACATAGTCATTTTTTTAACTTGTCCGCTAAATTGACAATATAGGACACAAAGAATTTTACGGGACTGTCGTGTGCAATCGTTTTAAAAACGTTTTTTCGTTTACCACATTTGTGACACTCATCACACTTGACTTTCATGCACTTATCGCAGATACTGTAGTCTGGCTTACAAGTAGATGTGGGATAATCTCTTTGGTTTCAGCAACCGTATATGATTCTATATCGTAGTACACAGTTATACAAGGTCTATTTTTAGGCTTAGCGTCTTTCATACAGCATACGTACTTTACACCATCCGCCTTATATTTCTCATGACATGTAGGACAGTGAATTTCATCACATTTATGCTTGAATTTCCTCCTATCATCCATCATATGAAACATACCACATTCACAGATTCTCATTTTCTTGCACGTGCCAATTGACTTATGGAACTCAAAACAGTTATTACACTGGTCTGCGTTTGAAAAAACTTTTCCTGAGTTCAAGGTTTTTTTTAGTTGTTCTTTTATAATTTTTGCATGCTGAATTCAAAAATGTAACTCATTTTGCTCAATCAGGTCAGGTCTTTATGCTATCTCAATTTAAAAAAAATAGATAATTCGAAAATAATCGTTATGAAATTAGCAAGTTATTTTTTTAAAACGGACTTAAATTGACAGAAAATGTACAAAGTATATAAAAAATGGTACACGAGTACAGTTAATGTGGACGAAAGTGCTTTCTCAAAGACTTTCGTCTGTGTTCCATAGCTGGAACGTCTCTCTTGAGGTACCAGCAGTAGTCCGCGAGCATGTTCACATCCCAGCGGCCCTGGTACCTCTCTTCCATCATTCGAATATCCTGGTGGAAGCGCTCTTCTTGCTCCTCGCTGACATCACCGCAGTTGTACAGAAAGTAGTCTAAATGCGAACTGAGAAAATACATCTTTATGGACATACGTGCACCAAGAGCCTGGAAGCTCTGCAGGAGCTCCTCGACAACACGTTCGTACTCTGGACTTCGGTGGTTGCCCAGAAATTCGTGACAATGGACTTGAATGCGAGCCAGGCATTGATCTCATTGTCCTCCAGACTTTCGTCGAATTGAGCATCTTTCATTAGCTCCCTGATCTGAGGGCCGTCAAAAATACCTGCTTTCAGTTTGCCCTCACTGACGCGTGGAAATTTCTGATTCAGGAAAGCGAAAGCTCGGCTTTCTTTGTTGAATGCTCTGACGAAATTCTTCATAAGTCCGAGCTTGATGTGCAGCGGCGGAAGTAGAATCATCTGCGGATTCACGAGAGCGTGTGACAGAACGTTGTGCGAACCTGGTTCCAGGCCACGTCTTGCTGGCCAGTCGCGTTGTACGTAGTGTTGCTTCTCTACTCGGCTGTCCCACAGACAGAGAAAACAGAGGTATTTGGTGTAGCCGCCTTGTAGACCCAGCACTAGGCCTATAACCTATAAAAAAAAAAAATATATATATATATATATATATATATATATATCAGGGCCTAAATATAAATATATATATATATATATATATTTGTATTTTTTTTTGTAGACACGAACATACCTTTAGGTCTCCGCATATTATCCAATTGTGATGTTTGTACTTCAAAGCAGTTAGCAAAAGCTCCATGTTACTATAACTTTCAGTCATCTGCACCGAGTGACCCACCGGAACAGACGCGACCTTGTTACCATTGTAGAGTAGTACTGCTTTCAAGCTTCTGCTTGAGGAGTCGATGAAGAGCCGCCATTCTGTAGAGTCATACGCTAAACCCATAGCTGCAATGAGGCCGTTGACGTAGTTACAGTAAACCAGCGAAGCTTCTTCGTCCAACGTGAAATATTCTCGAAACTCTTCTTCGCGGCTGCGATACCAGAAGAATGTTGTTTCTGAAGCTAACAAACGATTTTCGCGAAGATGTGACCTTAGCAACTGAGCAGATTCTTTGGACAAGCACAAATCTCTTGTCAAATCGTTCAACTCAGCTTGGCTCAAGAGTTTGGGTTGACTTGTCTCGGCAGTAGGTTGGTAGGTACCAGATATGTCACCGTCATCCATTTCTTCATCTGAGTCGGACGACGAATCAAAGTTGTCGGGCGGTGTTGGAATTGGAATTTCTGGTCCATGAGGCACTGGCTTTATGGCAGATGGCACGTCTGGATACTTTACGTGTTGCTTATTTTTTCGATTTATGCCTAAAAGGAAACAGATAAAGACAGATAAAGATAAGATAAAGACATATCTCATATATTGTCAGGCATATTTTTGTAAGTATAAAATGAAATTCATACTAACTTACCTTGTAGATTTGTCATACAGAAATAACAGTCAGTAGTATGATCTCTTCCTTCCCTCCACACCATTGGGACACCAAAAGGTAGACAATCTACCTTCTTGGGTACCAGGACAAAATCCCCCCGAAGACAAAATCCCCCCGAGGACAAAATCCCCCGAGGACAAAATCCCCCTAGGACAAAATCCCCCATCGAATTTAAAAAAAATTAAAGGATAATCAATATAAAAAAATCCCCCGAAGTCAAAAGTAAAACGATTTAATAATAAAACAATTTATTGATAATAACAATTTAATGATAAAACAAAATGACAAATGTAAAGTAAAATCGAAGACTAAAAACTTAAATTAAATGCGATGCCTCTGAGAAAATCTAAATTTGTTCTATTTTCATAATCCTGTAAAATTGTTAGAATACGACATGCAGAAGTTTTGTATTCCTTTCTTGGCGGTTCAGTTGAGAGGCCGGCAATACTTTGGGCCATTTGAACGTTTTGAAAACTTATTTCTCTTTCAAGGACATTTAGAAACTTCCAAATATTTGGATGAGAGCACCCGGAAAAAGAAGCAAAGCGCCTATGCCAACCTTCAACAGAATTGTTTGTCCGTGGGAGCTCAGCATTTGTTCTTGCGTGCATATTCCATATAGATATACTAAATGTTGGCTCTCGGCGTCCTCGTCGACATGGTCTTCCAATATAGTTATCTTCAAAATAATCTAAGATTGGCAAGGCTTCTACTGGTAGAAGATCATGTAGCTGTTCAAAAACAGCCTCAACATCTTCAGGGGGTACAAAGGCAAGGGCTGCTATCATTCTCGTTTTGAGAGAGAAATCATTGTTTTCCTGATATTGTTTCTGAAATCCAAACTGCTATATTTTTCTATAAATATTCTGGCATAAGTGGAAAAAACATCCTTTGACTTGTAACTCAGGAAAGCTATCTAGTAAAGAATTCAGCATCGCCTTTTCAAAATCAACCATTGCACTTGTAGGAGTACAATTTGTCATATTAAGTTATTTACCTCTTGTATCAGTTTGGTATAAGTTGTTTGAGTTTTATCAGGCAAAAGTGCATAGATGCAGGGTACTGTATGTTGCTCTGTTAAGGCATGAATTGTATACAGTTGAGTAAAAATTTCAGGAACTACTTTAAATGTTCCATCAAAGAACCAATGAGAGGAATTTGCTAAAAATTCTATGCTTTTAGCAGTTCCAAATATTAAAATTCTCTTACCTCCAGACGTTGAATCATGCAACAAAAAATTTTCACCATCAGCCGTTTGGATAAAATTTTCAGGTATAACAAGATCCTGAGCATATGTTGGCAAAGGTACTGTAAATGGTTCTTATTCTTCTGTCTGTAGCGTCTAACATCTCGCCGAAGATGATGAAAGGAAGGTATTTTCGTCGTTACTTCTTCCGATATTGATGCACAAGCTTCTGTGATAATCTGTTGCGTGGTTTCTTGTTTCTCTTGCACGTTTCTTAATTTCTTGAAATACTTTTGTAGCTTCACATTGTGGCGTATCTGGTGCATGGGTGTGATTGTGCAATTTTTCGATAATTTCACTTTGCAACACTTTCACCTTTGCTTTACATGAAGCTTTAGACCTTCGGCGTTCACATTCGTAGGATACTACACCATTTGCCAATTCTTTCTGCTTCACATAAATATATCCTTCATATAATAATTTAACTTGTCCTTGATTACTTTTAACGAACTCCATCTTCTATGGGTGAAAGCAGAATGCGAACTAAAATTAAAGCTATTTGTAAATCGAGGTAAACTTTTGGATAAACTTTTGGAAATAAACTAGTTGGTTGGTCAGAGAATATTAGGTTTCATTCATAGAAACTTTTTATATAAACCGGAAGAAGCTGCGGAAAAAGTTTAGCGTTAGTTGGTAGATAACATTTTTTGTGTTAGTTGCTAGATAAAAATCCTGAGGGATTTTGTCCTAGGGGGGATTTTGCCCTCGGGGGATTTTGTCCTCGGGGGATTTTGTCCTCGGGGGGATTTTGTCCTCGGGGGGAATATTGTCCTAGTACCACCTTCTTGTGGCTCCGGCGAAGCAGACTTTCAACGCACGTTTTGCAGCATATGTGAGGGGCAAAGGCTTTGTCCTGGTCACCAAGTTTAACTCCAAAGTAGGCGTGATAGCTTTTCCTCACAAAATGTGTGATGTTTGACTGCCGGTCTGACATAGTGACTTTACCACAGATGTAGCAGAACCTGTTTGGGTCAGTCTTGCACATTCTAGTCATGCTGAAAAACAGTAATGATAATCGTAATTAGAAATAAGTTGTGTCTGTTTATTATATAGAGCTTGGCTAACACTTGGCTAAAATGTAAGTCTGTTTTAAAAAATAAACTTGTTCATTTCATAACGATTATCTAATTTTTTTAAAATTGAGATAGCATAAAAACCTGACCTGATTGACAAAATGAGTTACATTTTTGAATTCAGCATGCAAAACTTATAAAAGAACAACTAAAAAAACTTTCAAAAATGACGTAGACCAGTGTTATTGAAAAATATACGTCTACACACATTACAATCCCTCTTCTCAGCTTCACCTACACGACTTTCACGTTTGGTGTTCTTACATTACTCACACACATGTGGAAATCCTTACAATGCTTCACTATATCTTCCGCAAACTCGAGACACCCCTTACACAAATCATGATGTCTTCCATATTTTCGACTTTTATCATAACTCGCGTAAAGTGCCCTTGTACGATCTCTCACACAACTTTTAAAAACATACACAGTCCTACGACGATCATCCATTCCAAATACAACTATACGAACATTCATTTCCTCCTCTACCCTTCTCAGCTCTTCAGAACCCATATTACAGTCATACTCAAACTTGCAATCTGAAGCTACTTTACGGGCACGCTGCACAACCGTAGGTAACCAAATTTTTTGGGCCCGTGTATTTAGCACAGTAAACATATGAGCGAAGACTACTGCTATAAAGCCGCAACCACGCTCGATGTCTATATTCTGCCTGTAAATACCCTGAAAATTGAAGTTAAGAGTATAAGTTCTGGCACTATGACCCGCCACACGGAATACACGGTCAATATCTACGATGAAGTTGTCCATATTGAAGGCTGTACTACTTTGAGAGGCCTGCATTATACGGCCCAAGATATACTCTATATCTACAACTGCCAAGCGTCTGAATGGTATTACTTCCCAAAAATCATCTACATCCCCGTTATCTGACCCGAACCCGAAGGACAGCCTCATCCTGACTTCATGTACGTCGCGGTTCTGAAGGGCAAACTCCACAATACCTTCAACTACAGGCCGTAATCCGTGTTCAACACCATTGCTATACATTGATCCAGGGTCAACCCTGACTCCGTACCGATTTCTAGTCAGGGCCGGGGTGGGGGGTGGCGGTGCCCACCAACTCGAATGTTATACCTTCCTCTACAGCACGAGAAGCTGCTGCTGCTGTTGTGGAGGATGTGCCAGGAATTGAGCAGGAATAAGGGTACGTATTTTCAATGAAACCCCCTCAGAAGGCTCGCCTACGGCGATACAAGAACATAATACGTACACTCGCTCGTAAAAGTCAAACTATGGGGAAGAAAAAAGGAATTATTGTACAAAGAGGAGGTTTATCCCTCTCCATCTTATTTTCAGTATTGGGGCCTTTACTTACTAGATTAATATAATGAAGAAAGTGGTAGTGATTCCGCACGAGGTGTATGCTTCACTGCAAAGATCAGAGTCCAGACACGATTCTAGAACCCCGTAAAAGCAAGCTTAAAAGAATGGAAAGCGAATTGTTAGATCTATTAAACAGTGAAAAATCACCTGATGAGAAAAGAATCTTATACCAAGAAGCTCTGCAGAAATTTCTTCACGAGTACGAAAATTATAAGAATCCGACAGAGATCCCTGTGGTTATTAGGCACAGCACGGACAACGATGAGCATGGCGACATAGGACCTGGGCCCGACGTTAGAGCTGACCAGTCAAAGAATAACGGGCCGGCCCCACAACATATCGAACATGTATTAAAAAGAAGCCTCCCACGTACATTGAGGAATAAAGGTTTAAGTCTTTATAATCTATTGAATGAGGATCCAACATACAGTGGACTGATATATGTGAGATCATTGTGGAAGGAACAAAGGTACAGGTCTCGAATATCGTTGACATCGTCCATGATCTGGTGAGAAAGTGGGATAGGCCCTCACCACCAGGATGGAAGCATATTAAACCAAGATTACAACAAATAAATGTCCCCAAAACAATGATAGGAAATCTGAACAGGTTAAAACACTTGGAGCATACCTCGCATGTGCCACAACTGAGAACGCCATCAACCCCAGCGGTAGCATCTCTGAAGAGGAGAAAGAAGAGACCAAACAACAACGACCAACCCTGTCTACGTGCCTCTAAAATACGCAAATGGCAAACATATTGAGAAAACGTTATTATGACATTTCTAGCCCAACCTCCTATGGAGGCGTTGATACACTGTTTACAATGATGGAGCAGGGAAAAAAGATGTTGAGAGGTTTCTGCGGGAACAGGATGCTTATACACTTCATAAACCGGTGAAAAAAAGGTTTAAAACGGCCAAGACAAGCGCGGATTCGATTGACTCTATTTGGCAAGCGGATTTAACAGACATGCAAAGATATTCAGTGTATAATGGTGGCTATCGCTACATCCTATTCAAAATAGATGTATGCTCTAGATATCTGTGGTTAATTCCCCTGAAAAATCAATCGCCTGAAACAGTTGCTAAAGCCACCAACACGTTGATGTTGAAAGAAAACAGGATTCCTGGCTATTTTTGTACGAATATGGGGAAAGAATTTATAGGCCGAGCTTTTCAGAACATGTTGTCAGAGTTTAATATCAGTTACTACACTAGCAATTCTATACATAAGGCCTATTTAGCTGAAAGAGTTCAACGTACCATAAAGGAAGGCATGCATCGCTATTTTACACATAAAAACACATACAGATATAACTTATAAACATTCTGGAATCACTGGCCTCATCATACAACCGATCACACCACCTGTCGATTGGGATAACACCTACCGAGATTTTAGAAAGAGGTACACATACAGAGCTAGATGTGCGAAGAGATATTCGTAGAGCACCGCCACACTTTGTGCGTTTCAAAATCAGTGATTATGTAAGGCTGTCGCGTACTGGAAATAAATTCGCGAAAGGATTTGAGCAAGGCTGGACACGTGAGATTTTTAAAGTTAGGGCTATGAGACCTAAAGATGAAATAATGCTGTATTACGTTGAAGGTTTGAATGGGGAAGAAATTGCAGGGGGCTTTTACGGCGAGGAGCTACAGAAATTGACATTTTATTTAGAAAAAAGTGTTTAAAATTGAAAAAATTTCGGCAGCAAAGGTTCAGGAAAGAGAAAAGTGTACCTGGTGAAATGGTTGGGGTACCCAGAAAGCTTCAACACCTATATAAAAGCTGATGCAATAGTGAAGCTTAAATAGTATGAAACATGGCGCCTAACCATTTCTACGTCACACTCCCCTCCTCTTCTTCTCTCTCTGTACATCCTAACAACATCTTGGCCAACTTTGTAACAGAACTCCATGAACCCATTGAATTGGGTCGTGATACATACGAGGTTTTAATATGCGAAATTTAGTTGGATACCCTTTTTTTAAGTAATGATTATAAAGAAACTGTTTTTACGGTCCTTAGAGACTGTAATGAGTGTGAAAAGGCAGGGGTGACTCGGAATGAAACCATTCGTATCGTCCTGAGTGGGGTTGCAGTGTATTACACTAGAGTAGTAACACTAGGCCCTGGCCTCTATGGTGCGGCCGAGGATGTTGTGAGAGACTTAAACGAAAGTTTAAAAAGTTCAAATCTTATGGCTGATTTAATATACAAAATCGTAAACAAAGGTCCCCATGCATAATGCATATACTCTGATCCTGAGATCACAGGCTAACAGAAATATTAGGAACAAAGGAGTGTTCAAAATTATAACCGATGGCCGATATGAAGCTGCCATCCAAAGAGATACCTTTCACGAGACACAACAGGACTTGTCGAGCCTAATGTATCAGTTGAAATTGGAGAAATTAATTGATAGCTATACACCTCCAGACATGTACTATATTTACAGCAATATAGCGGAGCACCAGTTTGTTGGGGATACTCAGGCACGCCTGCTGCGCATTGCTCACATCCCCAACCATAAAGGGAAGAGCTTGAGCATTACATAATTACATATGACAAACCTCACTATGTGAATGTCGCGACTAATCTATTAACCAATATCTCAATATATATATATACGAACCATTGAGGGAAAAAGTTTCCCATTCGGTGATGGGAGCTTAACAGTGAAGCTGCACTTTCGACGCACTGAGTTATAATGGAACGAAAGCCCTTCACAGTCTATCGAGGTGTGAGATACCAGCGTGGGAGTGGGCTTGGGTCCATTTTTTCAACCATACTACGCACGGCTGTCCCCTTGCTGAACAGGGGCGCCAGATACCTCGGTACGAAAGCGCTACAATCAGGTCTTAACACGGCAGAAGAAATAATGGCTGGGGCTAAACTAAAGAAGCTCTAAGAAAAACACTTAAAGTGTACACAGGACAAAATCATCAAAGCATTTCAATTGGACTAGGGTCCAATGGGGACGAGTATTGTTCACGGACGAATCAAGATTTAATCTTCGAACATTCGATGGACGGGAAAGAGAGTGGAGAAGAACTGGAGAAAGTTCGCCCCTGCACTTTTACGGAGAGGGTTGCTTTTGGAGGAGTCCAATTTACATGTTCACGAGCGAAAGCAAGACGAACATTGCGGTAGTGTGGGAGCAATTCCGGCCCCATTGCTAGACGTCTAGCATGTAAGCCACTTTCCATAAGTCTCCTAACGGTTCGCTCCGATACGCTGACGTCTCGAGACCTTTCCAGCTCATTGCGAACGTTTGTGGCAATCAAGCGACGATCTCGAAAAACACTCAAGACGATGAAACGATCGTCACGTGCAGATGTGCAATGCGATCTTCCAGATCCTGGTCTTCGGGTGTACTCTCTTCTCTCTACATAACGTTGGTAGACACGTCGAACCGTTGTTCTTGGAATTCCTAGCGCATCGGGGACGTAACGCTCTCTCCGACCATCTCACTAGTGGAAGAAAAAAGTGGCACTAGCAATCTAAGAGCAACTGAATGTCAGACTGTTGAATTCTTAAAAGAAGTAAAAAATTCGTTACAGCTAGTGTATTCGCAGCTGACATTATTTTGTCTCGTTATTTGGTTGCCTCATAGACTATATTTTCGAATTTTAAAACTTTTATAAACAGAAGCTTGCCCACTTTTTGTTTTTCGCAATATTCCATGTGGGCCGATTTTTCTGCCGCTCAGTATATATATATATATATATATATATATATATATATATATATATATATATATATATATATATATATGAAATAATCACGAAGGAAACAAAGAATGGACCTAATAGCCTCAGGAACACTAAAATAAGTAACATGTTTGCGAATAAATATAGGCCACAAAAATAATTAGAAATACAGGCACATAAATTTTTATGTTCACATATCTACTGTAAGCCCTTCTGCTGGATCGTACGGATCGTCATTGCAGATGTCATCAACGGTTTTTGTTGAAAATAATCCGTTCCGATCGGTTGTGTTAAAAAGACTAATTTTAGCCAGTAAACCGTAAAGTTCTGACTGACTCATGATGCGTATGTTTATTCACTGGTGAAAATAACTGCTGTGAGTTCCAGCTGAAAATATTTCCTTTTATATGCATGATTCCCAAGTGTAACCACAACCCCCAGAAGACTAATAGGCGGTTCGAAAGTTTGTTGATTGGTTGTCAATGTAACTGGGTGGACTATGTTATACGTGTGTGCCAATCAGCTATCGTAACACCGATGTAACGGACCCACGCTTTGTGCAATGAAGTCCTGATTGGTCACCTTCACGAATAATGAAGGTGTGTCTTTATCAAATTTGGCTTATTCTCTCCGCAGATTTATTTTCACTGCCAAATTAGATTCTTAGTTTGGATCATATTTGAATGAGACTGATCTAATAAAGCAACACACTTGATTTTACACTCGCTCATTGATGGTCTGTTCTGTTTCCGTAGTTCTTTTAATTGGCAAGATATTTTTATTCGTTTGAAAAGTTTTCTGATAACTATTATACCCGATTTTTATTTTGAATCATATTTGAATGAGACTGATGTAATAAAACAATACATTTGATTTTACACTTGTTCATTGATAGTCTGTTCTACAGAATCAACTTGCGGTTTACCCCTCTGTAGCACCCCGACTCATTTGCAGGGTTTGGTGGAGGAGGGAATTGGTTTCCGTTCAGTTACTGCCCTCGTAGCCAGCTACTGACAATATATTTTAATGTAAAAATTATATATCGACGTAATATTTACAAAAATAATATATATATATATGTATATATATTTATATATGGTGTAGTGGTTAGCGTCCTGACTACGATTCCATCGGCCCCGGGATCGAGACCCGCTGACGGAAGCCGGGCGCAGCAAAACCCAGCTGTTCATCCTTCCACACAATAAAGTGGTTGGTAGATAAATGGGTACCCTGGGCGGTCTAGTGGTTAAGACGCTGGGCTGCTGGTGGGGCGTGGTTCGGATTCCACGTTAAACTGTAGGTCTAATGTGGAGTGAAAAGCTTGACCTTCGTCAAAATAAACAATTCGGGCGGAAGCTAACCAAAGGTTATGAATTTAGCCACGTAACAATTCTGCTCTTTTAGTCTTTAGTGGGATAAGCGACGTTAGGAGGGCCATGCACTAGTTTTCCATAATACCAGTTGTTTTACCACACTTTCATAACCGTGGATCGTTATATCATCTATTATTATATCTCTTTTATGATATTTAATGGTTCTCAAGAAAAGAAAAACTCTCAATCTTATTTAATAATTTTTTAGTTTGTTTTCAAAATGTTAAAATTAACAAATATAAGATTTGAGAGGTTGAAAGGTGCTTTTTTAGGTTAGATTGCCATTATATTCTTTCTTAGGCTTTTAGATTAAGTTAGGTTAGGTTCATAAGAAAGACCATACCTAGAGACAATCTCTATATATAAATCTTTATAATCCAATAGTTAGGCACCTTTTGGAGTACGCGTTCCAATTTTGGAATCCGTAACAACTCAAGATAGTGTCGGTAATAATAATAATAATAATAATAATAATAGTCTAGTAATAATTAGTACAATGCGCCGCAAGGATATCATCACACGGTGCATTTGAGAGGTTGAAAGGTACTTTTATAGGTTAGATTGTCCTTATATTCTTTTTTAGGCTTTTAGATTAGATTAGGTTATGTTTGGTTAGGATCCTCAGAAAGACCAGACCTAGAGACAATCTCTATATATAAATGTTTATAAACCATTAGTTAGGAACCATTTGTAGTACTCGTTCCAATTTTGGAATCCGTAACAACTCAAGATAGGGTTGGTAATAATAATAATAATAATAATAATAATAATAATAATAATAATTAGTACAATGTGCCACAAGAATATCATCAGAGAGCATTTGAGAGGTTGAAAGATACTTTTTAGGTTAGATTTTCCTTATATTCTTTCTTAGGCTTTTAGATTACGTTACGTTAGGTTAGGTTCCTAAGAAAGACCAGACCTAGAGATAATCTCCATATATATCAGGTCATCCCATAAGTAATGTCGTTTTTTTAGATCGGGACTTGAAAGACAAAAAAAACTCAACTGAAACTTTTTAATCTAGTATATATTTTCCATCGGAATCAATGACACTCTGCCAACGTCCTACAAGCTTTACAATGCCATGTTTATAAAATTCAGGCGGTTTTGAGGAAAAAAACGTACAACGACTGGTGTGCAGGTCATCTAAAGAAGTATACTGTTTCTCGTCAAGATAGTTTTGCAGACTCCTGAAGAGATGATAACAATGGAATGCATCAATTTTGCTGTCAAGGGTTTTGTACGTGATTCTTATAGAGTTTTTCCTGCTGATTTCGAATCTGCAATCCGTTTTTCTCAATCAGCTAAGGTTATCCGGCTATGGCCTCATAAGTAAAATAGAATTTTTCGTGATTTTGTCAAAGCGGAATTGGAACAGTAACATCTATCATCACTTGTTTCACTTGTATAATATCTTTTTTTACTTTTCAGGCATATAGATAAAATATTTCATAATGAATAGAGCGTGTAAAAATGATCCAAATAGATTCTGCTACATATGTGGGACGGTTACCATGCCAAATAACCAGTCCCAAATCACTAAATTTGTGAAGACAATGTATAGAGCATACTTTGGAATTAAGCTAGGGGACCAGGACAAAAATTTCGCCCCTCATATGTGCTGCAAGACGTGCATTGAAAATTTGAGAAGATGGAGCAAAGGCAGAGCGAAATCTTTGCCTCTTGGAATTCCCATGATTTGGAGAGAAGGAAAGGATCACGTGACAGATTGCTATTTCTGCATGACAAACCTCCTAAGTGGGCTTATAATTTATTTTTCTTAAATATTTTGAAATCCTCGTATGAAACTTGACATAATATTCACCATAATGTAATATTCACCATATATAGCATAATATTCACCATAATGGTAATCATACATTTACATATACATATTGTTATAGAAAATACATTTACACATACTTATTGTTATACAAGTTACATTTACATATACAATGATTGTATATTTTCTTTCTTTTTCATTCATATTGTCCCCGAAGGGACAATATGAATGAAAAAGAAAGAAAATATACAGACTCCATCGACCTATTTCATATCTTACAGACCGCAGCCTTCCCTCACGAGCCGCCACTGTCTGAATGCTTCTTCTATTTCATATGCAAGTTTTATATCCATGTTTCTGTGTTTCTATTTTCAGGAGTTAACAAGAAGAATAAACACATTGTTGTATACCCTGACATTCCTTCTGCTATGAGACCTGTACCCCATGGTCCTGGAATTCCAATACCCGACCCACCTCAAACCCTGGACTTCGATGATTCTGATGATGAATCAATGACCAATGCCAATGACCAGTCCCAGTCGTATATACCTCAAAATACCGCTTCAAATGAGCCGAGGCCTCTCAACCAGGCTAAACTTAATGATCTTACCAGGGATTCAGGACTTTCCAAATTAGCTGCCGAGATCTTGGGCTCACGACTTCGAGAGGACAACTTGCTGGCTCCGGGAACAACATTCTCCTGGTATAGGAAACGAGAGGAAGAATTCCGCAAGTTTTTTGCAGTGCACGAAAATACCTCTTCCTTAGTGTACTGCTGCAATGTTGAGGGGCTAATCGAATCCGTGAGCCTGCCATATAACGCATCAGAATGGAGGCTATTTATAGACTCGTCTAAACGAAGTTTGAAAGCAGTACTTCTCAACATTGGGAATAGGGTTGCATCAGTCCCTGTAGCACATTCCGTACAACTTACTGAGAGCTACGATAACATGAAAATTTTACTGGATGCTCTCGTATACGACCAACATAACTGGAGGATCTGTGGAGATTTGAAGGTAATACTAATATCATAAGTAAACTATTGCTATTGACTATGTTGTTTTTCCAAAGGTTATTTGAGAGCGCATAAGAACACTTAACTTCCCCACAGAAGTGATACAGTCCAATGCATAGATTTTTTTATCTGATAGAACAAATTCTCTAAATTCTTTAAATATTCATTTTTTTTCAGATTGTGGCATTTGTATTGGGAATGCAAGGGGGATACACGAAATACCCATGTTTCCTCTGCAAATGGGATAGCCGAGCGGATGAGAAGCACTATGCACAGCGTGAATGGGCATCCAGAGAGAATTTTGAACCTGGGTCGCATAATGTCGTTTCAGTGCCCCTTGTACCACCAACAAAAATTTTGCTCCCACCACTTCAAATCAGTTGTCACTGATTTTCTTGGCAAGCGTAGAAGTCCAGAATACGAGTCCGTTGTCGAAAACTTGATGGAAGCTTTCAAAGCTCATGGGTCGCGCATGTCCATAAAAATGCACTTTTTGTGGTCCCACTTGGACTATTTTCCTGAAAATTGCGGGGATTATAGTGAGGAACAGTGTGAACAATTTCACCAAGATATCAAAATAATGGAAGAGAGGTACCAGGGAAACTGGGATATCAATATGCTGGCGGACTATTGCTGGTGTTTGAAGCGAGACGTGCCCGAAGAAAAACACAGACGGAAAGCCAAAAAAACTTCATTCCTTCCTCAATAAACTTTTTTCCATATTCATTGTATGAATAAAAGTATTTATTCACACAATGTTTTCATTTTTCACGAGTGTTCTTATAATATTACTCGTATCTACAGTGTTTAAGCTAAAAAAATCAATAAATTTGGGGATAAAATTGGACTTATAATAAATGGCCAATAGAGAAAAAACCTGACCTGATTGAGGAAAACCAATGTCATTTTCGAATTCAGCATGGTCGAATTATATAATATGAGTTGAAAAAACCCTCACAGCAGACAAAAAAATTTCATATGCATACCAGTGTAATCTGAAGGCGCAAGGTCTGGAGAATATGGAGAATGTGGAAGTTTTTCCCACCCAAGCTCCTCAATTTTTGCAGAAGTGATCCGAGCGGTATGAAGACGTGCGTTGTCGTGTGGAACACGATTCCTTTCCGATTAACCAAAGAAGGTCTCTTTTCTTTTAGTGCAGTGTTCAATCGATCCAGTTGTTGACAGTAGACTTGAGCGGTGATTGTTTGGTTGTGTGGTAAGGTTTCAAAGTGTATTACACCACCTTTATCCCACCAAACGCTAAGCAACACCTTCCGAGGGTGGAGATTTGGTTTTGGCTGTGGTGTCGCTGGTTCTCCGGCATAAACCTACTGTCGACGGCGCTTAACATTCTGGTACAGTATCCACTTTTCATCACCAGTCACTAAACGGTGCAAAAACGGATCTTGGAGTTCACGGGAATGAAGAGCTGTGCTAATGTTTACCCGCACCCTCAGATTGTCAACCGACAATTCATGTGGCACCCATTTTCCTAACTTAGGCACTTTCCCGAGTTGCTGCAAATGTCGATGGATGGTGGACGGGGATGAATTGAGTTTCTGGGCCAATTCTTCGACAGTTGTTGAACAGTCTTCTTCAAGTGCGGCTGACAGCAGGTCATCATCAAACTCAGCAGGGCGTCCAGAGCGTGCTGCATCTGTCAAACAGCAGTCACCATTCCTAAACTTTTGAAACCATCTTTGACATTTCCTCACATGCAGAATGTCGTTGCCATAAACTTCCTGATGTTTCGCGTTGCTTCAGTAGCACTGTTCCCTTTTTTGAACTCGTAAAGTATTATATGCCTGATATGCTCTTCTGATACCGCCATGTTTATGAGGGGTTCACATAAAGCAAAACACACGTCTTCACTGGTCAAGGTCTGTAAAGTATGTAGCGAAACACGATAGATCCCCTCTTAGATATAACCTTTGGAAAATTTATGCTTAAACCGAGTAGGACTAGTTTAAACTTAATCTATCGTAAAAAAACGACATTACCTATGGGATGACCTGATAAATCTTTATAAACCATTAGTTAGACCCCATTTAGAATATATATATATATATATATATATATATATATAATATATATATATATAGTGTATGTGTGTGTGTGTGTGTGTATATATACACACTAGGGTGTTTCACGGCAGTGTGGTTGATGGATGAAGTGGAAGGAAGTTCAATCCACATTGATGCCCCTGTTCCTGTTGCCGAGGAACCTCGTCTGAAAAGGTTTCAACCAGATCAGAATACGTTTAAGGGTCCCGAGATTTGACGCTTCAGATTGCTTAGGTATTTCTAATTTCAGCTGTTCTAGTGTTAGTCGACTGCCTTGCTTCCTGACGGAAGGGTGCACTGCTCTCTGTCCTTCGTGTCAGTTGTCGAGTTTTGTCCTCGTTGTGTCTACCGTTGCGTATTTGTACTCTTTTCTAATTCGTATATTTCCTCATTGCAGATAAACATGGCAACTCGAAGCAAGAAAGAGGTTTGGCTCATCGGACACCCGAATAAGGAGATCCTGGGTAGCCTCCTGCCGACGAAGTTGCAAGTCTTGCAAAAGTGCTTCTTCCATCAAAAACAGGAAAACCTAGGACGGAGAAAATGTCTGAACCTCTGTTTGGATGCTGTGACGGTGTTCTGGAAAAGGGCAAGGATCCCTACTATGAGGCGGGACAGCGCCCTTCGGAAAAATGGAAGCTCTGCTCCAGCGTTACGACAAGTTGGTGAAAAGCAGGAACAGATCCGAGGAGAGCTGTCGTGTTGCGGAGGACATGTTCAAGGCGGAACTCAAGAACGAAATCCTCGATATTGGTCATTCCAATGCCCTTTCTATGATGACAAACGAGGAAGACAAGCTCTTCTACAAGAGTCAGCAGGAGGACCCAACAGAGAGCAGTATGGGATCGGCAGACATGAAGCTGGCCCAAATGGAGAGTAGGAAAAGGCGTCGAGAGGAACAGCAGGAGGAGAGACGACACCTGGAATTCGAGCGGGCCAAGACGGTTACAGAAGCTGCTACTCTTGAAGACAGCTCCTCGTCCTCGGCGTCGCCATCTGCGGAAGATGATCCTTCCTTGGCAGCCTCCACGTCTGCTTCATGTCCTTCTCCGAGGAAGCGGTCGAGGAACCTCATCACTCAGGATGTGGCTGTCGCGTACGACCGGATGAACATTTCTTATCGTGATGCAGCGATGTCCTACGCCGTCGTCGCGCAATCCTTGGGGCACGATTTGAACGAGGTATCCATCTCCTCTTCCACAATGTATCGTGCTCGCCAGTCGCTTCGGAAGCAAGCAGCAGAGGCGTATGAAGAGGGAGAATTCTGTCCTGAGGAGCCCTTGGTGTTGCACTGGGACGGAAAATGCTGCCTGAAATCACAGGTGACGGATCTCTGGACCGGATTGCTGTGCTGGTCACCGGGAACGGCCAGGAGAAGCTGCTTGGAGTTCCGAAAGTTCCAGCTGGCAAGGGAGCGGAGACGGCACGCGTCTGCATTGATCTTGTACGGGAACACGACCTGTCCGAACGAATCAAGGGGTTATCATTCGACACAACGGCATCGAACACCGAGATTCACGTGGGAGCCTGCGTCAAGATTGAGGAGGGTCTCGGGAAGCAACTTCTTTACCTAGCATGCAGGCACCATATGTACGAAATCGTCCTGGCCCAAGTCTTCCGGTCTTCGATGGGCCCCACCTCTGGGCCCGAGACTGGGATCTTCAGAAGATTCCAAGAGCAGTGGGGTTTCATCGACCGATCTCTTATCACCACTGCTATTGATTTAGATAGCTGCAGCATCGCTGGACCTCTTCAGGGTCTCAAGGACCGAACTGTCTTTGTCGTGAGGGAAGCTCTGGCTTCTAGTCAGCCCCGGGATGACTACCAAGAACTTCTTCAACTGGTTATCCTCTTTCTCGGGGAAGAGACTGTCGCCAATGTGCCACTGCGGAAGCCAGGAGCATACCACCATGCGCGGTGGATAGCGAAAGCCATTTACGGATTGAAGCTGTACCTCCTTCAGGACCAGTTCAGGATGACCGGGCGGGAGCTGAAAGGAGTCACAGAAATCTGCCTGTTCGTCGCCCTGGCCTACGCAAAGGCTTGGAGTCGTGCGACGAGAGCAGAGCATGCCCCACGTGTGGATCTGGAGTTCTTGCTGGACCTGGAAATACTGCAGGAAGATGCCGTGATCGTCGACGTCGCCAAGCAAGCGCAAGCGGCCATGAAACGACACCTCTGGTACTTCTCTGAGACGCTGGTCGGCTTGGCATTCTTCGATCAAGGGATTCCTCAGGAAGAGAAACAAAGGATGCGAGAGAACCTCGCCAAGCCGGCATCGAGGAAAGCGTTGAAGCGTCTGGAGGGGAAGACCGTCCTCGGCTCCTTCAAAGGAAAGAAGATTTCGGATTTCGTTACCTCGAGGACGAAGGATCTCTTCACCGCACTCGGGATCAACCGCGCCTTCGTCGAAAATCCCGCTTCGTCTTGGGAAAGCGACCCACACTACCAAGCAGGCCTAGCTAGGGTCCGCGTCCTGGCTGTGGTGAACGACTCGGCTGAACGGGGGATCGCTCTCATCGAGAAATTCAATACTGCCCTAACAACGAAGGAAGAAGACAAACAGTACCTGCTGAAAGCAGTTTTCAAGAACAGGAAGGATTTTCCGAAGAAGCAGAAGGGGGAAATGATGATGAAGTGAATGAGTCTGTGCTCTCTGACGTAAGGCGTGATTTCTCGGGACCCCTTATTGTTGTCGAAGGCGTCTCATTTTTGGCCAGGAGTGATAAATATGTAAAAGGAACACGGGCATCTATGTGGATTAAAAATATAATGTGGTTCTCATTCATGAAACACGTTAATATACACACAAATATATATATATATATATATATATATGTATAGAAACGACGTTTGTATATATATATATATGTGTGTGTGTGTGTGTGTGTGTGATATTAATTAAATCGAAGGGCTAATACAAAAGTCTGCTATATAAAATTAAACCTAAACTTTCAGGATCAGACTCGTTTCTGGCGTGGCGTTAGTATAGCCTCCTACTACCAACTCGCCTAATTCTAATGTAGGTCAAGAGGAGTATTCGATTTTGACCATTCCTCGAATTTGTACAGTGTGTGTGTGTGTGTGTGTGTTTGTTACAATTTATTTTTATATAATAGACTGTTTTGTACTAACCCTTCGATTTAATTGTAATTTAAAATAAATAAAGAGGTTTATATTGTCGGCACTAACTATACCGAAAAATTATTAAGGCCCACTAATCTCTACTTCTTTTACATCTGAGTGTTCAATTTCTCTCTCTCTTTATGTGTCAATTACGCGTACATACAGCATCTTCTTACTCCTGATGGATCATGCGCCCAGATTTAGTGGGAAAGAGAGAGATCTTTGCATTTTGCATACATAAAATTAATAGATAGATAGATAGATAGAATCCCTCTGCCAGATATGTAAATGTTTAAATTTACAGTGTGTATATATATATATATATATATATATATGTTTACCCCTCCGTCTATGGCCTGGGTTGGTTTGAAGTCGACGGAGGTTCTAGTTAGGTGGCAGCAACGGATGTGTGACTTGTAATAGTTTTCTTCTATATTACTCTCCGAGTTCTTCTATAGTGGCTCAGAGAACTCTGGTAGACTTACTAAAATTTTCTGAAGATTCCGGACTCTTCTTGTAGCGTATCCGGAAAGTTTAATGACTAAGTTCTTCTGAAGAGAGCAAGGCTCGAAGGATAAGATAAAGACTATCTTTTACTGTAATTTACTGCTAAAATGTACAGGTAGTGCTCAGCCTCTGAATTAGCTTCTGAATGACAATGGAAGATTTTTACTGGGGTTTATATACCCCAAAACTGCTAACATCATTATTATTAAATGCTAAAAAGGCTGCATTATTTTTGCACAATATTCGAAAATAAAGTAAATTTTTTTAGCTGTGGTAAGGCTTCAACGAGTAAACAAAATATTTGAAGATGAAACCATATTTTTATCTTAAACCGCGACTTTTCAGATCGGATGTTATCATGATCTGCCAAGTTAACTAAAAGTGGAAATCGGACTATGCATCTTTACACTAAAATATGCATATGAGTAAAATTTTAAGGTTTAATATGTACAATTTAAATGCTTAGGCAAGACATGATCTCATCTTTTATAACGAATGAGAATGTATACAAAATATGAACACTGCAAAGCTTAAGCAGGATTCCTTATTAAGCGAAATCTAAAAACATGATTATGAGATTTTAAAAAAGAACAGGTCACCAATTATTTGGCAAAGTAGAAAGCAAATCAAAAATTTTATCCAAACTCGCGTTTGGTTCTTATGTAAAAATGAATACACACACGTACATACATATGAATATAGGCATTATATAAAGTTAAATATATAAGAATATACAGGATTATATAAATACATGAACCATATAAACACATGAATTTTAAAATGGATACAAGAACTATATAAATGAATACAAGAATTACATGAAGGATATGATAGTATAGGAATATGGGAATTATTTATGGTTCATTTTTACATATATATATATATATATATATATATATATATATGTATAAAGAGAGAGAGAGAAATGAAAACTCAGATGTAAGAGAAAGTTGAGATTTTGTGTATAAACTTCTGTTTCATTCCACCTTAGACCTAAAGTTAAATAAATTTTTAATTACAATATAATTGTACACTTAGCAAAATCAGAGAATGAATTTTGTCAAAGAAAGTAGACAGACAGAATTGTATGCACTCCACCTTAGACTTACAGTTAAAATTGAATGCGAACCACGTTTGTTAAAAAAAAAATTCTCAGATGGTATGGATTTCTTCACTAAAATTTTTCATTTTAATCGTGTTGCAAATTGGTACGCGTTTCTTTGGAACAAATTTAGTTGGTATTTTAATATATATATATATATTACTGGTGGACCGGATATCTGCATCCGCATATGCGGATATCCGCGTCATTTTTAACATCCGCATCCGCCCTTCTGACTGCGGATGTTATGCGTATATTACCTCTAATAAATTATGCAATTTACAATTAAATTAGCTTATAAGACCCAGTCATGCATATTTCATGTAAAGTATTAATTATTAATGAGCAAATATATAAACCTCAAAATATAAATACCTGGTAACACAGAAAATTT
Organism: Bathynomus jamesi; assembly: GCA_023014485.1. Lineage (NCBI taxonomy): Eukaryota > Metazoa > Arthropoda > Malacostraca > Isopoda > Cirolanidae > Bathynomus > Bathynomus jamesi. The sequence goes on from JAJOZX010002110.1 coordinate 432,833, forward strand.
AATGACACTTGTTTCATTGAATTTTCTGTGGCTGAAACTCTTGAGAAAGTTATCATTTTATCATAATGAAAATATTAATATTAATTTTAATTCTTATACATTCCCTGTCATAGTAGTAATATCACGAAATTTGAAAAATTGTCATGTATTCATATTCTATATTATATTGATAGATTAACTAAATACCCGCATCCGCATCCGCGGATATTGAAATAAAAAATCCGCATCCGCAGATGTTGAAAAACTGACATCCGGTCCACCACTAATATATATATAATATATATATTAAAATACCAACTAAATTTGTTCAAAAGAAACGCGTACCATTTTGCAACACGATTAAAATGAAAAATTTTAGTGAAGGAATCAATACCCTCTGAGAATTTTTTTTTTAACAAACGTGGTTCGCATTCCATGTTAACTGTAGGTCTAAGGTGGAGTGCGTACAACTCTGTCTCTCTACTTTCTTTGACAAAATTCATTCTCTGATTTTGCTAAGTGTACAATTCTATTGTAATTAAAAATTTATTTAACTTTAGGTTTAAGGTGGAATGAAACAGAAGAAGTTTATACAGAAAATCTCAACTTTCTCTTACATCTGAGTGTTCATTTCTCACTCTCTCTCTTTATATAACCTTTGGTACCTTTGGTTAGCTTCCGCCCAATTGTTCATTCTGACGAAGGTCAAGCTTTTCACTCCACCTTAGACCTTCAGTTTAACGTGGAATCCGAACCACGCCCCATCAGCACCCATCAGCAGCCGAGCGTCTTAACCACTACGCTACCGAGGGTACCCATTTATCTACCAACCACTTTCTTTATTGTGTAGAAGGATGAACAGCTGGGTTTTGCTGCGCGCCGGCTGTCGACGAGTCTCGAACCCGGGGCCGATGGATTCGTAGTCAGCGACGCGAACCACTACACCACCAAGGCGACAATATATATATATATATACTGCAAATTTAAACACTTACATATCTGGAAGAGGGATTCTCTCTATCTATCTATTAATTTTATATATGCAAAATGCAAAGATCTCTTTTTCCCACTAAATCTGGGTGCATGATTTATATACATATATATATATCGTTTAAAGTGTGTATTTGTTATATTATTTTTGCTTGCATATTTATTTCTATGTCAATGTATTTGTTATATTATTATTTTTGCTTGCATATTTATTTTCTGTCAATTGTTTTTTCATTTAATGTGTTATTGGTTTTTTTCGTATTTATTTTTTTCAGATGGTATGGACTCATTCACTAAAATTTTTCATTTTATTCGTGTTGCAAAATGGTACGCGTTTCTTTTGAACAAATTTAGCTGGTATTTTAATATATATATATATATATATATATATAATATATATATATATATATATAGCGTTTGAAGTGAGTATTTCTTATTATTTTTTATTGTAGCCTATATTTATTTTCTAGAGGGCAGTGGGAAAAAAGAATAGAAGTAGAAAAATCAAATACCGTTACACGAAGAGTTTTAATAAATAAATAATTAAAATAAATAGTGGTATCTGGCAATCCCTCCATATATAAATAATTAAAATAAATAGTACTCTCTGGCAACCCCTCCATATATAAATAATTAAAATAAATAGTGCTCTCTGGCAACCACTCCATATATAACAGATGTTGGTGCCCTGAGCAGGGTTGCCGAAGTTGGTACGTTCGTACCAAATGTGGTACTTTTTGCCTCCTCTGGTACGTTTGGTACGACGGCCGAAAATTTTGGTACTATTTGAAGTTTTGTCGAAACAAACAAAAACCGCTATGTATGTATAAAAACTATCCTTTAGAAAACTATAATTTGGTTCATTATTGAATGGAAAAGAAAAAAATTATTATTGATGGATTTTAATTTTCGTTTCGTCTCGTAGTAGAAAGAATGGTCGGTACAGGGTACATTCGAATTACAATATATTATAAACTGCGATCTTGGTGCAGGAGCACTTTAGGATCAAAATGGCCAGAATTATCCTGGGAAATGCCTTCATTGTTCAAGTCGCCAAAATAAAAATCTTGTTTTAATTGCTGGATTTTAGTTTTATTTTATTGTCTCAACTTATCAAAATATATCGTCTTTTTTATATATAAAACAGTGTTTTTGTGAACGAACGTTTTGGATAATGACCGAAACGTGAGATTGACCGTTAAAAAATAAGGTTAGTTTAACATCTTTATGTTTTAAAGCATTTATTATCATTTTTCAATTATTTGGTACCTTTTTGCGAGATTTGGTACCTTTTGACTTAAGTTTTGGTACACTTGCCAAAAAAATTTCGGCAACCCTGGCCCTGAGCTCTCATTATGTACCTGGAGGTACAGGTGGAAACATGGTCTCTCCTTCTTAGGTTAAGATACGCCTTTGGTGGGTGAGGCCGTCCCACCTTCTCCCCCAAAGCTCCCCTTCATGCAACTTAGGGGTTTTCCCTACCTCTTTGTTGCATAACCCCCTCCCCACTACCTCCACCCTCTTCATGCAACTTGGGGGTTACCCACACACCCGTGTTGCATAACCCCACCCCCTTTGAAATACCCTTAACCCCTTTGCAACATTCGCCTCACCCCCTTCGCAACATTACCCCACCTCCCATTTGCAACATTGCAATTGCACTCTACCCTTTCTCGGCTCCTCCATATATAAATAGTTAAAATAAATAATGCTCTCTGGCAACTACTCCATATATGACAGATGTTGGCACCCTGAGCTCTCATTATGTACCTGGCGGTACAGGTGGAAACATGGTCTTTCTCTCGCTCCCTCTTAGGTTAAGATACCCCTTTGGGGGGCTGAGACCGTCCCAACTTCTCCCCCAAAGCTTCTTCTTTCATGTAATTTGGGGGTTTCCCCTACCTCCTTGTTGCATACCCCCCCATTACCCCCACCCTCTTCATGCAACTTGGGGAGTTACCCACACCCCCGTGGTGCATAACCCCACCCCTTTGCAATGCCCCTAACCCATTTGCAACATTAGCCCCACCTCCTTCGCAACATTACCCCACCTCCAATTTGCAATATTGCTCAGCATTGCAATTGCACTCTACCCTAATGCTCCCATACTACTAGATGGACCATCCCCTGAAGCGTCGTCTTTGATCACCTATATGATTTTGACAGTAGTAAAACAAAGGAATATCTCCATGCAACAATTTTTTTTGGCGAAACTGTTGATAATGCTCATGGTCTTCAATATATTTCAAGGAAAGTGACCACATTCTGTCATTTTGATAATTTGGCCGACGGACAGTCCAAACGAAAATTTCCTCACTTGGTGTCAAGTGCATAAAATCATCTTCATCTCAGACGCTGAAAATCGCAAAACCAAAGTCGATTCTCAAGGCTTCTTAGGGATATCATTAGCTTCGAGATCACATGGAAAGGCTTTAATTCTTGCTTCGTTCGATATGTTCAATGTCTGACAGGTGAACAGCTTTCTTTCGCCTCTTCAACCTGATTTGGGCAACTTGAGTCTTCGTCGCCTTTTTCCACTGATTTCACTCACAATGCCTTTGCTCTCCCGCAGATTCACTTGCCTTCGCCAAATTTTGTAAAGTACGAGTCGTATCCCTTCTTCCATTTGTCAGTCACACATCTTTCACTATGATGAAGCTTTGGGCCGATCCACTTCCGAATGATGAAAGTTGCATCTGCTTCGATCGCTTCGATAAGCATTTGCTCGAATTTGATTTACTACACGTTGTTCTTCACTATCTTCAACGACACCGACCATCGTCATCTTTAGTTGTTATCTGAAATTACAATGACATTATCGATTAAAACATGTATAACACATCTACTCTGGCAGTCCAATAAAGTTTGCACTCCCCCCCACCCTAGCAAAAGATTATGGAAAAAAATACATATATATATATTAGTGATGTAGGTCACATCCGCATCCGCATCCGCGGAACATCTGCACATTTTATCGCATCCGCATCCGCATCCGCATCCGCACTTTGGACTGCGGATGTCGTGCGGATGTGGACCGTTGAGATAAAACGTCATTAATAAGCGGAAATTATCAAATTCTACTATATTAATAGAACTAGTTCATTGTGCGCAAAAGTGATGCAAGCGACAAGACGAGAGGCTGTTCTTGTGTCGCGCATAGGTTGTGCGAGCCTCTGCCCGCTTGCGATTTTTTAGGGTTAATGCACTTTGGACAATCCAACGAAGGTGGTCCTTGTTGGGTAAGCTCGGCCTTAGCCGAGAGCATCCGAGTACCAATGAACAGTTTCTACCAGGTTTTTTCCCGAAGGGGTGAATGGAAACACTTCACTTCAAAAATTGGAGTTTTAGTTCACTCATAAATTTTTATTCACAAAGTATATACAGAACGAGGCACTGATAGTCAGAAGTTTACAGGGGGAGAGGTTTTACCTCTTACAACAACAGCTCAAGCAGGAATTTACAGGGGTAGAGGTTCGACCCCGTTTGACAATAGTTAAGGTAGGAATTGAAAGCGAGGAGGCTTGTCCTCCTCGAGTAAGAGTTACGGCAGGAATTTAAAATGAGGAGGCTTGGTCTCCTTGGTCTAAGCCTCAGGCAGGAATTTAAAGTGAGGGAGGTGCAACCTCTGGTAACAAGGGACCAGGCAGGAATTTAAGGCGAGGGGGGCTCGGCCTCCTCGGGTAAAGGCTCAGGCAGGAATTTAAGATGAGAGAGGAGCCACCTCTGGTAACAACGGCTCAGGCAGGAATTTAAAGGGGGCGAGGTGCAACCTCTGGTATCAAGAGCTCAGGCAGGAATTTAGAGTGGGAGAGGAGCCACCTCTGGTATCAAGGGCTCAGGCAGGAATGAATCAATCTACAATACAAGAAACAAATAAGCCTCAATTTTGGGGGAATGCAGTTGAAGGTTAAGCTCCCACTTTAGCTGGAGAGCTGAAGAATTCTGATGTCAAGCATAATTTAAGCATACAACGAAATTTAGAAAGATAAAAAGATTAACAAAAAAATACTAATTTTTGTAAGGTATACACTTTTGGGTGGCGACATAATGTCGGGGGACCGACATGTACCGAGTACATTAAGTACATAAATTACATTATATTAAGTACATTAATTACCGTTAATTACAATTTTAGCAATTTGTTAATTGACATATCTAATACTGAAGTAATCTGAATAGGTAATACAATTTAAATAATGGAGAGTTCTCCGTTGTTCTATAATTTACAGGGGATTAACAACAATGTTATATATTTATAGTTAACAATAATTACGTCAAATTATGTCTAATATTATTAGAAGAATGGTTGGTTATTATAGTTTAAAAGTCTAATTAGCCAGCGATGAGGAAAGCGGAGAAGAAATACGGTGTACTTTTCATTTGAACGTACACGGACATTAATGATAACGTAACACATAAGCAACGGAATTTGAATGACAATTAGGTAGAAGTAGTAAGTACAGGTAATGAGAACGTGGATAACTATGTGCCGAAGTAGATAATAACCAGTAGCCTGGCAGGGAACACTATGGTATATTATAATAATATAACATCACATCTTAACGTTATAAATTGGTAGCAGAGGCAAGAGAGAAGAGTTCGAATTCAGAGGCTCGCTTTTGACGACGTAATCGGAATTCAAACCTTCGTCTCAGCAATAATAAACAACTTGCGAGAGGTGAAATAATAAAAAAAAGTAAAACGTAAAAAGAATACATGTACGTAATCATGATCGTCAATAGACATGTACGACTGCACACAGTAGTGTACACATATCATTCGTCACACAATAGGTTGTGTGCGTAATATAGACACGAGTAAACATAGACTGATAAGTTGATAGAGCATAACTAGACAATGGGTAATAGGTAATAAAATAGGTAATAGGTGATAAAATTAATAAAGGATAGCGGTCAAGAAAGAACATGGATGTATGAATGAGTATGGTTGAATAATGAGTATAGTTGAATAATATTTATATTGCATAACACCAGACAGGACACAACATATAAATAATGACTTATAGAGAGTGAAGTTTTTATTATTATTAAAGAATTTACCATACATTGAATACAAAAGATAGCTACATACTAAACACGTGATTCAGTATTCAAGGTATGGAAGGAAATTAAGTTACTTTATGACGTCAGAGTGATTTACTCTGTACGTACAGTATAAGTCATTATTTGGGAGAAATCAAAGGAGACGAATTAGAGAGGCGCAGCTACGGGAGGGACATTCGCTCTTTACAGCGAACTTCTAATGGCACAAACATGGATACTGTTCAACCATAGAAATGGTAAATCGCATGGTTGTGACACTTGTATGAAGTTACTCACTTACGCAGTAGTCGAGTGACCTTGAAAGAGTGAGGGTGTTTCGTTCGCGCTCTGATCATTTAGCTGATTTATATCGCTATTTATAGTGCCCCAATTTCTGTGAGACACAATGGAGTCGGCCGTGTGGAAGTATTTTGAACGGATTTCTAAAGACATTGCTAAGTGCAAATTATGTTCTAAAAACTATTCTAGAAAAGGTAGAGGTACCACATCTCTTAAGAATCATCTTAGGTCGATGCATTCTTCTCAGTATGAGGAAGTGATTGAGGCGGATTTAGAAAAGGCAAACAAAAAAGAAACTGCTGCAAAGATTTCGCCAACTCCCCTACAGAAGATGAAACAAGTAACAATAGAAAGTTGTATGGAAAAAAAAGCATTGTGGGATGTCAACCATCACAAAACTAAACTAATGGACTACCGTATTGCAGAAATGATCGTTATGGATGATCAACCATTCGATTTGGTTGAAGGTATTGGCTTCATGCGTTTTGTACAAGCGGCTAGTCCACAGTACAAATTGAAAAAACGACATTTCTACTGTGACCTAATTTGTGATAATATTTATCCAAATGTTTGTGCTAAAATAAATGAGGAGGTGAAATCAATGATTGAAACTGGACTGTCCTTCACTACCGATGCATGGTCAGACACGTCTGCTGGTGTGTCTCTTCTTTCTCTAACCTGTCACGGAATTGATGAGGACTTTCAACGAAAGAATTTTGTATTATGCGCGCAAAAGCTTGATGAAAGGCACACTGGTGAGTACTTATCAAGTACTTTTGATGCAATGCTGAACAAATGGGGGATACCCATTTCGAATGTTCATTGTGTTTTAAGAGACAGTGGTGCCAACATGAAAAAAGCTTTATTTTTGTCTGGAGTAAACAATCTCGATTGTGTATCACATAAACTTCAGTTAGTTATTAAATCTGGCTTAGAGGCACAGAAGTCTGTAATTGAAATCATTTCCAAATGCAGAGGTGTAGCAACCCATTTTCACCACTCAACAATGGCTCAAGATGAGTTGAAGGCAATTCAGAAAAGGCTTGATGTTCCGCATCGTACTGTGATCCAAGATGTTCAAACTCGCTGGAACAGTACTCTTTATATGATGGAAAGAATACTTGTACTCAAGGAACCTCTTGCTTTGTATGCCAGTTCCCATTCCAAAGTTAAGATTCTCACGAATACGGAAAATGATATCATGTCAAATTGCATCAAACTTTTGGAACCATTTGAGGAAATTACAAAGGCAATTAGCAGTTCTACCGCTTCTCTATCCGATGTAATACCATTAATTACAACGCTGAGGAAACATCTTGAACCTTCCTCAAATGGAGATGATCATGGAGTAAAACTGATGAAAGATGTAATGAGATCAGAACTAGTAAAACGCTTCGGTTCTCTTGAAAATGATGATCTTTATACTCTTGCAACCTACTTAGATCCACGTTACAAAGCTAAGTTATTTTCACCTAGTACATTAGAACGAGTTAAATCGTCACTTGGCAAAGCAGTTGAAGAGCTTCAATCTCTTGAATCTGTCGCTTCGCCACCCACCAAAAGAATAAAAGTTTCAGTGACAGAACCAGCACCTTCAACAAGCAAATCTATCACAGAATCTCTCTCTCAGTTTCTTGAGTCAAGCAGCGATGACGAGACCTACGCGATGTCAAAAGATGTAGTAAAAATGATCGAGAGCTATCACCAAGAAAAACGCCTGGCTGTATGTGACAATCCTATTAGTTGGTGGAAAAATACGCAGAATATCTATCCATACTTGAGTAAACTTGCAAGGAAACATTTAGCCTGTCCTCCAACAAGCGTACCAAGCGAGAGATTATTTAGCAGTGCTGGATTAATATATGATGAAAAGAGAAACAGACTGGCAGCAGAAAAGGCAGAAAAATTAATGTTCCTTAAGCATAACCTTCCTATAATTAAGTTTGAATATTAAACGATGAACATCTTAGTTTACTTTATTTTAATTACTCATTTATAAATATGCCTAATAAAACTTTAAACTTAATATAAATAGTTATCAAGCTAATTAAAGATCTCTTTCTATAAGGGTGGAGGTTGGGGAAAGAGGTCGGTGGGGTGCATTTGAGTTGGGTCCACGTCCCGCATCCTGGTAACACAATTATGGTTTCTAATTGTGGCTGAAACTCAACAAAGTATAACGAATTTATTTGCAGACGAATTCACTAATTGATTTCTATATTAGTTAGATGCTTCATATTATTTTATATGTTCAGAGAAAAGTACAGCAATTATTGTACAATTAATCAATTATACTACATTATAGCTACAGCTCTCTCTATATAATAACTTATTATATACGTTAAACACAACAAATCTCGAATATATCCTAAAAAATAACGAAAATGTAGACATCCGCATCCGCATCCGCGGATGTTGAAATCAAACATCCGCATTCGCATCAGCATCCGCGGATGTGAAAAAAATGACATCCGCTACATCACTAATATATATATATATATATATATATAGGGAATGTAATAAGGTTAATTAATCAATTACTACTGGATATAAATTAATCAAGGAACAAAAAAATTTTATGGGAAAATAACGCTTGAACAAGGCAATATGGCCACTTTCCTTTTTCATATTTGTGGGAGAATTTGTCACTTTCTTCTAGAAATAAATTTAAAACAAATTATTATAGGAAATACCAATGTAATTTGACAATAAGGCAATGAATTCAATTGTCTGTTTAATTATGAATAATTTCAGATAACAGTTGCAAAAAATACCGGCTACCCTAAAAACTAGGAAAAAGTAAATAAAAATATTGTAATGACCTTAAAGTCTGAAACGTAGCCATTTCATTTCATTTCGGTTAAGTCAGTTTTGACTTAACCGAAATGAAATGAAATGGCTACGTTTCAGACTTTAAGGTCATATACGAGTACAACAATATATAATGCAAACTCACAAGGGAAAAAGAAAAATGATCCCAGGGCATTTTTCCTTTTTCTTTGTGGGATTGCAGTATGTATATATATATATATATATATATACACAAACTCAGAATGGTTCCCTGAGAACATTATATGTTAAACACAGACCGTGCATGGAACAAGGAACTCTTCTGGGAAAATTAAATCCACTATAGTCCGAATAAGTAATGGTAAATGACAAATACCATAGTTTTTTTCCTTTTTCATGATTTTAGCCCGACGTGGGCAACGGGTCTCTCGCAAAGAGATCCCATAAATATAGCTTCCCTCACCAGCTATCTGCAAAGCAGACAGGATCCAGCTTTGGGACGTGGATCTAGGGTTTAAAGCAAGCCTAGATCCCTACACTCAGAACCTCTATATAAGTAAAAGACTCGTTGCATTCACGTCGTGTTGAATAAATCAAAGAAAAAGGGGGTAACTATTGTATTTTTAGCCAAAAAAACCAAAACTTAAACCTCAACCGGGACATTGAGCGTCCACTTTTCAAGGCACGAAACACGTCCGTTTAGTATACACAAACTCAGAATGGTTCCCTGAGAACATTATATGTTAAACACAGACCGTGCATGGAACAAGGAACTCTTCTGGGAAAATTAAATCCACTATAGTCCGAATAAGTAATGGTAAATGACAAATACCATATTTTTTTTCCTTTTTCATGATTTTAGCCCGACGTGGGCAACGGGTCTCTCGCAAAGAGATCCCATAAATATAGCTTCCCTCACCAGCTATCTGCAAAGCAGACAGGATCCAGCTTTGGGACGTGGATCTAGGGTTTAAAGCAAGCCTAGATCCCTACACTCAGAACCTCTATATAAGTAAAAGACTCGTTGCATTCACGTCGTGTTGAATAAATCAAAGAAAAAGGGGGTAACTATTGTATTTTTAGCCAAAAAAACCAAAACTTAAACCTCAACCGGGACATTGAGCGTCCACTTTTCAAGGCACGAAACACGTCCGTTTAGTATACACAAACTCAGAATGGTTCCCTGAGAACATTATATGTTAAACACAGACCGTGCATGGAACAAGGAACTCTTCTGGAAAAATTAAATCCACTATAGTCCGAATAAGTAATGGTAAATGACAAATACCATAGTTTTTTTCCTTTTCATGATTTTAGCCCGACGTGGGCAACGGGTCTCTCGCAAAGAGATCCCATAAATATAGCTTCCCTCACCAGCTATCTGCAAAGCAGACAGGATCCAGCTTTGGGACGTGGATCTAGGGTTTAAAGCAAGCCTAGATCCCCTACACTCAGAACCTCTATATAAGTAAAAGACTCGTTGCATTCACGTCGTGTTGAATAAATCAAAGAAAAAGGGGGTAACTATTGTATTTTTAGCCAAAAAAACCAAAACTTAAACCTCAACCGGGACATTGAGCGTCCACTTTTCAAGGCACGAAACACGTCCGTTTAGTATACACAAACTCAGAATGGTTCCCTGAGAACATTATATGTTAAACACAGACCGTGCATGGAACAAGGAACTCTTCTGGGAAAATTAAATCCACTATAGTCCGAATAAGTAATGGTAAATGACAAATACCATAGTTTTTTTCCTTTTTCATGATTTTAGCCCGACGTGGGCAACGGGTCTCAATGTCCCGGTTGAGGTTTAAGTTTTGGTTTTTTTGGCTAAAAATACAATAGTTACCCCTTTTTCTTTGATTTATTCAACACGACGTGAATGCAACGAGTCTTTTACTTATATAGAGGTTCTGAGTGTAGGGATCTAGGCTTGCTTTAAACCCTAGATCCACGTCCCAAAGCTGGATCCTGTCTGCTTTGCAGATAGCTGGTGAGGGAAGCTATATTTATGGGATCTCTTTGCGAGAGACCCGTTGCCCACGTCGGGCTAAAATCATGAAAAAGGAAAAAAACTATGGTATTTGTCATTTACCATTACTTATTCGGACTATAGTGGATTTAATTTTCCCAGAAGAGTTCCTTGTTCCATGCACGGTCTGTGTTTAACATATAATGTTCTCAGGGAACCATTCTGAGTTTGTGTATACTAAACGGACGTGTTTCGTGCCTTGAAAAGTGGACGCTCAATGTCCCGGTTGAGGTTTAAGTTTGGTTTTTTTGGCTAAAAATACAATAGTTACCCCCTTTTTCTTTGATTTATTCAACACGACGTGAATGCAACGAGTCTTTTACTTATATAGAGGTTCTGAGTGTAGGGATCTAGGCTTGCTTTAAACCCTAGATCCACGTCCCAAAGCTGGATCCTGTCTGCTTTGCAGATAGCTGGTGAGGGAAGCTATATTTATGGGATCTCTTTGCGAGAGACCCGTTGCCCACGTCGGGCTAAAATCATGAAAAAGGAAAAAAACTATGGTATTTGTCATTTACCATTACTTATTCGGACTATAGTGGATTTAATTTTCCCAGAAGAGTTCCTTGTTCCATGCACGGTCTGTGTTTATCATATATATATATATATATATTTTTTTTTTTTTTTTTTTTATTTTTTTTTTTTTTAGTTTTTTTTTTCACCTAGTTCCCGATTTTGTTCTTTGGCATGTTTCAGAAACAGCATTTTTACTGCAGTGCTTTCATATTTAAAGTGTGTATATATATATATATATATATAAAGGGTGATCCAGAGAAATGGGACCCAAAAGAAACCCCTGTAACTCTTAAAGTATAAGTCCTTTTATAAAATCATACGCATCATTCGAAAGAGGATAGTTACAAGTTTGTACAGGATTGTACAGGTTTTGACAATACAACACAAGATAAGATACAAAACAAAATAAAAGTGTTAGTTAAAACTAACCCTTCAAGATGACTGCATGGACTGTGGAACAGCTGCGTTTCATAACTGAGCAATATTATGAGCATGGAAGAAGTGTAGTTTCAGCTCAAAGATCTTTCAAGACAAATTTTCAGATGTCAAAATCACCTTCTAAGAAAGTAATCCGTCGGTGTGTCAGAAATTTTTCCCTAACTGGCAGCATTGGAAAAAGAAACCAACTGGAAGAGTGCGCACAGCAAGGATAGACGAGATCATTAACAGAACTCATGAAATTGTACAGGATAATCCTAACATAAGCATCAGACGTGCTTCTCAGCTGTTAGGAGTTGGATATGGAACAACACACCGTATATTCAAACAAAATTTAATGCTCTTTCCATATAAAATTCAAACAGTGCAACAACTAAACGATGGAGATTTCGCACGAAGACGACAATTCTGTCAATGGATCCAACAGAAGGTAAATGACACCACCAATTTTCTAGCAATTTTGATTATGTCAGACGAAGCCCATTTTCACTTGAATGGAACTGTAAACAAACAAAATTGTCGTTTCTGGGCAACAGAAAATCCATTGAATATTACCGAAGTCCGGTTGCATAGTCAGCGTGTAACTGTTTGGTGTGGTCTTACTGCATCTCAGATCATAGGGCCATACTTTTTCGAGGATTCCACCGGAAACACGGTCACTGTAAATGGTAATCGCTACGAAAAAATGTTGACCGATTTCCTTATTCCTAAATTAAGAGATCTTTGTCTAGAAAACCACTGGTTCCAACAAGACGGAGCTACCTGCCATACCACGAGGAACTGCATGGCAGCTTTGCGTCAAACGTTTCCAGGCGAGTTAATCTCAAGATTTGGAGACGTTGAATGGCCCGCAAGGTCTCCGGATTTTTCTCCCTTAGATTATTATCTCTGGGGATATTTAAAGAGTAGGGTCTACAGAAATAACCCAACGACCTTGCAAGAATTGAAGGCCACCATCACAAATGAGATACAGGCCATACCACCGCACACTCTTGCAAAAGTGATGCAGAACTTACAAGCGAGAACACTGGAATGCTTGGCAACTAATGGAGCACATTTGAAAGGAGTCATTTTAAAAAAATTAATATTTCATAATAAACTTGTAACTCTACTCTTTCGAATGATATATAGTTTTTATGAAAGGAATTAAATATTAAGAATATTTGGCTTTTTTTATGGGTCCCATTTATCTGGATCACCCAGTATATTAGGGTGTGACCGTTGCCCTCCAAAAATCAAAAAATGGTCCTACAATGCTGTTCAAAGTTTTAATGTTGTGTATTTATCTAGGAAACACCCCTGTAAATTTTCCTGGAGATCGGTGCATGTTTGAGCTAGCACCGTCGTACCAGCAAGTATTACTATTTCAGCTTATGAACTTCATAAATAAGTGTGAAAATAGCACATTTTATCAGATTTTCATTTCCGGGTCTGGAACGCTGACCCACAAATTTTCCACGTATTATTTTATTGCATTTAATTTTAATGATGCTCTTTTCTTTTCCCTTGACAGTGATTTGATGTTGTGAATAGAGAATTTAATCATGGATACACGGCAAGATGATGAGTATTTGGGTGGATCGATTTTACATTTTTTTCGATTTCCATATTCTAATAGAGACAAACACTTGCGCATGCATGAGAAAATAGCCTCTGCAAAATCTTAGCTTAATAGGTAATCATCTTCTGCCCCCGGCAGAGCGATGAAAATCATATTTTAGTAGTCAAAAACGTATTTTTAAACCCTAGCCTAGAGTCATAAAATTTTGCGTGTGTGTTATTTCATGCCTAAGCAACGATATAAATGCTATGGGAAATATATAAATGCATTATTTAAGACAAAGAGCCGATCTGAAAATATGTATATTATACATATTTTCAGATCGGCTCTTTGTCTTAAATAATGCATTTATATATTTCCCACAGCATTTATATCGTTGCTTAGGCATGAAATAACACACACGCAAAATTTTATGACTCTAGGCTAGGGTTTAAAAATACGTTTTTGACTACTAAAATATGATTTTCAACGCTCTGCCGGGGGCAGAAGATGATTACCTATTAAGCTACGATTTTGCAGAGGCTATTTTCTCATGCATGCGCAAGTTTTTGTCCCTATTAGAATATGGAAATCGAAAAAAATGTAAAATCGATCCACCCTAAATTGAGTATGTCAGAATGTTATTGGGCACCGTACCCCGAGAAGAAGAAAAGGAAATAAAGGGCTGCAAACTGCCAACTAATAGGCAGGTCTTACTATGTCTGTTAGCAAACCTTCGGGATATGCATTGGGACCAGGCTTTATCTGCCACCATTGACAATGTGCTTTTGCATTACCAGAAGGCGAATGTCCCGACCATTACAGGCAGGAACAATATTGGCCGAGTGATTAAAACTTACTATGACAAAGACTACATGATGCTTATGAAAAAGAATGAGGATAGAAGACGGGCTGATGATCCTGGAATTATGAAGTTTAAATCAGAATTGAGCCTGACGATGAAATTTTATAAGAACACAGTGTTGAAAGACATGGCGGCTGCGAAAAAGGGGAAAACTCAGGCCGAACAAGATGCCATCGATACTGACATACTCTTTATGAAAAGCATGCTAAGTGACAGAGTAGCTACCTACTCTGGGGTAAACAAAGTACTCACAGAAAAGGTTCAGAAGCGACAGAAAAGGCAGATGCGAGAAGAGAAGCGACAAGCGAGAGAGCAATGTGATCATGCTGAGAATGTACAGGCTGATATTGATTCACCTATTAGCTCTGATGAGGACGATGACATTGATGAGGCCAGCACTGCTGAACCAAAGAGAAAACATCGGAGAACAGTGAAAGAGGGAGTTTCAATTTTGTGCCCCATGATATTCTGAAGTCGGCAGAACTTGTTTCATGCAGTGTTCGAAACAACATCTCGCCGACCCAGCTGAGTGCAATTGTGTACTCCCTTGTATCTGCATGTGGTGGAGATACATCAAAGCTGAGTCTAAATGCAAGGACGGCCCACCGATACCGAGCTTCCATTGTGTCAGAAATAAGTTTAAAAATCATGGATGAATGGCAACCATCAGACAAAGTACTGGTGCACTGGGATGGTAAACTTATGGACACGCTGGATTCCAAAGGCACTGATGACCGCCTGCCCATTCTTGTGTCTGGTGTCAATGGCACAAAGATTCTTGGAGTAGCACGTCTTCCGCATTTGACTCAAAAAGCTGGCCTGGTTCAAGGAGACTTGATATCAACAGCAACCAAACAACTTCTGGTCGATTGGGAGGGTGAACAGAATGTCGTTGGTATGGTTTTCGACACAACTTCATCCAATACAGGTAAACCTATTTCAAACATCAGCGTGAATTTATCACGACATTAATACCAAAATACAGTGAATGATTTAACAGAAATCTGCAAAAAGCACGTGCCTGAAATAGTGGCCTTAAACTACAATTACATTTTTTTTTCAGGACAAAAAACAGCTGCTTGCGTCTCCCTCCAAAAGGAATTAGAGCGTGCCGTATTCTGGTGCGCCTGTCGCAGGCATGTGGGCGAAGTCATCCTAGGTGTTTGCTGGGATTGCTTGAAAGTGGAGGGTTCTTCAAGTCCAAACATAATGGTTTTCCAGAGGTGAGTCATAAGCTTTACAAAATAACAAGGAATATTATTATCTAATGAACAAATTTAGTGGAATTTCTTTTATTAGACTTATAAGATATACTAACACCAAGCAAATGATCGATCATATCAATCTTAATACCCCTAAAACAATATTATAGATTAGTACGAAATACAATAATCCCAATAATTGCATTTCTAGGTTCAAGAACCATTTCTCTCAACTGGCGTACAATGAAAAAAGAAATACTACTACCCCGCAATGCCTGGAGTGTTTGAGGAGCACCAGCAGGAGATGGCTGACTTCTTCCGTGAATCTCTAGCCCAACCATTTACACGTGGCGACTACAAGGAGCTGGTAGAGCTTTGTCTGCTGCTTGTAACTAAAGGATCCGAGCCAGTGAACTTCACAATGGTCTACCCCGGCGCACTTCACAAAGCAAGGTGGATGGCTAAACTGCTCTATACCCTCAAGATTGTTCTTTTGTCAGGCCAGATCAAAGAGCAGTTTCCCAAAGCCGAGGTTGTGACTAAAAGTCAAATCAGCAAGTTAGAACGGTTTGCTGTGTTCACAGTCGCTGTTTATGTCCCATGGTGGATTGTTTGCCCGTTCCAGCAAGTGCGCCACTGAATGACTTGAATTTGGTCGAAACCTTGGCTTAATTTGCCCCATATGACGCCACAATAGTTGACAAAGCACGTGTGGCACTCGGTAGACACACTTGGTACCTAACTGAGGAGTTGGCCCCACTGGCTTTGTTCTCGTCCCAAGTACAAGAAAGGACAAAAGAGGAGATGAGGAAGGCCCTTCTTTGCCATGAAGGCACTGAAGTTACTAAGAGAGTGGGGCTCAATCATGGGGGCTATGGAAAGCCATATCTTCCCCCTGTCCCAGAAAGTGGCACTGCCCTGGTGGACCTAATTGGGCCTGACTCAAGCCGGTTCTTCATCATTTTAGGCATGCCCTATCAGTTTCTCCACAGTCCAGCCAGTGAATGGGCGGATCATGACGACTACCTGAACATGAAACGGGTTGTGGACAAGCTTCAGGTCGTCAATGAGGCTGCAGAGCGTGGTGTAAAACTTTGCCATGACTTTCTTAATGTTGCCAGGATGAGGAGCGCTTTCAAGAAGTCCTTCAAGTAGTTGAAAATGACAGACTCCGCGTTCCTAATCAGCGCAAACGATCATCTGTTTCCGAACAGAAATCATGGTTTCTTGCTCTAGGGAAATAATACCTTGTGAATATATGATAAAACCCCTTAATGTACCATGAGAGAATAAGAATGATTAACTTTTTTGTGTTAGTGATAACAGCTTTTAATTAAGACAGGCAAATGATTTGTGTTAATATCCCTTATGATGGTTGTGTAATCTCATATATAGGCGCGTATGCCGTATAAGCAAAATCGCTATTTTTCAAATTGCTGGTGCTCACTCGAATATGCATGAATCTTCAAAA
>JAJOZX010002110.1:455000-590000 GCA_023014485.1 Bathynomus jamesi
TAATTTTACCGATTAATTTAAGGGAACGAACGAGAAATACTAAAATGAACACGAAACATCATTATTATTAGTAGTAGTAATAGTAGTAGTAGTAATAAGAAGAAGAAAAAGAGGAAGCAGAAGAAGAGTGAATTGAAACTAGTCATACTGTATATAACGCATATAGGAAGGTTTACTTAAAATTCCTTGTGTACGTATTTTTTAATGAAATTAATATATATAATAAATATAATAAACAAATCAAACTAAATAAGCCAATAAATATATATATATATATATATATATATATATATATATATATATATATATATATATATATGTTAAACACAGACCGTGCATGGAACAAGGAACTCTTCTGGGAAATTACATCCACTATAGTTCGAATAAGTAATGATAAATGACAAATACTATAGTTTTTCTTTTTCATGATGGAAAGCCCAACGTGGGCACCGGGTACCTCGCAAAGAGGCCCAAAATATAAATAAATAAATATACAATAGTTACCCCTTTTTTCTTTGATGTATTGAATCCGACGTGAATGCAACGAGTTTCTGGCGTATATTGAGGTTCTGAATGTAGTAGGCTAGGTATAAGCTGTAAACCCTAGATCCTGTCCCAAAGCTGGATCCTATCTGCTTTGCAGATAGCTGGTGAGGGAAGCTATATTTTGAGCCTCTTTGCGAGTAATCCGGTGCCCACGTTAGGCTTTCCATCATGAAAAAGAAAAAACTACAGCATTTGTCATTTATCATTACTTATTCGAACTATAGTGGATGTAATTTCCCAGAAGAGTTCCTTGTTCCATGCACGGTCTGTGTTTAACATATAAGTTTCTCAGGGGACCATTCTGAGTTTGTGTATATATATATATATATATATATATATATATATATATATATATATATATGATACACACAGACCGTGCATGGAACAAGGAACTCTTCTGGGAAAATTAAATCCACTATAGTCCGAATAAGTAATGGTAAATGACAAACACTATAGTTTTTCTTTTTTATGATGTTAGCCCGACGTGGGCAACGGGTCACTCGCAAAGAGGTCCCAAAAATATAGCTTCCCCCACCAGCTATCCGCAAAGCAGATAGGATCCAGCTTTGGGACAGGATCTAGGGTTTGAAGCAGCCTAGCCCAGCTACATTTAGAACCTCAGTATAAGCAAAAGACTCGTTGCATTCACGTCGAATTGAATACATCAAAGAAAAAGGGGTAATTATTATATTTTTAGCTAAAAACAAAACTTAAACCTCAACTGGCAGAATTGAGCGTCCACTTTTCAAGGCACATAACATGTCCGTTTCATGATGGAAGTGAACTCAGAATGGTTCCCTGAGGTTTTTTATGATACACACACAGACCGGTCTGTGTGTATCATAAAAACCTCAGGGGAACCATTCTGAGTTCACTCCCATATATATCTATATATATATATATATATATATATATATACATATACACAAATTCAGAATGGTTCCCTGAGACAATTATATGTTAAACACAGACCGTGCATGGAACAAGGAACTCTTCTGGGAAAATTAAATCCACTATAGTCCGAATAAGTAATGGTAAATGACAAATACCATAGTTTTTCTTTTTCATGATTTTAGCCCGACGTGGGCAACGGGTCTCTCGCAAAGAGATCCCATAAATATAGCTTCCCTCACCAGCTATCTGCAAAGCAGACAGGATCCAGCTTTGGGACATGGATCTAGGGTTTAAAGCAAGCCTAGATCCCTACATTCAGAACCTCTATATAAGTAAAAGACTCGTTGCATTCACGTCGGGTGGAATAAATCAAAGAAAAAGGGGGTAACTATTGTATTTTTAGCCAAAAAAAAACCAAAACTTAAACCTCAACCGGGACATTGAGCGTCCACTTTTCAAGGCACATAACACGTCCGTTTAATATACACAAATTCAGAATGGTTCCCTGAGACAATTATATGTTAAACACAGACCGTGCATGGAACAAGGAACTCTTCTGGGAAAATTAAATCCACTATAGTCCGAATAAGTAATGGTAAATGACAAATACCATAGTTTTTCTTTTTCATGATTTTAGCCCGACGTGGGCAACGGGTCTCTCGCAAAGAGATCCATAAATATAGCTTCCCTCACCAGCTATCTGCAAAGCAGACAGGATCCAGCTTTGGGACGTGAATGCAACGAGTCTTTTACTTATATAGAGGTTCTGAATGTAGGGATCTAGGCTTGATTTAAACCCTAGATCCATGTCCCAAAGCTGGATCCTGTCTGCTTTGCAGATAGCTGGTGAGGGAAGCTATATTTATGGGATCTCTTTGCGAGAGACCCGTTGCCCACGTCGGGCTAAAATCATGAAAAAGAAAAACTATGGTATTTGTCATTTACCATTACTTATTCGGACTATAGTGGATTTAATTTTCCCAGAAGAGTTCCTTGTTCCATGCACGGTCTGTGTTTAACATATAATTGTCTCAGGGAACCATTCTGAATTTGTGTATATTAAACGGACGTGTTATGTGCCTTGAAAAGTGGACGCTCAATGTCCCGGTTGAGGTTTAAGTTTTGGTTTTTTTTTGGCTAAAAATACAATAGTTACCCCCTTTTTCTTTGATTTATTCCACCCGACGTGAATGCAACGAGTCTTTTACTTATATAGAGGTTCTGAATGTAGGGATCTAGGCTTGCTTTAAACCCTAGATCCATGTCCCAAAGCTGGATCCTGTCTGCTTTGCAGATAGCTGGTGAGGGAAGCTATATTTATGGGATCTCTTTGCGAGAGACCCGTTGCCCACGTCGGGCTAAAATCATGAAAAAGAAAAACTATGGTATTTGTCATTTACCATTACTTATTCGGACTATAGTGGATTTAATTTTCCCAGAAGAGTTCCTTGTTCCATGCACGGTCTGTGTTTAACATATATATAATATATATATAAAATTCTGATTTTGGGAGGAAATTCATTTTTATTTCATATGATTATTACCACGTCATGAATGGAAAAGAATTACTAAAAAGCGTTAAACTCTCCATGTGAGGCCTACATCAGAAAATGGTTCAAATTTTAGCGGGGGAGGTAGAATAGGTTAGGTTAGGCTTAGTTACGTTTGTCTAGGTCATGTTAGGTTATTAGAGTGTCAAAGAAATGCTTACGGTCCGTAAAGTTAGGTTAGGTTAGGTTCAGTTAGTTTACGCTCGGTTATTCACTTTTAGATACTTCAGAAGGTTTTGAACGAAGGTTCGGGACTGACCCGCGATCGCCCCTCCGCGGTATCCCGCCTCATTTACCGGATTTGGTGGAGGAGAGAATGGATTTATTTTCTCTTTCGAATAAATTCATTATTTGATTTGGTTTTATCCCCGGCCTTAATTCGGTCTCTCGTAAATGACCAGATTCACATAACATTTCGGCTTTGATGAAATAATTTTCACCAGCATTATGAGGACAAGATAAAGAGAGGAGGATGTAGCGTGCCAAGATACAATAATTTCCGGAACTGCTATTTCTTCCAGACAGTTCCGGCTGAAATACCGGGTGGGCCTTTTAACTCTGACGGTTTTAATATCCTTATAACTTTTTTGTTTTTTAACCAAATCAAATAAAATTTATACACAACATATGTACATACATAAAAAAAAAATTTCATTAAGCTGCTTTTATCTCTCTGCAGAATTGACGAAATGGCGAAGAAAAACCTTTTGACGTATACGAAAACAAATGCTTTATAACGAAATGTCGTATAAAATAAGCCAAAGTTATTGCGTAATTGCTAGTCTTCCAATATGCCCTGGCCCCCACGCTCTCCCGATCTCACCCCTTGCGACTTTTTTTATGGGGGTTTATTAAGTCGAAAGTCTACGCGACAAGACCAACCGACATTCATGAACTGAAACAGAGAATTCAAGCAGCTTTTGGTGAAATTACGGCCGAAATGCGACAAAAGGTGGCTTTGGAATACAGAGCAAGGCTGCCTATACTGATCGAAAATGGTGGAAATTACATTGAAGTTTATAACTAACCTTGTAAGTTTATAAAGGTAATTAAATTTATATCCAAAAAAACTTTATGTGTGTACCTATGTTGTGTATAAATTTTATTTGATTTGGTTAAAAAACAAAAAAGCTATAAGGATATTAAAACCGTCAGAGTTAAAAGGCCCACCCTGTATACAGTATATGTAAAAACCAACGTGTCAGCATCTAAAAGAGTTACTTTTTTCAGACATTCGGTTTTATAATTTCTTTCCAATTATTATTTTATTTTTTATTTTTTTACTTTTTCTCCATTCCCTGAGGCGTTTAGTTGTTTTTTCTTAAGTTACTTGGCTTCATTTGGCCTTGATCTTGGATTTTGAAGGCCAGCAAACCACGCCCCTTTTATGCCACCCGCTTCATTTGAAAGTTAATTTCCTATTGGCTAGTCATAAACGGAGATTTTACTAATCGCCTTCTGTCATTGGTTAATTTAAAATATACATTCGTGTTTGTTAAGTAAATGGGCGTGGCTGATGCATTAAATTCATCAGACAAAAGGAATGCATCAGTGCATATGAATTCCTACAAATGCGTAAGATGTACACCTTTTTTTAAACTTAGGTATATAATAATAATAATAATTACTGCTAATGATCCAAATTACGAGATATAATTTCAAAACTAAAAAAAAGAATTAAAAATATACTCACTGAAAATGAAATCATTAAGTTTAATGTCCAGTTTTTCTTTTATATTTTGAATCGTGTAATTTATTTAAATCATAGTAACACTAATTATTATTATTATTATTATTATTATTATTA
This sequence comes from Bathynomus jamesi, assembly GCA_023014485.1. Taxonomy (NCBI): domain Eukaryota; kingdom Metazoa; phylum Arthropoda; class Malacostraca; order Isopoda; family Cirolanidae; genus Bathynomus; species Bathynomus jamesi. The sequence continues at coordinate 459,798 of JAJOZX010002110.1, forward strand.
TTAAGATTCGTGTTCAAGTGTCAAAGGTAAAATTCGTTTTTGGAAAACTGGTTTCATGAGTGCGATTCATTTAGAAATAAATTCGATACAGTGAAAATTGTATTGCGCAGAGGCTGGAACAAAGCGGAACTTTCGGGGTAATCCCCTTCTTTTCCGTCTTCGTTAACGTAAAAGAATTAAGAATGCAATAAAGTAATCCTAAAATATTAAGAAAACTTTAATCTCTTCAGGATGGCCGGTATTTCTCCCGTGTCCGGTGATCGTCTCCATATCTAATATCGGGGCTCAGCGATATATATATATATATATATATATATCGCTGAGCCCCTATATTAGAGATGGAGACGATCACCAAACACGGGAGAAATACCGGCCATCCTGAAGAGCACGAACATAGTCCCAGTATATAAAGGAGGAGATCGATCCGACGCCAAAACTATTGGCCAGTGTCGCTTACATTTCACCTCATTAAAATATTTGAAAGAATAGTTAGACAGAAAATCTATGACTTTTTGGAAACTCAGAAAAAATTAAATGGTAACCAACATGGGTTTCGGTCGGGCAGATCATGCCCGTCACAACTAATGGAACACTACAACATTATTGATGCAATGGAAAGTAATGAAAACTATGATGTAATATACACAGACTTTGCCAAAGCGTTCGACAATTGTGACCATGGAATCATAATACATAAACTGAAATATATGGGAATAACAGGAAAAGTTGGGAAATGGATATATAATTTCCTTAGTGAGCGGCGGCATGTCGTTACAGTACAAGGAGTATCTTCATCAGGATCAGAGGTCCTCAGCTCAGTAACCACAAGGAACAATATTAACTCCACTACTCTTCATAATCATGCTAACTGACATAGATGAGGACGCTACCAGAGACAGCACAGTAACATCCTTTGCCGATGACACAAAGATCAGTAGAAAAATAAAAAACCCACAAGATATAGGATCTCCACAAACCGACATGAACAGAATCTACAAGTGGACGGAAGACAACAATATGAAGTTTAACACTAAGAAATTTCAGTTGTTACGGTACGGAAATAGAGAAGACCTAAAATCCATGGAATATTATACCCCAAATGGACAGGAAATTCAGAAAAATTCTAGAGCAAAAGATTTAGGGGTTGTAATGACTGATGATGCGAAATTTGAAACACAAAATAAGATAGCAGTAAACAGAGCAAAGAGAATAACTGGGCAGGTACTGAGAACCTTCAGTCGAAAGGATAGGAATATATGATTCCTCAACTGAAAACACTGATCATACACAAATTGGAATACTGCTCGGTCCTAACATCGCCATATAAAAAAGAAGACATTAGACAGCTAGAAGGGATTCAGAGAAGCTTCACAGCCAAGATCAAGGGATGCAAAGAACTAAATTACTGGGAAAGGTTACACGAATTGAACCTATATTCACTGGAGAGGAGAAGAGAGAGATTCACCATTATTTACACTTGGAAAATAATGGAGAAACTAGTTCCTAATCTTACTCTGAACCCGGTAACTCCCCAAACAACAGTGGAAAGTAGAAAAGGAAGACTGTGTCGTGTTCCCAAATTAAAGGCTAGACAGGGAACATCCTTAACCCTGAAAGAAAGTAGTTTTGTTGTGAGAGGACCAAAACTGTTTAATCAGCTGCCTAAAGACCAAAGGAACACGAATGGTGTTCCACTGGACATCTTCAAAAGAAGCTTAGACACCTGGCTCAGAACAATCCCCGATGAACCGGGCGTACATGGCTATGTGAAGTGGAGAGTACAAGAAACCAACTCACTACTTCACCAGACCAACTCAAGAGGAGGGGCGACAAGCTTGACTTTCGTAAAATGAGGAATCATCGCACGGAACCTTTGAAAGGTATATATATAGATAAAATATAATATATAATATATATATATATATATATATATATCATGGCTGGCAGGTCGGACCCGGACCCGGACCCAGACCCGGGTTTAACCCGAAAGTGAGCTAAGACCGGGACCCGGACACGGACCCGATAGTGAATTAGAAAAAAGATCCGGACCCAGACCCGGACCTGAAAGTGAATTTTAAAATTGACCCAGACCCAGACCCGACCCGAAAGTGAAGGACCCGCACAGCCGGGTTTTAGTTTACAAAATTTATAGTGATGGGACGATTAATCGGAATCGGAATCGAGAATCGGAAGAATCGAGCATTTTTCAGGAATCGGAATCGGAATCGAGAGAATTGTACCATGATTTCCGATTCTTAAAACGATTCTTTAACTTTTAATTGAACCAATTTTGCAATGTAAACTTTAAAATTTAAATGAAAGAGGATAACAAATTTTATTTTTATTGTATTGTAGCTATACATTAAAACATGTATATCCATGATGTGTAATCAAGAAGATCAAAATGAATTGTTACAACTTACAGTTGATTTTTATTTTTAAACCAATCTATTATAATTTATAATTTATATTACCATACTCATAATGTAAATAGTTAATCTTACCAGAGTAAAATATGACAATTTCCAGAAAAACAAGTATAGAATTATATTTAAAAATATTGAGAATCGGAATCGGAATCGAGAATCGTATCGGAATCGAGACTTTTTAGTGGTATCGGAATCGGAATCGGAATCGTTAAAAATTTTGGTATCGTCCCATCACTAAAAATTTGTGTGTGCTGGTGTCCAGAAAATTCGGTCTCGGAAAATTCGGTCTTGAAAATCTCGGTTAGGTTAGGTCTTGGAAATTTAGGTTAGGTTAGGTTAGGTTAGGTCTTGGAAATTTAGGTTAGGTTAGGTTAGGTCTTGGAAATTTAGGTTAGGTTAGGTTAGGTCTTGGAAATTTAGGTTAGGTTAGGTTAGGTCTTGGAAATTTAGGTTAGGTTAGGTTAGGTCTTGGAAATTTAGGTTAGGATAGGTTAGATAAAAAAAAATTGCCCCGAGCTAATAATGCCCTTGAAGCATTTCATTCCGCATTGAAATCATCAGTTACAAGCAGACTAAAATTTCACATTTGCAACAAGGAGACAAGTCAAGTAAAACGAAAAAATATGAAACACTTGACTCGCGCATCGAAATACTTGTGCAAAAGTATGTTGAAAATGATAAAATTGCCTTCTTAAAATCTGTTGCTCATAGCTTAATTTCATTTTAACTTTTCTTTTCGAGTCCCAAGACCGAATCTTCCAAGACCGAATTTTCCAAGACCGAATATTCCTAGCACAGTGTGCGCCTTTAGATTTGGCAACAATGTATGAAGTGGAGAGTTAACGGTGACGGAAGAATAGCCTAATCCTAATATATAGGGTGTCCATAAATGATTACCCTGATTAAAGCATGCTATAACTTTTAAATAAACACTCGTATTCAAACACAGTTTTAATCATAAATAGATAAACATACAAAGTTTTGATACGTAGTTAATGAACTTAATAAGCTTCCACATGTGCACCCCTAGTGGCACGTAAAATGTCTAAACGGTATTCACACTCACGCCACACATTTTCCAACATTTGTGGGTTAACTGTTGCAATTGCATCCGTAATGCGTTCTCGCAATGTCCTGATATCTGGAACAACTGTTGCATAAACCAAATCTTTAACATGACCCCAGAAAAAGAAATCCAGCGGGGTAATGTCTGATGATCTTGGGGGCCATGGGATTGGCCCGTCCCTGCCAATCCATCGATTTGGAAATGTTGCGTCGAGAGTTTCACGAACAACATGCGCCCAATGAAGGGGTGCCCCATCTTGTTGGAAGATGACAGTTGGCTGCCTGTCCTGCAGCTGGGGGATGGCGTAATTGGTGAGCATATCCAAGTACTCAGTTGCGGAAACAGTGTTCTCAGCGAAGAAGAAAGGATCAATTATCTGGTCCCATCGGAAACTGATGGTCTACCACTGCTCTTTCCCTTTTCCACGTTTCCAGTTTCTAAGAATTTTTTCATCCACGACTTAACTTCACATCAGGTGGATTCTTTCCATACTTTGTTCTGAACCTTCGCTGAACACTGACAGGAGATTTTGTTTCTGCAAGCCACACAACACATTGTGCCTTCTCTGTCACAGACGTCATCTTAACTGAACAGCTACTACAGCGCTCCTAGCGGCGAATGTGGTAGACGAAACACACCAGCACAGAAACTCTACGCGTGTACGAGATCACCTGTAAAAAGAAAACGGATGTAAGATTCGTCATTAAAACATGAGAGCATACTGTTTTCAGGGTAAACATTTATGGACACCCTGTATTTTATTGTTTGTTTGTGAGTTGTCTACTGTGTACATTGGTTGGTCTCCAGTGCTTCGTTTGCTATTTATATTTGCAATGCCTTTACAAGGTCTTTTTTCGGTGGGGAGTAGTAGCAAAAAAACTAGCCTTACAAATGAATATTTTAAATCTAATAATGTTGATAAAACACATACATGACAAATTGAAAAGTATGGAAAAGTGTATAGTGGCAATCATGTGACAAACCTAAAGCGACACCTAAAATCGTGTCATCCAGACATATATCATAAAGTTGAGGATCATGATAAAAGCCTACCTAACACTAGCAGTATTTCGAAAACTCAAATACAAACCAAGGGAATGAATGTAGACCAAACTAGTGTCAAAAACTTTTCTAAGCAAATTAAGGTTGGAGTTCACCCGCATATTCAGAGGAAAACTTTAGAAAATGGTCTTATTTCGTGGGTGACAATAGACGGGCGGCCTTTTAGCATTGTAGAAGATAGTCGATTTAAAATTTTGGTTGAACCATTTCTATCTGCAATGAATATAAACATGAACAGAAAAATCTTGTTACTTTGACTCTTGAGAGAGCAATAGCTGAAAAAAATAAGTTAAAAATACTTCTTAAAAAAAATGTTTCATTTAAAAGTAGATTGTTGCAGCCGCTTAGATAGAGGATTTTTAGGTATTCAAGCCCAATATGACTTTGAAAACAAAATTTAAGTGAAAACATTGGCTGTCAAGGAACTTCACTGCTCGCATACAGGTAAAAATTATTTACATTTCACACAAAAAATTATTTTGCATTTCACACAAATATATATATATATATATATATATATATAATATATATATATATATATATATATATATATATATATATATATATATATATATATATATATATATATATATATATATATATATATCGTACAATATTACAGTATATGTAAAAGAATGTTACTTTAAATCTAAATCAGTAATAAATAATTAATTTTATAGGAGATGTTTTAAAACAAACCATTCAGTCTGTGTTAACCGAGTACGACTTGGGATCTGCACAAGTTGTATCCATTGCAACAGACAACGGGTCCGATATGATCAAGTGCTGTTAGAATAAGGGGGCTGAAGAGAGCAATCATGCATCGTACTTTGCCCCTTAGCAATGCATGTATAACTATACCTAGTTACTATTAAATATTAATACAATTAATACACCTACTTTCAAACATTTCCAAAATCGGATTAATTAATATATATGGTTAGGCTACTACCGTATAGCCATATAATGTTTTATTATGTTTCAGAAAAGATGTTAATGTAGCTACGGTAGCAGTCTTATTACCTATCCTATACCAGATTATAATTATTACATTTTTAATAATGGACCCGACCCAGACCCGGGTCATATACTGAAAGACCCGACAGGACCCGAAAGTGAACTTTCGGGTTCGACCCGGACCCGGACCCAAAACTAAATTAGAAAAATGACCCGGACCCGAACCCGAAAGTAAATTAGAAAAATTACCCAGACCCGGACCCGACCCGAAAGTGATAGACCAGCACAGCCCTGATATATATATATACATATGTATGTGTGTGTGTGTGTGTGTAGATTGTTTCGTACACGTATCGATAAAGGTTTATTTAATGTTACCAGAAATTAATATGATAGTGTTTGATAGTTAACAAATCATCCTTTGATTCAATAATGCCTTTACTCACATATACAAAGTGTTTAGAAAAATATTTATACAAAATGCAAATCGGTGTGCATACACTTTTTCTGAACTGTATATAATAGTTGAAATGCTATTAACATCAATAAATTAGTGTTGAGTTAGTGATGCGTGTAACCCAGTAACTGCGAAGTCAATGAGAAAATTATAGCAAGTCGAGAAACTAATCATCTTGTCATTTCATCGGATATAATGTGTCATCCAGTTAGAGTCAATGAACCATGACTTAGTCGAATGGATGACGAGTAGAGGCTGTACGTAATTACCCACTAAAACAGTTATACGCAACCGACCACTAAAGTTTGTTTCAGTTACGAGTAACCAACCACATTCAACATAAGTCTATTTATTCATTGGCTTGCTTATTATTTATCATATCACGACATTTGCGGTGCTACACGTAGTCCGAAAGTTAGACTCGTTACTTTAACTTAACTTACTCTAACCTAACATCAACTTGATCCATTGTTAATCTAACCTAGGGCCGAAGTGGAACTTAACTATGATTCCTTTGTTGGACAACGGATGGCATTCCTAAACCATGATGTATATATATATATATATATATATAATATATATATATAATATATATATATATATATATATCTTTGTTTAATTTTTTCTTTCGTTTCTTTCGTGACTTGAAAATAATTTATTTGTATTGAACAAAGTCATATAAGACGGAGTTAGATTAAAATCTACTATTAAATTGCATCAGTTCATAAATACAGTATCACGATTTATTTAATCATGTTTTATTCATACATTTTATTTAAGTGCACACCATTATAAATAAATGTCATTTTATATCTATATCCAATATTAAAACGAAAGAACAACTAAGCAAACAGGATTTTTGGGTGTGCACTCACACACGCACACACACACACACACACACACACACACACACACACACACGCCATACGCGTGCGCATGTATGAAGTTAGTCGGAAATGCCTTTCTTTTATTTTTGATCTACAGGGTGTTCGAAAAGTCCTCTCACCCCCTACAAAATGTACCTATTGTAATACCAATTTTATTTTTGTGTGATTAATTGTATTTATATGTGGTAGGTGTAATTTAAGAAACAAGTCACTAGCAACAATTACTTTAATTACAGTAAATACAGTTACTAATTAGTTTCTGCATGTCTATATCGCTTAATTCATTAACAAATGACGGGCGGTATGGTTTCATGCCGAGATCTTTTGTCATGTGATCTCTCATTGTGGACATGAGGACTGCAAGTTCTAGTGAACATTTCCCAAGTGATTTTTTCGGTGAACGAGCCACCGATGCAATCACATCTTCACATTGTTCTGCTCGCGTTGTTGGTCTTCCCGACCGTAGTCTCTCCTTGATGGAGCCAGTTTTAAGCAGCTTATTCTCCCAGCGTAATACCGTCTTGTTTGGTGGTGCAGCCTTATTGAATCTTGTGTTGAAATAATTCTGGATGTCATGCATCGATTTGCCAGTATGTGACCTTTCATGAGCCCATGTGCTCATCACTCTCCTTTCCTCCAGAGTGTAAGTGGACTGGTCTGCCATTGTTCACACAACTCTAATACCTGGAAAAGGAAAAAATGTCAATGACTCACATATAAATTCAATTAATCAGACAAAAATATAATTGGTATTACAATATGTACATTTTGTAGGGGGTGACGAGACTTTTTGAACACCCTGTACAGTATTTGTAACTCGTGTTTGAGATTAGAGTAGTATGTGGTTTTATTTTAATATAAACTCCTTTATTCCAGTGAATTGAAATCTTTTTTATTTCGGATTTTCTTCCAATCTACCATTTTCTCAACCATTAATCGCACTTTTAAGTCTAACTTAAAAGTACTTAGGTACTTTATTTCAGTCTAAGCTTTCTATCTCTACTTTACTTCTGCGCGTCTACTTGTATACCTATTTCGTTTCGGTTAGTGGATTTAATTTTTAGCCATCTTTGTTTGCGTGTACGGATAGATGCGATAAAAAGTTCGCGGAAAAAATTATAATTTGAGAACCGCCTATTTGGTCGTATATCTAGTCAGGGTAGGATTGCTGGGAAAAGGTGTTAAGATAGGTTATATAAACTGAGATTAGGTTAAGTTAAGCGTTAATTTAAATTAGGTTATAGGTTGGCTTCGGCTGGATTATATGTAAGTTAAATGTGAAATTGTTAATTCAAGCATTCTCACTTTGAGAGTGCGAATAGAAATGAGAATTTATCGTGAATTAGTATAAATAATCTTAAGGAATCACGACTCCATATTTGCTTCGCGGCTCCGTCATTATAAACTTTTTGCCAATCCGGAACTGTGAATCTAAAACTGCTCACTTTTTAAACGAATACACCACCTGTAAAAGGCTTTTATGTTTTTATAAGGAAACACTGTGTGGGACATTTGCACATATATGAATGCAGTGTATGCTCCATAACATAAGTGGGCAATTATTTCGGTCGGTCGGTCATTCCAACAGATTTGATCGATAGCATTGTAACAGCCAATTACGAATTATTTCTAACATTTATTTTGTTTATGTTTTGTTGTTTATGTTTCTCAGCATAAAGCAGTGGTTTTTAACCCCTGGGTCGCCAAGCCATTTTGATTGGGTTATTAAATTGTAATTTATCATTTATTTATGTTATTCCTAATCATTTTACCATTAATTAATTTATTTTATTATCTATTACGAGTGAACTGTTTGAAGGTATGGGTCGCCGCCTAAAAAGGTTAAGAACCACTGCTATAAAGGGACCAAGTCAAATCATCTATTACGTTGGACGGATAAAATCCTGTGGAGCGCAAAAGCCGGCCCGCGGGCCGTAGTTTCCCACCCATGCTCTATAATATATCTATGTAACACGTACTGCATACTATATGCGCTATATTATATACTTTATAAATTTTGCACTCTGTAACTTATGCAACCTATATATGTGTTGGGATCATAAAATCGGGATTTACTAATTAATATAAGTAGTATGGGCGAAAAATGGACGAGTGCAAGAATGTTGCAGAGATAACGACCAATGTTGCAAAGGGTGGGGTGGGGTATGCTGCAAAGGGGTGGGCCGGGGTATGTTGCAAAGGGGAGGGGGTATGTTGCAAATGGGGGAGGGGTATGCAATGAATGGGGAGAGGGGAGGGAGCTTCGAGGGGAGAAGGGAGGATGACCTCCCCCAAAGGTGTCGCCTTAACCTAAGAGAGGAAGAGAAAGGAGAGACGGAGGAAGCCTTTGGGGGAGAAGGTGGGATGTCCTCACCCCCCCCAAAGAGAAACCTAACCTAAGAAGGAAGGAGAGAGTTCTTTATTCCGCCGGAGTCTGCATCATTATGACCGTCCTGAACCCAAGCAGGTCTTATATAGAGGATGGTGAGTTGCCAGATATCACTTTTTATATATGGAGGGGGTTACCAGATAGCATTTATTTTAATTGTTCAGGTATACATTATTAGGGTGAGTTGCTAGATACCACCATTCATTTAATTTACATGAGTTGCCAAATAATGTTTTTATTCATATGAAGGGATTACCAGATACCACCATTTATTTTAATTTTATTTATTAGGGAGAGTTGGCAGATATCGCCATTTATTTTAATTCACATGAGTTGCCAAACAGTGTTTTTATTTATTAAAAGCATGCGCAACTTTCTCCTTAAAGTTATTCAGAAAGAGAGCTAATTACTGAAACGAAACCCAATATTAACAATAAGAGAAATACACTAGACAATTGACTTAGCAAAAGAATTCGTACGAATAACATATTCTCTAAGAATAATATTCAATTTACCATTCGCTTTCATTTATTCTAACACCTTAGACTGTATACTGTGTCTACTTAATTTTGACAGTCCTTTCTATACACTTTCTATATTTTTTCTAAAACAAAATCAGCGAAATCAAGAAGAGGAATCCTTTATTCATTTTCAAGCTAATTTCATACAAAAATATTAATACACATTTTATATATATATATTATATATATAATATATATATATATATATGTAAAGAAAAACTATAATTATTTAACTAACTTCACCTAAAGGTCTATTTACTTTTGTCATTCCTCTGTATATATATATATATATATGATGAATAAAACCACGAAGGAAAGGAAACACAAAATGGTGCTCAAGCGCTTTCGTCTAATGACATCCTCAGGAACACTGAAGTACATAAAAAGGTTAAGCCTATATATAGGTTACAGAAAGAAAAAAAGAAAAAATAAATAACATACATACACACACACATATATATATATATATATACATACATATCTATATATACAAATACATACATACATACATACATACATATATATACAATAAACAGAGAAGTAAAATAAAAAAAAAATTAAAAATTAAAACCTTAAAGGATTACCAGTGAGGCGTACAGATTTGTAAGGAAAAATATCGATTTTTAGCACAAGATCAAATGGATTATAAAAATACAAATTTATACTGGAACTCTGCCCGGGTTTTAACACACTGCTGCCTATGGTCAGGTTTCGATATATATAAAAAAAATAAAAAAAAAATGCAAATTAAAAGTTAATCGATTTTTAGCACAAGATCAAATGGATTATAAAAATACAAATTTATACTGGAACTCTGCCCGGGTTTTAACACACTGCTGCCTATGGTCAGGTTTCGATATATATAAAAAAATAAAATGCAAATTAAAAGTTAATAAAGTAGAAGACAAGTTTACCAAAGATTTAATGTTTTACCCTTCTTATCTAAATCCGTTTTAAAGGAATTCAAAATAACAGGATCGAGTTGAAAAAGACCTTTGCTTATGTTGAAGTTATTTGAAAGTTGGATAATGGCAGACTCAAGAATATTTCTATTAACAATGTTGCTTGAATGGAATAAAACTGAAGCATTATTCCAATCAATACAGTGGGCTAACTCTGACAAATGGACAAAAAGGGCACTGGACAACTGTCCTGTTCTAACGGAATATTGATGCTGTTTTATACGTGTGTGCAAATCCTTTCCCGTCTGACCTATGTAAAAGGAATCACATTGTTTACAACCAATTTTATAGATAATGCCTGAATTATTGGTAGGGCTATTTTTTACTATGATATTTTTCACAATATTGTTATATGAAAATACTACATTAATATCCAAAAGTTTAAGTACATTAGCAATGCCTAAAAAGCCCGGGAAAAATGGAAGTACTAAAATATTTTTTGACAAAGTACGAGTGTTAATATTGACACGATAGAAAGTTCGTTTTGCCTTGTTGAGACAAGATTCCATAAACGCAGATGGATAACACAAATCACTTCCAATACCGTTGATTTTTTCCAATTCGGCATCGATGTATTCCGGACTGGTGATCCTAAGGGCGCGGAGAAACATTGATGAAAATATGGCCTTCTTAGTGGGGGTAAAAGTACACTTTTACTCGGGACATGATACCCCCACTAAGAAGGCCATATTTGTTATTTATTAAAGGCAAGAGAGAGAGATAGACACACACACACACACACACACACACAGAAAGTTTTGTTTATTCTATTTGGATATAATCTTTTTTTTTAAATATAAATAAAGGAATGAAAAAACAAAAATATTTATAATTTCTTGTGGAGAATATATTTCATACACATTTTCAAAAGACCTTTTAGAGAAGAAAAAATATATACATACGAGGATTATATGCAATAAATTCACACACACACACACACAATATATATATATATATATATATATATATATATAACCAAATCCACAAGTCAGGAATCTTGAGAAAGCTGCGAATAGTATGGCCGCAAAACATAATAATGCACAAAAATCTTCTAGGTTTCTTATTTTCTAATGACCTTTGTTTTACTGTGCTGATTCTGATAATGTCAAGATTATGAAGAGTAACGGCGCTAATTTTGCTTCCTGCGGTACTGAGCTGAGCGACTCTGATGAAGATATTCCTGTAACGACTTGCATCCGAAAAATTGAGGCTCAACTAGAATGGCTGCAAAATAATAAAATATTGTTATGATAGAGATGGTTGATCAAGGGTGCGAGGGATATTGCCTAAAGGGGTGAGTTGGGGAAAACCGAGAAAAGTATGGGCGCAAATGCAAATATTGCCGTGGTAGAGACTACAAGGGGTAATAAACAATGTGTGCATTAAATCTACGGGTGAGAATATAAAGACACCATTAGTCGTCCAAAGCTTGGACCCACACTATAGGTGTTACGATTGGTACACACTTTAGACCCGCCCAGTTACACTAACAACCCATCATTAAATTTACGAACCGCTCTTAGTTTTTTGGAGCGGTGCTTGGGATCATGCGTATAAAAGGAAATAATTTCAGCTGGGAGTCACAGTAATTATTTTCACCAGTGAATAAACATTCCCTCCGCCATGAATCAAGAACTTTATAGTTTACCGGATTTATATCAAGATGGTGACACTGTAGTGTTGTCCACAATTAATCTATTTAACGCCGCTGACTGGGATTGATTATTTCCAACGCAAACCGTTGATGATATTTGCAATGACGCTTATTACGATCCGACGCAAGGGAAAGCCGTAGAAATGTAAGTGCCTATAATTTTATTTTTTGGAGTCAATTATTCACAAACTTGTGCGTGCCAGAAAGAGCACTGTTCTGGATTATTTCGTCATATATATGGAGGGTTGTAGTAATTCACCTCATCACATTAAAAATACTTCATTTAGGTAACCGCAATTATAGATTAGTTTCAAGTTATGCTAAAATCCTGTTTTGATTCATTGATTTTTTATAGCAATCTTTTGCATGTTTTTTATATAAATTCAAATGTTATTCATAATTATCTCTTAAAGGAACTTCTCTGACCGGTTCAAAGATATCTTCACATTGTAATACTATTACTATATGTATACTCTGTGTATGTTTTTATTAAAAAAGATTCAGTATGAACTAATGAATTATTCTTTCTCCTTTAAGGTCCGATGAGGATTTGTCACGTGTTATACAATCTTTTCGTTTTGAAGAACCCCATGTCGTAGACCTGGATACGGAGGTAGAAGATTTACCGAGCAATCAGCCTAACGAATGTTACATCATTAACGAAATAATGTGTGTTTTTTTTTTTTTGATATTTTTTGGGGGAAGAAGACACAATGTATTTTCATCAATTTATTAAATGAAAGAAATCGTGTTTTTAGTACAATAACCATCTTAAACTACAGAATATACAAACTAACATTATTGGTTACAAATACATATATATACACGAACAAAACATCATACAAAACAACGAGTACGCACAATCGGAAGCAGCTTTTTATCTGTCTGCATATCATTTCATCAATTTATTAAATGAAAGAAATCATGTTTTTAGTACAATAACCATCTTAAACTACAGAATATACAAACTAACATTATTGGTTAAAATATATATATATATATATATATATATATATATATATATATATATATATGTATGTGTATATATTATACACGAACAAAACATCATACTGTACAACGAGTACCCACAATCGGAAAGCGGCTTTTTATCTGTCTGCATACCATTTCATCGTTTCGTTGAATGTGACACGGGTCGAATAATTTTAAAAAATTTATAAAGTCTTTACCGCGTGAAATATGCATGAGAAATGAAAGGCAGTACATTCCACACGTATTACTAAAATATCCTTGTAACCGGAATGGGTTCCATACAACTTTGGGGATATGCAACTGGCCGAGAAATTTTACTATAACACTACAGGGTCACTCCAGGGTTGACTCCCGAGTGAATCAAAATAGTACAGGCGGTCCCTATTTTTAAAATAGATTGCAAACCAATGAATCCCTTCATTACCACCGACATCTGTTTTCACAATAAGACTACCGCAATCTCGCGTAGTTGGCAAATTCAATGTTTCATTCTCGCAAATACACCGATAAATTTGGAACATGTGATTCGTTCACTATTCAATACTCTCTGAAGTGTATTCGCACCCATTTTAAAAGTCAGTGATAACGCCCCTAAATCTGTCTACCTCTATTAGGGCTTGTGACTCGAGATATACTACTATACTAATAGGTGTGTCTATAGGCTTGGTGAATTCCAACCTGACTGAGATGTTTCCGCTCTGTTGTAGACTTAAATGTGTATTTACGCTAGCAGATAAGTCAAGTGTGATATCAAACGGATAAAGGTTAAATTGATCAATGAATTCTTTCTGCGTTACCCCATTCCCGAGCTCATCACAATCACCTGCAATATGGGCCAGATTACTATATGCTTTCGCACAAAGAGGTAACACAGTATCTGATGAATAGTCCGTATTCAATGTTCCTCCCAACGCAATGCCATTAACGTATACTTATATTTTTAAGTCCGATATTCTGGAATTTAAAGGCACGCTTTTTATATTTTCCATTCACCGAAGCATGGTTCCGCATTCCAATTAATATCCTTTTAGGAAGATTTCCCAGGGCAATGTTTTCTATCTGTTTCGATGCCAACCCTGCTGGCACCGTGTATAGTTTGATTCGTACTCTGTTAATAGGGTATTTTACTGGAGAGTTCAGTAAATTTTTCTCAATTTCTAGTTGTTTTGGTGAAATTAATTTCACTCGCCTTACGCGGAGGTATGTCTCCATAATGTGACCCACAACTGGTCTTGCTCCCTCTTCTTGATCAGCATCCAGATTTAAGCAGATCTCAGGACTCGTGCGGGTGAGCTTTATTTTCATATCCACCCCATTCACAAACAACTTCTGGAATGTGAAATCTGTATGCAGGCGTCCAAAACACTCGTATATCTTCTTTTTAGAATTTTTAAATTTGTCCTTTATACTACTTTCGTCTTTAGTTTGATAATATCCCTCGGCCCTTAAAAAGGTATCCTTCGCTTCATTGGAAAAGTTGAGGACATTTTCCAGAGAGCCTCGTAGGTGATAGTACCCTGTGCCTGCCGATATGTTGACCTGATTTAAATATACATCACACTGGTTGAATATGGAGTGCAGAAAGTTTGTTTCAGGGTATACAGCATATTTTTCATCGCAGTCCGTTCCATCAGAATGGGCTATACGTAGTTTAGCGAACATGTGCACACAGCTTGGATCAAAAAAGTAAGGGCCTGAGCTGGGTATCACGAATTCTATAGGGGCACTCTGGGAACTAATTGTGTTTAAAGGGTTAATTGCAATAAAGTCACT
Source organism: Bathynomus jamesi (assembly GCA_023014485.1). NCBI lineage: Eukaryota > Metazoa > Arthropoda > Malacostraca > Isopoda > Cirolanidae > Bathynomus > Bathynomus jamesi. The sequence continues at coordinate 474,945 of JAJOZX010002110.1, forward strand.
GTGTTCGATAGAAACTTGAGTTGGGGGCATCTCAAAGAGGGATACTCCGATTTACAGCATTGTGATGTGAACTACATGGATGGATGAAGCGTGCCATGACGAGTTAGAAATAGTACCTCCTCTCTCGACAAGTAGTAAACAAACTATGATTCATGAGTTCAATGTCTTTAGCTTATATCAGTCAAAAAAAAGGTCAACCATAGGCTTCATTCGCTTACAACACTTCTTTTTTGATATCCTTTCACGCTTAATGCCACGTGATGGTAATCCCTTCTTCCGGACAGTCCTCTTCTTCTTCCCACCACCACGTATTTTTCTCTTTGCATCTTTGACGATTTCGTCCCGTGCACGTTTTAAATGTTTTTTTAGAGCTTCTTTAGGTTTAGTCCCAGCCAATATGTCTTCTGCAGTGTTAAGACCTGATTGTAGCGCTTTCCTTCCGAAGTATCTGGCCCCCCTCTTCAGCAAAGGAAGAGCCTTACGTAGTATGGTTGAAAAAATGGACCCAAGTCCACTACCACGCTGGTATCTCACCCCTCGATAGACGGTGAAAGGCTTTCTGTCCATTATAACTCAGCGCGTCGAAAGTGCAGCTTCAATGTTAAGCTGCCGTTACCGAATGGGAATTTTTTACCCTCAATCGTTCTTTTATATATTGAGATATTGGTTATTAGATTAGTTGCGACGTTCACATAATGGTGTCTGTCATATGTAATACTCAAACTCCTTCCTCTATGATTGGGAATGTGAGCAATGCGCAGCAGGTGTGCCTGGGTATCCCCAACAAACTGATGCTCCACTATATTGCTGTAAATGTAGCATATGTCTGGGGTTTATAACCGTCAACCATTTTCTCCAATTTCAACTGATACATTAGGCTGGACAAGTCGTGTTGTGCCTCGTGAAATATGTCTCTTTGGAAGACTGCTTTATATCGTCCATCGGTTATAATTTTGAACACTCTTTGGTCTTTAATATTTCGGTTAGCCTGCGATTTTAGGGCCATAGTGCATGCATGGGGATCATTGTTTACGATTTCGTATACTAAATCGCCCGTAAGATTTGAGCTTTTTAAACTTACGTTTAAGTCTCTCACAACATCCTCGGCCTCACCATAGTGACCCGGCCCTAGTGTTACTTTTCTACTGTAATACTGTGCATACCCAGTCTAGGCGATACGCATGGTTTCATCCCGAGTTACCCGGCTTTTTCACACTCACAGTCTCTAAGAATCGTAAAAACGGTATCTTTATAATCAATATTTAAAAGAGGGTGTCCAGCTGAATTTCACATATCCCACCTCATACGAATCACGACCCAATTCAATGGGTCCATGGAGTCTGTTACAAAGTTGGCTAGTGTGTTGTTAGGGTGTACAGACAGGGACGAGGAGGACGGGAGTGTGACGTAGAAATGGTTAGGAGCCATGTTGCATACTATTTAAGCTTCATTATTGCATCAGCTTTTATATAGGTGTTGAAGCTTTCTGGGTATCCTAGCCATTTCACCAGGTACATTTTTCTCTTTCCTGAACCTTTGCTTCCTAAAATTTTCTCAATTTTAAACACATTTTTTCCTAAATTAAATGCCACTTTCTGCAACTCCTCGCGGTAAAAGCCTCCTGAGATTTCTTCCCCATTCAAATCTTCAACGTAATACATCATTATCTCACCTTTAGGTCTCATAGCCCTAACTTTAAAAATCTCACGTGTCCATCCTTGCTCAAATCCCTTCGCGAATTTATTTCCCGAACGTGACAGCCTTACATAATCATTGATTTTGAAACGCGCAGAGTGTGGTGGTGTTCCATCTCTTCTCACCTCTGGGAACGTACCTCTTTCTAAAACCTCGTTAGGTGTTGTCCCAATCGTGCGATGGTGTGAGTTGATGTAGGATGAGACCAATGATTCCAGAATGTCTAGAAATCTGTATGTGTTTTATGTGTAAAATAGCGGTGCATGCGTTCCTTTATGGTACGTTGAACTCTTTCAGCTAAAGAAGCCTTATGTATAGAATTGGTAGTGTAATAGCTGATATTAAACTCTGTCAACATGTTCTGAAAAGCACGGCCTATAAATTCCTTCCCCATATCCGTACAAAAATAGCCAGGAACCCTGTTTTCTTTTAACATCAGCGTTTTGGTGGCTTTAGCAACTGTTTCAGGTGATTTATTTTTCAGAGGAATTAGCCACAGATATCTAGAGAATACATCTATTATGAATAGAATGTAGCGGTAACCATCGTTATACACAGAATATCTTTGCATGTCTGTTAAATCTGCTTGCCAAATAGAGTCAATCGAGCAGCTGTTGTCTTGGCTGTTTTAAACCTTTTTCACAGGCTTATGAAGTGTATAAGCGTCCTGCTCCCGCAAAAATCTCTCAACATCTTTTTTTCCTACTCCGTAAACACTTCTGTACAGTCTATCTACGCCTCCGTAGGAGGCTGGGTTAGAAATGTCATAATAACGTCTTCTTAATATGTTAGCCATTTGCGTATTTTAGAGGCACGTGGGTAGGGTTGACCGTTGTTTAACCTCTTCTTTCTCCTCTTCAAAGGTGTTACCGCGGGGGTGATGGCGTCTTCAATTGTGTCACGTGCGTCGCATGTTCCAAGTCTTTTAACCTGTTCAGATTTCCTATCATTGTTTTGGGACATTTATTTGTTGTAGTCTTGCTTTAATATGCTTCCATCCTGATGAGGGCCTATCCCACTTTCTCACCAGATCATGGACATGTCTACGATATTCGATCCCTGTACCTTTGATCCTTCCACAATGATCTCGCCTGTATCGGTCCATTGTATGGCGGGTCCTCATTCAATAGATTATAAAGACTTAAACCTTTATTCCTCAATGTATGTGGGAGGGTGCTTTTTAATACATGCTCGATATGTTTGTGGCCACCATTAATCTTTGGTTGGTCAGCTCTATCGTCGGACAGGTCCTATGTCACCATGTCCATCGTTCCCGTGCTGTGCCTAATAACCACGGGAATCTCTGTCGGGTTCTTATAATTTTCGTACTCGTGAAGAAATTTCTGCAGAGCTTCTTGGTATAAGATTCTTTTCTCATCAGGTGTTTTTTCACTGTTTAATAGGGCTAGCAATTCGCTTTCCATTCTTTTAAGCCTGCTTTTACGGGATCTAGATCCGTGTCTGGATTCTTTGAACTTTGCAGTGAAGCATACACCTCGTGTGGAATCACTACCACTTTCTTCATTATATTAATCTAGTCAGTAAAGGACCCAAAACTGAAAATAAGATGGGGAGGAATGACCCTCCTCTTTGTACAATAATTCGTTTTTTCTTCCCTACAGTTTGACTTTTACGAGCGAGTGCACGTATTATGTTCTTGTAACGGCGTAGGCGAGCCTTCTGAGGTGGTTTCATTGATACATTGCAATTTATAACGTTAAGACAGATTTCACAGATGCATTTTAAAAAGTCGGAGTCGATATTTTTAATAAACATCTCTGCATTGCCCGGGGCAGTCGATGATAGATTTTTATTAATTCATGGTATTTCTTTAGCCTCTTTGTCATTCTGGAATATACACCGTTTCAGGCTCGTTTGGAAATATATTCGTTCTTAGAAGCACCCTAAACGTGTTTCGCGGATGAAGGTCGCAAAGCAAATATCCGTAACGCGGGCTTGTAGCTTCTTTATAAACTTCCAAAAACTCCTTACGCTGATTCGGGAACATTTGATTGGCTAATACCCAATTTGTGATACATCTCTACGTTGCGCGAATAAGACTAGATATTGTGTATTTAACGACACATCGCGCATGTATCTATTTTTGAAAAATAGATTCTGATTGATGAAGAACACGCTTATGTTAAGATGGTGGGAGAATACTGTAAATGTCTCGGCAAACGTTTTATCCATCTCCAACATGAGATCGTCAATTACAATGACTGTATGTTCATTTCCCTTTAACGAATTAACATCATATACACCTTTGTGGAACAAAATATCATCTTGGTACTCGTTGAACACTGATTGATACGTCGAATAGCACCATATAACTTTATGCACAAATTTTGAGAACATCTCTCCCTTTTCTTTAATGATTTTAAGCATAAACACAGTTTTACCACATCCTGTAGGTCCAGATATAATACATGTGGATGGGCTCGTGAACCTGAATTTTTCTACAGAATCCATTTCTAACACGTCACACTCCTAAGTGGGTCATTTACAAAATATAATAAATATTTAAGTGCTGCTCCTTATATCTACAGTCTTGTTTTCTCTTCTCCCACAGAACCGTGAATGACGATGAGGTACAGCACCCCATCATCGACATTACAGATGACCCCGACGACAGTGTAGTTGTGATCACAGAATCCTTCCCCGCCGACGAATCCTCACCAGCGATACCTGTAGCACGCGACAATTCAAAGCGGAGGCATGATGAAGAGCCCTCCACGTCAGGTATAAAGCGTGCCAGGATTGCGCCGGTTGTTAGACCACCAGTAATAGAGCCCCAACCCTCTACGTCTTACGACACAACCCCCAAATTACCTTCCTCAAATAAAAATATATCCCCTTATTCCTGTTCAATTCCGGGTACATCCTCCAGCAGCTTCTCACTCTGTTGAGGATGGCATAACATTCGAGTTGGTGCGCACCGCTACCCCCACCCCAGCCTTGACTAGAAATCGGTATATAGTCAGGGTTGATCCTAGATCCATGTATAGCAATGGTGTTGAACACGGACTACGGCGCATAGTTGAGCGTATTGTAGAGTTTGCCCTTCAGAACCGCGACGAACGTGAAGTCAGGACGAGGCTGTCCTTCGGATTCGGGTCAGATGACGGCGATGTAGATGATTTTTGGGTAGTAATACCTTTCAGACGTTTGGCAGCTGAAGATATAGAGTATATATTAGGTCGTATAATGCAGGCCTCTCAAAGTAGCATAGCCTTCAATATAGACAACTTCACGGTAAATATTGACCGTGTATTCCGTGTTGTGGGTCATAGTGCCACACCTTATACTCTTAACTTTAATTGTCAGGCTATTTATAGACGGCATATAAACGTCGATCGTGGTTGCGGCTTTATAGCAGTAGTCTTAGCTCGTATGTTTACTGTACTAAATACACGCGTCAAAAACATTTGGTTGCCTACGGTAGTGGAGCGTGCCCATAAACTAGCTGCAGACTGTAAACTTGAATATGACTGTAATATGGGTCCTGAAGAGCTGAGAAGGGTAGAACAGGAAATAAATATTCGTATAGTTGTATTTGGAATGGATGATCGTCGTAGGACTGTGTATGTTTTTAAAAGCAATGTGAGAGATCGTACAAGGCCCCTACTTATTTTAGGACTGTCAGGGACAACGTATCTCCCCATCCGTAATATAAGGGACCTTTACGCTATTTATGATAAAAGTCGAAAACATGGGCGACATCATGATTTGTGAAAGGGCTGCATGGAGTTTGTAGATGATATAGTAAAACTTCGTAAAGATTGTCACATGGTATGTGAGCAATGTAAAAGCTGCAAATGTGAAAGCCGTGTAGTTGAAGCTGAGAAGAGAGACTGTGATGTGTGAAGACGCACATTTTTCAATAATAACTGTTTTGAGCTCCATAAATCAATTGGTACGTGCAGGAAAATGAGAATATGTGAATGTGGTATGATTCAAATGATGGATAATTGGGGGAATTTCAAGCATAAATGTGATGAAATTCACTGTTCTACATGCCATGAGAAATATAAGGCGGATGGAGTAAAGCATGTATGTTATATGAAAGATGCTAAGCCTAAAAATATCCCTTGAATAACTGTGTACTACGATATAGAAACATACACGAACGCTGAAACCAAAGAGGTTATTCCACATTTACTTGTAAGCCAGACTGTCTGTGATGAGTGTATGGAGATCGAGTGTGATGAGTGTCACAAATGCGGTAAACATACAAACGTTTTTAAAACGATTGCCTACGATAGCCCTGTAAATCTCTGTATCCTATATTGTCAAGCTACCGGTAAAGTAAAAAAAAATGACTGTATATTCTCGCCCATGACGGAGCAAAATTTGACACAGCTCCTTTATAAAGAGTTGCTTGTGCATGAGTCATCTGAGATATTTACAGGTGATCCCTTGAAAAGAGGCAACAAGCTAATACAGATGCAAATAATAGGTAATGTACAGTTTAAAGACACTTTATTATTCACACCTTGTAAATTAGCAAAGCTACCCAAGGTGAGGGGCGTAGCCGCTGAAGTTTCAAAAGGATATTTCCCTTACACGCCGCTGAAGTTTCAAAAGGATATTTCCCTTACACGCCGCTGAAGTTTCAAAAGGATATTTCCCTTACAAGTTCCTCACTAGCGAAACTTTAAATTATGTAGGACTACCTCCATCCAAACATTACTTTCACTATGAATGTATGAGTACAGATGAACGTGAAGATTTTGACCGATACTACAACAGTTTTAATGAATGTAATCCTCATAATATAGCTGATGAATGTGAGCGTTATTGTGTGAATGATGTGCGCGTGCTTGGAGTATGTTTCCAGGCCTTTAGAAGGATGTACATAGGCCGTTTCAAAGGCGATCCGTTGCAAGTCGCAACCACCATCGCTTCATTATGTTTTACGGTGTTCAAGAATAACTTCATGCCTAAAGACACCTTAGCCATTATTCACAGAAACAATCCCCGCAGTTATGGGCACAAGGCTATTTACTGGCTTATACACCTACAGCAGCAGACGGGTGTATACATAAAGAATGCCCGCAACATGGGTGAAGTACCCATTAAGGTTAATGGTCGTGTTTTTTGGGTTGATGGTCTAAGTGAAAACCGTAGCACTGGTGAGAAGACTGTGTACTCCTTTAACGGTTGTTGGTGGCACGGTTGCCCCCGTCCTGAGTGTGAATCGCAGGAGATATCCACGGTAGATATCCTGCCGACAGTCTTGCATGGACCCGCACTCGCGACGAACTTATAGGATCCCAGTTCACTCACAAGGTTTTGTGGGAGCATGAGTATGATGCACGGATGGAGACAGATGGAGAGTACCGTGAAGAAATAAACACGATCAAGCGTTCAATGGTGCTGGATCCTTTCGCTTACGGAAGGTGTGAAACTCCATTACTACGACTTCTGTTCTTTATACCCCTACGTGATGAAGAACAATCCGTACCCCGTAGGTGCGCCTGAGAAACTGGTGGAACCTGACCTACCCACCATCGAGGAGTTCTCAACACATTTGAACGGGTACTATTTCGGCCTTTCTTTCGTAGACGTACTCCCCCCTCGCGATTTATGGATGCCGATCTTACCCGTCGTTATCGATCACAAGCTCATGTTTCCCTTGTGCGTGAAGTGCACATAAGAGAACAATGGTGATTGTGATTATACAACCCACCAGCGTAAGATTAGAGGTGTATATACAAGTCTAGAGCTGGATCTAGCTGTTCGCCATGGCTAAAGCATATTGAAGATACATGAGGAGTGGAGGTTTCAGAAGCTACCCAACCTTTTCACGCTATATATAAACGCTCTTATGAAAGATAAGGTCGAAGCATCAGCGCACCCGCGAGGAGTTGATACTGAAGATGAAAAGCCGGCCTATATTCAACGTTACCGTGACCGTGAAGGTGTACAGCTTGACCGTTCCCAAATTGTAAAGAACCCTGGCAATGCTCCCGATAAAAAGGTCATGAATGTAGGTAATATTTACATAATAAAGTACAACAATACCGAATTGGCCACAGATACCTCACGGGTTACAAACATACCTGTAGCCAGCTTCACAACGGCCTAAGCACGCATCAAACTTTGGAGCTTATTGCATTCTCTTGGGCGGAGGGTATTGTACGCTGATGCAGATAGTGTGATATTCACAGAGAGGGAGGGTGAATACATGCCTCCTATTGGTGAATTCCTCGGTGAGTTGACTGATGAGATCAAGGATGAGTATGGAGACACCGCATACGCGGACTCTTTTGTCTCAACAGGACCAAAAACTTATGGGGTATGGGTGAGGGTGGGGGAGGATATGAAATATATCGTGAAGGCAAAGGGTATCAGGCTGAACCAGGTGAATCGGCGGGTCGTTAACTTTGAATCGTTGAAGGATCTAGTGTGCTTGGATGAAGATAATGAGGGCGACCGGCCGCCCCAACTAACTGTACGCACCCACAATTTTCGTGCGCAGAAGCTGGGGGGCGTGAAGGAACTTAGGGGTACAAAGGTGTGCCGTAACACCTATAGGAAACGTTACCAGGTACCTGGTACCTATGATACCGTACCCTTTGGATACCATAATCTTTGATGTGTCTATTGTTAACTTATTTATTACACGTGTTTGTAAATATATATATATATATATATATATATATATATATATATATATACACATACACACACCTTGAAAATAATCTTTGATGTGTCAATTGTTAACTTATTTATTACACGTATTTGTAAATATATATATGCACTTTTTCTCCTGTACTGCTATATTGATGGTTATACGTGTTGTATTTCTTATTTTTTATTTTTTTATTTTGCTTTTTGATCATTCCAATATATATTTATTTCCTATATATTTCTATAATATAATTGTGTATATATATATATATTTCCCCTGTACTGTTATACTGACGTTTATATTTTTTATTATATACATATTCCTCATTCATATTTCTTAAACTATTATTATTTTTAATTTTTTTTATCATTCCAATGTATATTTATTTCCTACTGTTATATTAACGTTTATATTTTTTGATTATATGCATATTCCTCGTTCATATTTCTTAAACTATTATTATTTTTAATTTTTTTGATCATTCCAATGTATATTTATTTTCTATATATTTCCAATATTTTGTCTAAATAAACAGAATGATGTAGTGTTGTTTTATTTAATTCTTTTGGTGTTAAACTATAATTAATTATACCAAATGGCTGGTTACGCCTTCTAAACCTACTGACGGATTTCTAAGCCAACTGTTAAGAATTAATTAAATAAATAGCACAATCTGGCAACCCAACCTGATCAAGCCATTTACGCCTTCTAAGCCAACAGTCAATAATATATGCTTTAATTAAAAAAAGCACAAACTGGCAACTCAACCTATACAAGCCATTTACGCCTTCTAAGCCAACTGGCGGATTAAGCCAACTGGCTGATTTACAACTAAAAAAACAGCGGCCAGGTGAATACCTCTCTTCCTTTCTCTCCTTCTCCTGCCTTTATCTTGGGGGATAACGCCGCCTCCAAGTTTCATGACCCTTGTTGCACCTGCAACATTCCCCTTCCCCTTGCAGCATTGAGTTGTTGCATACCCCTCCCCCTTCATTGCATACCCCTCCCGTTGTTGCACAACCCCACCCCCTTTGCAACATTGATCATTATCTCTGCAACATTCTTGCACTCGTCCAATTTGCGCCCATCCTACTAATATAAAATAACAATTCATAATGTAAGAATGTAAGTTAGGTTTAATAAATAGATTATAAAAGGTAGGAAATAGGCCTATTCTGAATTTGGACAAGAGTACGTGACATGAACTCCGAAGCCAGAACAACAGGTTTCGTTTGGTTCATACTCGTATTCACATTTAGCCAATAAAGCATAGGTTTGTTATAACGTGATACCCTCCTCTAGTCTTCTCAATCATGTCCTTAAATATAAAATAGTTTTTATACAATAAAAAATCTAGATAAGTAAGCGATTTAATATCAGAAAATAGGCCAATAAAGTTAATTGAATACTGTAGAATAGGTAGGAAATTATGAAAATTTTCTAAATCGTGTATTAATTATGGTCTTTTAAGTTTTAGGTTCATAGATAATTAAAAGACAGATCACATGCCAGGCGAGATTGGAACCGCAAAATCTGAACAATGTAAAAGGCAACGAAGCACGAGTAGATTGTCCATTTTAAAATCGTTTTGCTCTCTCTTGTTAATTTTATGTAAATTTCTCTATAGGGCCTCTATTTAACATGAATTAAGAACAGTAAATTCAATGCATTACACCCTTAGGCTACCGACGAAAGTAAATTCTTTCCGAGCCTTAGGCTTTTTCTTCATGTCAGGTGCGAGGCTATATCGTTTTTGAAGGCCTACTTGATTTTCGGTCAAAGCTTAACTTTGTATCTTGAACTGCATAACATACGAGTAAGTGTAAAGTTAAATTTATTTGTGAACACAAGATTAAAAGAATAAAAATTTTGATGTTTCATAATAAAAACAGTTTCTATTAATGGTAAAAAGTTAAATTTATGAATTTAATAGAACGGATCGAAGAAAAGTGTTAATTTACTTAGTTATGGTTTGGTGGAAAAGTTGAACTAATAGTTAAAAACATCAATGGACACATTACCATCCTGAGTGTGGGTGTGTTAAAGTTAAAAAAATATTTCCGAGTGAAAAAAACATTTTAAATTTTACGTGTCTGCATTCAATTCACTGTTACAGTAATTGTTAGCATAAATTTACATAAATTATTTAAAATTTATAAATCTTAAAAATTATTTTCATGACCTCTTATGTACTCTTATATTATATAAAGGGTGTCAGGAAATGATTGCCCCCCCCCTGTACAGAAGAAACTGAAAGGAATAGAAAAAAACGGACAAAACCACGCGAAAGAGCGTTTAATTTTGAATAAAAAACACTTGTTTTAATATCGGGTGTTGCCCCCATTTGCAGCTCTGACGGCCATTAATCGACGGGGGTATGATCCCAGAAGTGTCTCAAAGAGATCGGTATCATGACTCATTTCTTCAAGGACTTCGTTGATCTTTGCAGTCATAATTTATGTTGAATACCGATTCTGAATGGGTTGTTCCAGCATTAAGGACTCCACCCGATCCTTCATGATGGATCCGACATGTTCACAGACATTAAGATCGGGAGAATTGCCAGGCCATCATTTCCCGAAAAAATCAATGTTATTGTCCTTAAGCAGTTGTTGAGTCGCAAGTGCTTTCATACAGGGGCTTTGTCGTGAAGAAAGGTTGCCTGTTCAACATCCAAAACACACTCGGGGTCTTTCAAAAACGGAATTACATGTTGGGCTAAAATTACATTTCGAAAATAAGGCCCATCCCAACTGGTTCCTCTTGGTTTGATAACCCAGATGAGCTTCCGAATAGAGAACATAATGAAAAACACCCACACATGCTGGATTTTTTACTATTTATCGATACTTCTGGTCGTCTGGGACTTCATCAGGAGTTGTTGCCCAAACCGATCATTCTGAAAATTTGGTTTTCTGGAGACATATACGAAGAATTCATCGCTGACAACCAAGTGAAGGAAATCGTCTTCCGTCCATTCCTCAAGATAATCACAAAACCATAGCCGATCTTCAATATTAAGATCACTCTTCGTGGCTTAGCTATTTCATGCCAAGCACTCAAGCCTTGGCGAACTCGAAATTGATGCACAAGTTGCCGATTGACTATCTTACCACGACGGATAAGTATCTCTTTCGCTACCTCAGAGCAGCTCTTCTTTCGGCGCCGTGATGCAGCAAGCACAATGTCTCGATTCTTGAGATAATTCTCCCGTCTTCCTCCTCGAAATTCTGTTTCACAATCTTCAGGATTCTTATTCCAATTCCTTTTGACAAAGTCTTCTGATCTTTTTAATCTCTCAGCCACCCAGTGTCGAGTTATGAAAGTTGCACCAGCTTCCTTTGCTTCACGAAATGTGACAGCTCGAATGCGGTCAAGAACTAGCTTTTTCTCTGAATCGTTCAAAATAGATGATGCCATGGTTTCTGTGGGGAAAAAAAATGGTAAGAATTAAAATCACAGGAATAGAATATAATGGTTTTTTATTCAGATTTTAACGCTCTTTCAAGTGGTCTCGCCGGTTTTTATCTTTATCTTCTAGTTTTTGCTCTACAGGGGGGGCAATCATTTCCTGACACCCCGTATATAATATATAATATACATATATATATATAATATATATATATATATATATATATATATATATGTATATATATATATAGGGAATTTCAAAGATTATATAGGCACTTCTCTTATCTAGCTTGTGTAGAGCAAGCCTGAGGCTGTATGACTACATTTCAGACTCGAGAAATTGAAAAAACAAGGGCACACCCTTGTGTGTGTGTGTGTGTGTGTGGTGTGTTTGTGTGTGTGTAAAAATGAACAATGAATAATTCCTATATTCTTACATTCATTCGTATAATTCTTATATAAATCGTATATTTATATAAATCGTTATATTTATATAATCCTTATGTTCATTATATTCATATAATACTTATATTTGTATACATTTATATTCATATATTTATTTTTACATAGAGACCAAAATCGTGTAACGCTGACAAGAGTTTGGCTAAATTTTTTATCTGCTTTCTATTTTATAATTGGTGAATTATTTCTTTTTAAACTACTTAATCATTTTCTTCGATTTAGCTTAATAATGTAATCTTGTTCATTTCCTGTATACATTCTCTCTTCGTTGTAAAAGATGAAGTCATGTCCTGCTTAACGTTTAATTTTTAATCTTAAGAATTTAATTTTTGCTCACGTGCATGTTTGTTTATAATTCGTGATGGAAAGGCATATTTCAGTTTCCAGCTTTAGTTAACACGGCAGATCATGATAACATCAGATCTGTTAATATGCGGTTTAAAATTAAAATATGGCTTCCTCTTGCTTAGCAGTCTAGACCTTGCTACAGCTAAAATATTGGTTTTGTCTTTAATTGTTTTGCAAAGTAAATTAGCCTATTGAGAATAAAAAACAAAAACAGATTAGCATTAAATAATAATGATATCAGTATAAAATTCAGTATAAAGCCAATAAAATTTCTCCAATGTTCATTCTGAATTGGCTGATCTAACTTAGAGGCAAAGCATTACTTGTAACATTTTAGCAGTAAAACTACAGTAAGAAAAAAAATCCTTGTCTTCTCCTTCGAGCCTTGCTCTCTTCAGAGAACTTAGTCTTAAATAGAGAAAAATAATTTCCCGATACGTTACAAGAAGAATCGGAGAACCTTCAGAGAATTTAGTAAGCTCCAGAGAATACTCCGATCCACTCCAAGAAGAAATCGGAGAGTAGTATAGAAGAAACTACTGCGATTCCCTATACTGTACCAGCTACTGCAGAGTAACAAATCCGTTGCTGCCACCTAACCAGAACCCCCGTCAACTTCGAACCGACCAATGCCATAGACGGAGAGGTTAACATATATATACACATAATATATATATATATATATATATATATATATATATATATATATATACAGGCCCGGATTTAGCTATAGGCTAACTAGGCGATCGCCGAGGGCCTCGCTCAAGCCGTTTTGCGCGTTCTGTTCAAGTGATATTAATGATTTAGAACTCTATGAAGAACTTAAAGTACTTTGCAGGTTTATACCTGAGAAAACAGATCTCGGAAATGCCCTTGTTTATATAGTGCAAAAACAACTAAGTGAGATTTATCCTAGTGTTTATGTTGCACTTCGAATAGTATTAACCATCCCAGTTACTGTTGCTTCGGCTGAAAGAACTTTCTCGCGTCTCAAACTTATTAAAACATATTTGCGTTCCACCATGTCTCAAGCGAGATTGCACTCATTAGCTATGTTATCAATAGAAAACGATATAACAAATTCATTAGATTATTCTCAATTAATTGAAGAGTTTAGCTCGAAGAAAAGTAGAAAAGCATTGCTGTAATATTCAAGGAGCATCTGAACCAAATATTAAAGCATTAATATTTAGCCTGATAAGTCGATCGCTCACTATTATAAAAAATGAAATGTCAACATCTCTTATGCATCACATATGAAAAACGTTTGTATACTATGGAAAGTCATTACTTATAATATTATATAAATCTTAGAAATCATTGTCTTATATTTTCGATACAAATCTTGATTCATATTATAATTTATACTTATTTGTATGGTTTATTTATATTTCTTATACAATTTCCATGCGTGATTATTTTGGTTTGGTTTAATTTTTAAGTGTTGGCATAGTTCTGTCTATGCGGGATTCTAATATTGTTGGTATAGTACCGATAATTAAGTCCATATTTTCATATATATATATATATATATATATATATATATATATATATATATATATATATATATATATATATATATATATATAGGCCTAGGGCCTCGCAATTTCTAGATCTGCCTAGGGCCTCGTAACTTCTAGATCCGGCCCTGTGTATATATATATATATATATATATATATATATATATATATAAAAAATGGGATTGAACTCACAATGGTTCCCTGAAGAGCTTTTATGTTACACACAGACTGTGCATGGAACAAGTGTTTAAGTTTTGTTTTTTGGCTAAAAATACAATAGTTACCCCTGTTTCTTTGATGTATTCAATCTGACGTGGATACAACGACTTCTTTGTTTATATTGAGGTTTTAGATATAGTGGGGCTAGGCTGCTTTAAACCCTAGATCCTGTACAAAGCTGGATTCTATCTTCTTGATAGATAGCTTGTGAGGGAAGCTTTATTTGGGGCCGCTTTGCGAGTAACCCGTAGCCCGTCGGGCTAACATCGCGAAAAGCAAAAAACTGTCGTGTTGTCATTTATCATTACTTATTCGGACTACAGTGGATTTAACTTTCCCAGAAGAGTTCCTTATTCCGTGCACACTGCACAGTCTGTGTGTAATACCTTGGTAACCTTTGGTTAGCTTCCGCCCAAACTGTTCATTCTGACGAAGGTCAAGCTTTTCACTCCACCTTAGACCTACAGTTTAACGTGGAATCCGAACCACGCCCCATCAGCAGCCCAGCGTCTTAACCACTCGGCCACCTAGGGTACCCATTTATCTACCAACCACTTTCTTCATTCATTGTGTGGAAGGATGAACAGCTGGGTTTTGCTGCGCGCCAGCAGGATTTATAGACAGCGACGCTAACCACTACACCATCGAGGCGCATAATATATATATATATATATATATATATATATATATATATATATATATATATATAATATGTAATGATAATTATAAATATTATTGAGAGGAAATCAGTCTCATAAAAAAGTACAATATTCATGAAGGTAATAAACGGTACGATTAATTAAACAATACTAAATTTAAAAATTTTAAATTACAAAAAGATATTAATAGAAATTAACTTTTAAAAACAGCAAAGTACAGTCACTGTGTGTGTATATATATATATATATATATATATATATATATATATATATATAATAACGAATAACAATATAATACGGATTGAAGACATAGATGAAAGAAAAAAGATAAATAAAAGTTGCGAGGTAGTAAAACTGCCCAACGAGCAAAATGATAAAAAGATAAAAACTAAAAACGTTGGAAATAAACAGCCAAAGAAAAATAATGATAATATCAAAATTAAGAACATAGAAAATAATCAGATAACAAGAAATAGAAGTGTGGAAAATATCGTCTGGAAATACTACGCAAAAGGGAACTGCAGATATCGGGATGGGCAATGCATCTACGCACATCCCACATTATGTAACACATTACACAAGAGGATATTGCAAATTTTTAAAATGTGCAAGTTCCACCATCTTACTCTCTGCAACACGTATGCAAGATATGGGAGGTACATATACAAACAAAAATACCGTTACCACCACCCTCAAAGGAACCGGACAGATAAGCAGACGAAACCAGAATACCATCCAACAAATACAAAGCCAAAGACATTACATGCGATATCGGGATAACGGCTATCGAAACATATAAAGCGAGGAAAATTCTTGGAGGATCACAAAGCAACGAAACCGGCACCACCATTGGAAAATGAATCGGAAACACAAGTATGTAGAAACGAAAGGGAAAAAATAAAAATAATCCGAGCCAACATTCAGGGCCTTAAATCAAGCCATTCCCCGGACAAAATTTTATACCTGAAAGGACGCATACAAGAAACCGGAGCAGATTTTGCATGCCTCAGGGAAACTCATCTAAAGGACTGCCAGGCGAACTGTGAAAGCTGTGAGTTCTGTACTGACAAAAAAGGAATACAAATTGACAACTATACATCCTCCGAACCTACAGAACAGTGAGACGTAAAGGAGGATGTGTTATTTACACACGCGAAAGGCGTATGGCAGAAATGACTATAAGTACTTGAAACAGCTACGTAGAATGTGTAGCAGCAAAAGTTGAAAAATTATATATGGTACTAATTGTAATGTACAGACCCCCCAAACACGCCAACCTCAAAATTCTCAGATTCCATTACAGAGGTAAGAAACTGGATAAAAGATCTACATTCTCCAACCCCAAATATTTTTCTCTGTGGTGATTTTAATTTTCCATTCATGAAATATAAAAAGATAGGAAAAAATATATGATACACCAGGACAAGG
Organism: Bathynomus jamesi; assembly: GCA_023014485.1. NCBI lineage: Eukaryota > Metazoa > Arthropoda > Malacostraca > Isopoda > Cirolanidae > Bathynomus > Bathynomus jamesi. The sequence goes on from JAJOZX010002110.1 coordinate 491,325, forward strand.
GGGACACACGGGAAGACCAGGAGCGGGTAAAGGTGCTACTAGCTTTAGCTGATGAATTTATGTCAACACAAAAAATAACAAAACACAAGAGAAAACAACTGCCTAGATTTGGTATTCGCAAACAACAGCAACCTAATTGATAATGTAGAAATATCCCCAACTACAATATCGGACCACAACATTATTGAAATAACCAATATAAAAGCAACAGGAAAGTAAAGAACACGAACAATAGAAAGAAGCAAATTCGAAATTTTTAATTTTCACTCCGAAAGAGAAAAAGAGTGACTGCGAAATTAAGTAACTGTAAAGATAACAACATCAGAAAATATTAAATGATAAACTGCAGAGTATCGATTGCGTCATTCAGGAACTAATTAGAAGCATACAGAAAAAGAAGACGGCGACGCTATAGAAGCGATAAAGGTTAACGCAAAGTACTTCTATAATTTTGCAAAAAGGAAGTCGAAACACCATGCGACTATCGGACCTCTGAAAAACGAGAACAGTGCTTTATCTGATGATCTAACAGAAGTATCTGAAATATTAAGAGCTCAGTACGAATCATCTTTCAGTATCCCAAAAACCCGTAAACTGATATGCGATAGAAAAGCGTCCTTTGAAGAACTACAAGGGGAAAATATAACGGACTTCGACTTTACGACAGATGATATTACACAAGCTATAGGGAAATTAAAGCACACTCAGAGGCAGGACCGGATAAATGGAATGCCACACTGGTCAAAAACTGCAAGAATTTAATCGCTGAGCCCCTATATTGGATATGGAGACGATCACTAGACACGGAGAAATACCGGCCATCCTGAAGAGCGCGAACATAGTTCTAATACTGTATATAAAGGAGGAGATCGATCCGAGGCCAAAAGTTATAAGGCCAGTGTCGCTTACATCTCATCTCATTAAAATATTTGAAAGAATAGTTAGACAGAAATTCTGACTTTTTGGAAACTCAGAAAAAATTAAATATTAACTAACATAGGTTTCGGTCAGGCAGATCATGCCTCTCACAAGTAATGGAACACTACAACATTATTGATGCAATGGAAAGTAATGAAAACTATGATGTAATATACACAGACTTTGCCAAAGCGTTCAACAAGTGTGACCATAGAATCATAATACATAAACTAAAATATATGGGAATAACAGGAAAAGTAGGGGAAATGGATATATAATTTCCTTAGTGAGCGGCGGCAAGTCGTTACAGTACAAGGAGTATCTTCATCAGAATCAGAGGTCCTCAGCTCAGCACCACAATGAACAGTATTATCTCCACTACTCTTCATAATCATGCTAACTGACATAGATGAGACGTTACCAGAGACAGCAGAGTAACATCCTTTGCCGATAACACAAAGATTAGTAGAAAAATAAAAAACCCACAAGATATAGGATCTCTACAAACCGACATGAACAGAATCTACAAGTGGACGGAAGACAACAATATGAAGTTTAACACAGAAATTTCAGCTGTTACGGTACGGAAAAAGAGAACACCTAAAATCCATGGAATATTATACCCCAAATGGACAGGAAATTCAGAGAAATTCTAGAGCAAAAGATTTAGGGATTGTAATGACTGATGATGCGAAATTTGAAACACAAAATAAGATAGCAGTAAACAGAGCAACGACAATAACTGGGCAGATACTGAGAACCCTTAATCGAAAGGATAGAAATATAATGATTCCTCAACTGAAAACACTGATCATACACAAATTGGAATAATGCAAGGTCCTAACATCCCCATATAAAAAAGAAGACATTAGACAGCTAGAAGGGATTCAGAGAAGCTTCACAGCCAGGATCAAGGGATGCAAAGAACTAAATTACTGGGAAAGGTTACGCGAATTGAACCTATATTCACTGGAGAGGAGACGAGAGAGATGCACCATTATTTACACTCGGAAAATAATGAAGAAACTAGTCCTCAATCTTACTCTGAACCCGGTAACTCCCCAAACAACAGTGGAAAGTAGAAAAGGAAGACTGTGTCGTGTTCTCAAATTAAAAGCTAGACAGGGAACATCCTTAACCCTGAAAGAAAAATTTTTGTTGTGAGAGGACCAAAACTGTTTAATCAGCTGCCCAAAGACCTAAGGAACACGAATGGTGTTGCGGTGAACATCTTCAAAAGAAGATTAGACCCCTGGCTCAGAACAATCCCCGGTGAGCCGGGTGTACCTGGCTGTGTGAGGTGGAGAGTACAAGAAACCAACTCACTACTTCACCAAGCCAACTTGAGGAGGGGCGACAAGCTTGACCTTCGTGAAATGAGGAATCATCGCATGGAGCATTTAAAAGGTTGAAAGGAAAGGTATATATATATATATGTATATGGGAATGAACTCAGAATGGTTCCCTGAGTTTTTTATGATACACACAGACCGTGCATGGAACAAGGAACTCTTCTGGGATAATTAAATCCACTATAGTCCGAATATGTAATGGTAAATGACAAATACCATAGTTTTTCTTTTTCATCATGCAAGCCCGACGTGGGCAACGGGTCTCTCGCTGAGAGGTCCCATAAATATAGCTTTTCTCACCAGCTATCTGCAAAGCAGACAGGATCCAGCTTTGGGACATGGATCTAGGGTTTAAAGCAGCCTAGCCCCACTACATTTAGAACTTCAATATAAGTAAAAGACTCGTTGCATTCACGTCGGATTGAATAAATCAAAGAAAAAGGGGTAACTATTATATTTTTAGCCAAAACCAAAACTTAAACCTCAACTGGCAGAATTGAGCGTCCACTTTTCAAGGCACATAACATGTCCGTTTCATGATGGGAATGATGGGAAGCTATATTTATGGGACCTCTTTGCGAGAGACCCGTTGCCCACGTCGGGCTTACATCATGAAAAAGAAAAACTATGGTATTTGTCATTTACCATTACTTATTCGGACTATAGTGGATTTAATTATCCCAGAAGAGTTCCTTGTTCCATGCACGGTCACATAAAAAACTCAGGGAACCATTCTGAGTTCATTCCCATCATGAAACGGACATGTTATGTGCCTTGAAAAGTGGATGCTCAATTCTGCCAGTTGAGGTTTAAGTTTTGGTTTTGGCTAAAAATATAATAGTTACCCCTTTTTCTTTGATTTATTCAATCCGACGTGAATGCAACGAGTCTTTTACTTATATTGAGGTTCTAAATGTAGTGGGGCTAGGCTGCTTTAAACCGTAGATCCATGTCCCAAAGCTGGATCCTGTCTGCTTTGCAGATAGCTGGTGAGGGAAGCTATATTTATGGGACCTCTTTGCGAGAGACCCGTTGCCCACGTCGGGCTTGCATCATGAAAAAGAAAAACTATGGTATTTGTCATTTACCATTACTTATTCGGACTATAGTGGATTTAGTTATCCCAGAAGAGTTCCTTGTTCCATGCACGGTCTGTACATTATTTATATGCTCTAGTAGTATAGCCGAAAAAGGGGAGAGTGCAAGAATGTTGCAAGTGATTACGTAATGTTGCAAAGGGGGCGGGTTGTTGCAAAGGGGGTGGGGTTGTTGCAAAGGGGGTGTTGCAAAAAATTCCCGCCAAAGAGTACTGGCCTTTGTTGCCAACCGGGGTTGCAAGGGGCATGCAATTTGGAGGCGGAGTTCTCCCCCAAGCTATTCACCCCCAAAGGGCCAGAAAGGAGAGAAAGGAGGAGAGGTGTTCACCTGGCAGGAGCCAAGTGCATATTAAGACTTCAGCCGAGTAGGCGTTGTTTTATAGGCTCCTAATCAGCCAGTTGGCTGTGCCAAGGGGGGAGGGGTACACCTGAAGGAGAGAGAGAGAGAGAGAGTAGTTGCCTTTGATTGCAAGGCATGCAACTTGGAGGCGGAGTTCTCCCCCAAGCTATTTTCGTTTACCTAACCTAAGAGGCCTCTAAGGGGTTTTCCCAAAGGGCCAGAAAGAGATAGGACCAGAGGTCCTTGCTCGGCTGGGAGCCGAGCTTGAATGATTCCGTCAGTCGTCTCTCGGTCTTTTATAAACCTCTAATCCGCCATGTTGCCAGATAGCGCCATGTATTCGGCTGAGTTGCCAGATAGCAATATTTATTAAATTAAACCATATATTATTCAAAATACCAGAATATATGACGGTAGTTAATCGATGAATCCAATTAAATTCTGTTTATTAAATAAATAATTTAAATCTTTACACACTTAATTTTTATTATAAATATTTAAGTCACGAATATCAGTGGGAAAAACGAAAAGAAAATTTACGAAACAATTCAATACACACGATCCTCCTCCCTCGTTCCCCCAAACCCCCCACCCATCTGTGTATATATATATAATAAACTAATGAACCACTCGTGTGCACAAACCATATATTAATCAAAATACCACATATATGATGGTAGTTAATCGATGAATCCAATTAACTTCTGTTTATTAAATAAATAATTTTAACCTTTACACACTTAATTTTTATTATAAATATTTAAGTCACGAATATCAGTGGGAAAAACGAACGGAAAAGAAAATTTACGAAACAATTCAAAACACACGATCGTCATTCCCCCAAACCCATCTGTGGATATATATATATATATATATATATATATATATATATATAATAAACGAATAAACAACTCGTGCGCACACACACACACACACACACACACACACGAGGAAAGGACTGGGTCAATTCGAAGAACACCTGCTTGTCGAGAGACCTTTCTTCCAGGCCGCTCTTGATGAGTTTCCCTTCACTCCAAATCTTAATAATAATAATGTTATTACTTCTACAATGAAACACATTCTCAATGCTCTTACGAAGAAATCTGAAACATACGGCAATTCAATACACACGATCCTCCTCCCTCGTTCCCCCAAACCCCCCACCCATCTGTGTATATATATATAAACTAATGAACCACTCGTGTGCACAAACCATATATTAATCAAAATACCACAATATATTTATATGATGGTAGTTAATCGATGAATCCAATTAAATTCTGTTTATTAAATAAATAATTTAAACCTTTACACACTTAATTTTTATTATAAATATTTAAGTCACGAATATCAGTGGGAAAAACGAACGGAAAAGAAAATTTACGAAACAATTCAAAACACACGATCGTCATTCCCCAAACCTATCTGTGGATATATATATATATATATATATATATATATATATATATATATATATATATATAAAATAAACTAATGAACCACTCGTGTGCACACACACACACACACACACACAGACGCACACACGAGGAAAGGCAGAAACTAGGTCAATTCGAATCGTCTCCCTAGAGACTTTTTCTGACCGAGAGTCAACCTTTCTTCGTTTGCTTGAGCAAAAACCTCCGTTTACTTCTACAATGAAAATATTTTATATTTACGCGTAATTTGTACGGTGTCATATTCTTAGATAACATCTCTGTTATTAAAAGAAATACACGCAATTATATTAAATAATAATCAGCGAAAGAAACAAGGTGCATGAGGTGTGCAACCGGATTTAAAATAAGAGGTTCATTTGATCCGAGGCAGTAGTATGACCGAAAAGCATGTTAATGCATGCTTTTCTCTTTAATAATAATAATAACAACAACAACTAACTCGAAGAGTGACAACGGTTAAGGTTTTCACTCCGCCTTTGACCCACAGTTTAACGTGGAAACCGAATGCTCTTTTAAAAATATAATTAGGATATATTTATAATTTATTTATTATAAAATGTGGAACATGCAGTCTTCAGTGAACAGCTGTTCTGTGGATCGAAATACATCTCGTCAGGGAGTCGTTGCTTACTCTTCCACATTTCAACATAACAGGATTATTGAACCGGATTTAAATTAACAGGATCATTTGATCCGGGCAGTAGTATGACCGAAAAGCATGTTAATGCATGATTTTCTCTTAATAATAATAATAACAACAACTAGCTCGAATTGTAACAACGGTTAAGGTTTTCACTCCGCCCTAGACCCACAGTTTAACGCGGAAACCGAATGCTTTTTTAAAAATATAATTAGGATATATTTCTTTGAGAAAATATAAAGATGTCATTAGTCGTCCGGCCCCGTTATAGCGGATTGGTACACATCATAGCTCCACCCAGCTACACTGGCAACCAATCACTACGAACATCTGGTCTTTTGGGGCGGAGCTTGGCGATTGTGCATATAAAAGGAGATATTTTTCAGTTGGGAGTAACAGTAGCTATTTTCGCGTCAGTGAATAATTCATTCCCTCCACCATGGACCTGTACGTCTCCCCGGATTTGTATGAAGAAAGTGACACTGCAGCATTGATTGCAATTAATCTTTTTAACGCGATTGACCGTGATGAATTATTTCCAACGCAAACCGTTGAAGATATTTGCAGTGACGCTCCTTACAATCCGACGCAAGGGACTACCATAGAAATGTAAGTGTCTATAATTCGATTTTTATATATATATATATATATATATATATATATATATATATGGAGGGTTGTAGTATCTCGTCAAATACTTCATTTAGATACTCACCAAAAATCGAATTTTTTTTATGGCAATCAATGTTATTTGGTTTTACCTCTTATCGCCATTATGCTAAAATCGAAATTTTTTATGGCAATCGTTTTAAATGTTATTCCTCTTAAATGAGCCAAAGATATCTTCACATAATGGGGATCTGTCTGTATACTCTGTATATGTTTTAAAAGAATGAACATTATTCCTTTAAGGTCCGATGAGGATTTGACACGTGTTATACAATCTTTTGAAGAATCTCGTGTCATGAATACGGAGGATATACTGATCAGTCAGCATAATGAATGTCACACATCCTCCACCATGGACCTGTACGTCTCCCCGGATTTGTATGAAGAAAGTGACACTGCAGCATTAAATGCAATTAATCTTTTTAACGCGATTGACCGTGATGAATTATTTCCAACGCAAACCGTTGAAGATATTTGCAGTGACGCTCCTTACAATCCGACGCAAGGGACTACCATAGAAATGTAAGTGTCTATAATTCGATTTTATATATATATATATATGGAGGGTTGTAGTATCTCGTCAAATACTTCATTTAGACACTCACCAAAAATCGAAATTTTTTATGGCAATCAATGTTATTTGGTTTTACCTCTTATCGCCATTATGCTAAAATCGAAATTTTTTATGGCAATCGTTTTAAATGTTGTTCCTCTTAAATGAACCAAAGATATCTTCACATAATGGGATCTTTCTGTATACTCTGTATATGTTTTAAAAGAATGAACATTATTCCTTTAAGGTCCGATGAGGATTTGACACGTGTTATACAATCTTTTGAAGAATCTCGTTGTCATGAATACGGAGGATATACTGATCAGTCAGCAATGTCACACCGAAATAATGTGTTTTTCGATCTTTTTGGGGTAAGAAGACAATATATTTTCATAAATTTATTAAATGAAAGAAATCAGTACAATAACCAACTACAGAATATACCGTTACAAATATACGAACAAAAACATTATACTGTACAACGAGTACGTACAATTGGAAAACGGATTTTTATCTGTCTGCATACCATTTCATCGTTTCGGTGAGTGTGGCACGGGTCAAATAAATTTAAAAAATTTATAAATTCTTTATCACATGACATATGCATGAGAAATGAGACGCAGTACATTACGCAATCATTACTAAAATATCCTTGTACACGAAACGGGTTCCATACAACTTCGGGAATATGTAACTGAGCGAGAAATTTTACAATAATAGGGTCACTCCAGGGTTGAGTACCGAGTGAATCAAAATAGTACAGGCGCTGTCTATTTTTAAAATAGACAGCGATCCAATGAATCCCTTCATTACCGATGACATCTGTGTTCACAATAAGACAACCGCATTCTCGCGTACTTGGCAAACTCAATGTTTCATTCTTCGCAAACACGCCGATAAATTTGGAACGTGTGACTCGTTCCATTACTTTCTGAAGTGTATTAGCATCCATTTTAAAAGTCAGTGATAACGCTCCTAAATCTATCTACTTCTATTAGGGCTTGCGATTCGAGATATACTAGTACACTAATAGGAGCGTCTATAGGCTTGGCGAATTCCAGCCGCACTGAGATGTTTCGGCTCTGCTGTGGGGTTAAATGGGTATTTACGCTAGCAGAGAAGTCAGGTGTAATGTCAAACGGATAAAGGTTAAATTGATCAATGAATTCTTCCTGCGTTACCCCATTACCAAGCTCATCACAATCACCTGCAATATGGGTAAGATTACTATAGGCTCTGGCACAAAGAGGTAACACAGCGTCTGATGAATAGTCCGTACCCATTATTCCACCCAAAGCAGTGCCATTAACGTATAGAGTTATATTTTTAAGTCCGAAATTCTCGAATTTAAAGGCACTCTTTTTATATTTTCCATTCACCGAAGCATGGTCCTGCATACCGATTAATATCCTTTTTGGAAGATTTCGCAGGGCAATGTTTTCTATCTGCTTCGATGCCAACCCTGCAGGAACCGTATATAGTTTGATTTGTACTCTGTTAATAGGATATTTCACTGTAGCGTTTAGTAAATTTTTCTCAATTTCTAGTTGTTTTGGTGAACTTAATTTCACTTGCCGTACGCGGAGGTATGTGTCCATAATGTGAACCACAACGGGCTTTGCACCCTCTTCTTGATCAGCATCCAGATTTAAGCAGATCTTAGGACTCGTGCGGGTGAGCTTTATTTTCGTATCCACCCCGTTGACAAGCAACTTCTCCTGGAAAGTGAAATCTGTGTGCAACCGTCCAAAACACTCGTATATTTTCTTTTTAGAATTTTTAAATTTGTCCTTTATACTACTTTCATCTTTAGTTTGATAATATCCCTCGGCACTTAAAAAGGTAGCCTTCGCTTCTTTGGAAAAGTTGAGGACATTTTCCAGATAGGCGCGTAGATGATAGTACCCCGTGCCTGCCGATATGTTGGTCTGATTTAAATATACGTCACACTGGTTGAATATGGAATGCAGAAAGTTTGTTTCAGGGTATACAGCATATTTGTCATCGCAGACCGTTCCATCAGAATGGGCTATACGTAGCTTAGCGTACATGTGCACACAGCTTGGATCAAAAAAGGAAGGGCCTGAGCTGGGTATCACGAATTCTATAGGTGCACTCGGGGAACTAATTGTGTTTTATGGGTTAATTGTAATAAAGTCACTGTGCTCAATAGAAACTTGGGTTGGAGGCAGCTCAAAAAGGGACAGCTCCGATTTACAGCATTGTGAACTACATGGGTGGATGAAGCGTGCCATGGCGAAATAGTGACTCCTCTCTCGGCAAGTGGTAAACAAACTATGATTCATGAGATCAATGTCCTTAGCTTATATCAGTCAAAAAAGTGGTCAACCATAGGTTTCATTCGCTTACAGCACTTCTTTTTTGATATCCTTTTACGTTTAATACCACGTGACCCCTTCTTCCGGGAGCCCTCTTCTTCTTCTTCCCGCCACCACGCATTTTTCTCTTTGCATCTTTGATGATTTCGTCCCGTGTACGCTTTAAATGTTTTTTTAGAGCTTCTTTAGGTTTAGCCCCGCCAATATGTCTTCTGCAGTGTTAATACCTGATTGTAGCGCTTTCCTTCCGAGGTATCTGGCCCCCCTCTTCAGCAAAGGAACAGCCGTACGTAGTATGGATGAAAAATGGATCCAAGTCCACTACCGCGATGGTATCTCACCCCTCGATAGACGGTGAAAGGCTTTCTATCCATTATAACTCAGTGCGTCGAAAGTGTAGCTTCACTGTTAAGCTCCCGTTACCGAATGGGAAGTTTTCACCCTCAATCGTTCGTATATATATTGAGATATTGGTTATTAAATTAGTTGCGACATTCACATAATGGGGTCTGTCATATGTAATACTCAAACTCCTTCCTCTACGGTTGGGGATGTGAGCAATGCGCAGCAGGCGTGCCTGGGTATCCCCAACAAACTGGTGCTCCACTATATTACTGTAAATATAGCACATGTCTGGAGACCTTTCAGCCAATTTCCCCATCTTCAATTGATACATTAATCTGGACAAGTCATGCTGTGTCTCGTGAAATGTGTCTCTTTGGAAGGCTGCGCTATATCGGCCATTGGCTAGAATTTGGAACTTTCTATGGTCTTTAATACGTCTGTTTGTCTTTGATTTTAGGATTAGTGTATGTGCAGGGTTGTTTACGATTTCGTATACTAAATCATTCGTAAGGTTTGAGTTTCTTAAACTTACGTTTAAGCCTCTCACAACATCCTCGGCCGAACCATATTGACCCGGTCCTAGTCTTACTTCTGTACTGTAATACCGTGCAACCTTAGTCCGAGCGATATGCATAGTTTCATCCATAGCTACCCCAGCTTTTTCACACTCGTCAATGTCTCTAAGAATCGTAAAAACGGGTTCTTTATGTTCAATATTTAAAAAGATTGTGTCCAGCTGAATTTCGCATATCCCCACCTCATACGAATCACGACCCAATTTAATGTGCTTGTGGAGTTCTGTTACAAAGTTGGCTAGTGTGTTGTTAGGGTGTACAGACAGGGACGAGGAGGACGGGAGTGTGACGTAGAAATGGTTAGGAGCCATGTTGCATACTATTTAAGCTTCATTATTGCATCAGCATTTATATAGGTGTTGAAGCTTTCTGGGTATCCTAGCCATTTCAGCAGGTACATTTTTCTCTTTCCTGAACCTTTGCTTCCTAAAATTTTCTCAATTTTAAACACATTTTTTCCTAAAATTAAACGCAACTTTCTGCAATTCCTCGCGGTAAAAACCTCCTGAGATTTCTTCCCCATTCAAATCTTCAATGTAATACATCATTATCTCACCTTTAGGTCTCATAGCCCTAACTTTAAAAATCTCGCGGGTCCTTCCTTGCTCAAAACCCTTTGCGAATTTATTCCCCGAACGCGACAGCCTTACATAATCATTGATTTTGAAGCGCGCCGAGTGTGGTAGTGGTGTTGGTGATCCATCTCTTCTCTGGAGCGTACCTCTTTCTAAAACTTTGTTAGGTGTTGTCCCAATCGTGCGATGGTGTGAGCGGTTGTAGGATGAAGCCAATGACTCCAGAATGTCTAGAAATCTGTATGTGTTTTTATGTGTAAAATAACGGTGCATGCGTTCCTTTATGGTGCGCTGAACTCTTTCAGCTAAAGAAGCCTTATGTATAGAATTGGTTGTGTAATAGCTGATATTAAACTCTGTCAACATGTTCTGAAAAGCACGGCCTATAAATTCCTTCTCCATATCCGTACAAAAATAGCCAGGAACCCTGTTTTCTTTTAACATTAGCGTTTTGGTGGCTTTAGCAACTGTTTCAGGTGATATATTTTTCAGAGGAACTAGCCACAGATATCTAGAGAATACGTCTATTATGAATAGAATGTAGCGGTAACCATCGTTATACACAGAATATCTTTGCATGTCTGTTAAATCTGCATGCCAAATAGAATCAATCGAGGAAGCCGTTGTCTTGGCTGTTTTAAACCTTTTTCTCACAGGCTTATGAAGCGAATAAGCGTCCTGCTCCCTCAAAAATCTTTCAACTTCTTTTTTTCCTACTCCGTAAACACTTCTGTACAGTCTATCTACGCCGCCGTAAGAGGATGGGTTAGAAATGTCATAATAGCGTTTAGTTAATATGTTAGCCATTTGCGTATTTTAGAGGCACGTGGGTAGGGTTGGTTTAACCTCTTCTTGCTCCTCTTCAAAGGTGTTACCGCCGGGGGTGACGGCGCCTTCAATTGTCTCACGTGCGTTGCATGTTCCAAGTCTTTTAACCTGTTCAGATTTCCTATCAACGTTTTAGGGACATTTATTTGTTGTAGTCTTGCTTTACTATGCTTCCATCCTGATGGCGATGGCCTATCCCACTTTCTCACCAGATCATGGACAATGTCTACGATATTCGATCCCTGTACCTTTGATCCTTCCACAATGATCTCGCCTGTATCGGTCCATTGTATGGCTGGATCCTCATTCAATAGATTATAAAGACTTAAGCCTTTACTCATCAATGTATGTGGGAGGGTGCTTTTTAATACATGTTCGATATGTTGTGTGGCTAACCCCTTAATTTTTGGTTGGTCAGCTGTATCGTCGGGCTCAGATCCTATGTCGCCATGTCCATCGTCCCCCGTGCTGTGCCTAATAACCACAGGAATCTCTGTAGGGCTCTTATAATTTTCGTACTCGTGAAGAAATTTCTGCAGAGCTTCTTGGTATAAGATTCTTTTCTCATCAGGTGTTTTTTCACTGTTTAATAGGGCTAGCAATTCGCTTTCCATTCTTTTAAGTTTGCTTTTACGGGGATCTAGATCCGTGTCTGGATTCCTTTGCAGTGTAGCGTACACCTCGTGGGGAATCACTACCACTTTCTTCATTATATTAATCTAGTCAGTAAAGGACCCAAAACTGAAAATAAGATGGGGAGAAATGACCCTCCTGTTTGTACAATAATTCGTTTTTTTCGCTACAGTTTGACTTTTACGAGCGAGTGCACGTATTATGTTCTTGTAACGGCGTAGGCGAGCCTTCTGAGGGGTTTTCATTGATACATTGCAATTTAAAACGTTAAGACAGATTTCACAGATGCATTTTAAAAAGTCGGCGTCGATATTTTTAATAAACATCTGCTGCATTGCCTGGGGCAGTCGATGATAGATTTTTATTAATTCAGGTATTTCTTTAGTCTCTTTGTCATTCTGGAATATACACCGTTTCAGGCTCGTTTGGAAATATATTCGTTCGTAGAAGCACTCTAAACGTGTTTCGCGGATGAAGGTCGCAAAGCAAATATCCGTAACGCGTGCTTGTAGCTTCTTTATAAACTTCCAAAAACTCCTTACGCTGATTCGGGAACATTTGATTGGCTGATACCCCAATTTGTGATACATCTCTACGTTGCGCGAATAAAACTAGATATTGCGTATTTAACGACACATCGCGCATGTATCTATTTTTTAAAAATAGATTCTGATTGATGAAGAACACGCTTTTGTTAAGATGGTGGGAGAATACTGTAAATGTCTCGGCAAACGTTTTATCCATCTCCAACATGAGATCGTCAATTACAATAACTGTATGTTCATTTCCCTTTAACGAATTAACGTCATATACGCCTTTATGGAACAAAATATCATCTTGGTACTCGTTGAACACTGAATGATACGTCGAATAGCACCATATAACTTTATGCACAAATTTCGAGAACATATCTCCCTTTTCTTTAATGATTTTAAGCATAAACACAGTTTTACCACATCCTGTAGGTCCAGATATAATACATGTGGATGGACTCGTGAATCTGAATTTTTCTACGGAGTCCATTTCTAACACGTCACACTCCTAAGTGGGTCATTTACAAAATATTACAAATTTTGAATGCTGTTCCTTATATTTTGCTTTCTTCTCCCACAGAACCGTGAATGACGATGAGGTAGAGCATCCCATCATTGACATTACGGATGACCTCGACGACAGTATAGTTGTAATCTCCTCCCCTGCGAACGAACCCTCACCAGCGATACCGGTAGCCCGTCCAAAGCGGAGGTATGAGAACCACGTCAGGTATAAAGCGACCGAAATACGCGCCTGTTGCAGCAGTAATAGATCCCCAACCCTCAACCTCTTACGCAACAACCCCCCCAGCAGCACCTCCCGCTAATATATCCCCTTATTCATCCGCCACAGTTGCCCCCCGTTCTGTTAAGTCTACAATAATAGATCCCCAACCCTCAACCTCCTACGCAACAGGCCCCCCAGCAGCACCTTCCGCTAATATATCCACTAATTCATCCACCACAGTTGGCCCCCGTTCTGTTGAGGATGCTATAACGTTTGAGTTGGTGCGCTCCGCAGCCCCCACCCCAGCCTTGACTAGAAATCGGTATAGAGTCAGGGTCGACCCTAGAGCCATGTATAGCAATGGAATTGAGCGCGGGCTACGCCGGGTTCTACAGCGTATTGTAGAGTTTGCTCTTCAGAACCGCGAGGAGCGTGAAGTCAGGACGAGTCTGTCCTTTGGATTCGGGTCAGATGACGGTGATGTAGATGATTATTGGGTGATAGTGCCATTTAGACGTTTGGCGGCTGAAGATGTAGAATATATATTAGGACGTATAATGCAGGCCGCCCAAAGTAGTATAGCCTTTAATATGGACAACTTCACGGTAAATATTGACCGTGTATTCCGTGTTGCGGGCCATAGTGCCATACCGTATACTCTTAACTTCAATTCTCCGACTATTTACCGAAAGCATATAAACGTCGATCGTGGTTGCGGCTTTATAGCAGTACTCTTAGCATATATGTTTACTGTACAAAATACACGGACTCAAAAAATTTGGTTGCCTACGGTCGTGGAACGTGCCCGTAAACTAGCTGTAGACTGTGAACTTGAATTTGACGTAATATGGGTCCTGAAGAGCTGAGAATGGTAGAACAGGAAATGAATGTTCGTATAGTTGTATTTGGGTTGGATGATCGTCGTAGGACTGTGTATGTTTTTAAAAGCTGTGTGAGAGATCGTACAAGACCCCTACTTATTTTAGGATTGTCAGGGACAACGTATCTCCCCATCCGTAATATAAGGTGGCTTTACGCGAGTTATGACAAAAGTCGAAAATATGGGAGACATCATGATTTGTGTAAGGGATGCCTCGAGTTTGCGGATGATATAGTGAGACATTGTAAAGAATGTCACATGGTATGTGAGCAGTGTAAAAGCACCAAATGTGAAAGCCGTGTAGTTGAAGCTGAGAAGAGAGACTGTGATGTGTGTAGACGCACATTCTTCAATAATAACTGCTTTGATTTCCATAAATCAATTGGCACGTGCAGGAAAATGAATCTGTGAATGTGGTATGTTTCACACAATGGATAATTGGGGGAAATTTAAGCACAAGTGTGACGAAATTCACTGTCCTACATGCCAGGAGGAATATAAGGCGGATGGAGTAAAGCATGTATGTTATATGAAAGATGCTAAGCCTAAAAATAACCCTTGTATAACTGTATACTACGATATAGAAACATATACGAACGCTGAAACCAAAGAGGTAATTCCACATTTACTTGTGAGCCAGACCATCTGTGATGAGTGTATGGGTATCGAATGTGACGAATGCCCCAAATGCGGTAAACGGACAAACGTTTTTAAAACGAATGTCCGCGATAGTCCTGTGAAACTATTTGTGTCCTATATTGTCAAGTTAGCCGACAAGTTCAAAAAAATGACTGTGTATTCTCGCCCATAACGGGGCAAAGTTTGACACGCAGTTCCTTTATAAGGAGATGCTTGAACACGAATCCTCTGAGATATTTACAGGTGATCCATTGAAAAGAGGCAACAAATTAATACAGATGCAGATAAGAGGCAATGTACAATTTAAAGATACTTTATTATTCACACCTTGTAAATTAGCAAAGCTACCCAAGGTGATGGGAGTAGCAGCTGAAGTTTCCAAAGGATACTTCCCTTACACTATCCTCACCAGCGAGACTTTAAACTACGTAGGGCCACCACCACCCAAACATTATTTTAACTATGACTGTATGGATGAACGTGAAGACTTTGATCGATACTACAACAGTTTTAATGAAAGTAACCCTTATAATATAGCTGATGAATGTGAGCGTTATTGCGTGAATGATGTGCGCGTGCTTAGAGTATGTTTCCAGGCCTTTAGAAGGATGTACATAGCCCGTTTCAAATGCGATCCACTGCAAGTCGCAACCACTATCGCATCATTATGTTTTACGGTGTTCAAGAATAACTTCATGCCTAAAGACACCTTAGCCATTATTCACCGAAACAAACCCCGCAGTTACGGACACAAGGCTATTTACTGGCTCATACACCTACAGCAACAGACAGGTGTATACATAAAGCACGCCCGCAACACGGGTGAAGTATCCATTAAGATTAATGGACGTGTTTTTTGGGTTGATGGGTTAAGTGAAAACCGTGTCACTGGTGTGAAGAATGTGTACTCCTTTAACGGATGCTGGTGGCATGGATGCCCCTGAGTGCGGAATCGCCGGAGATATCCACGGTACGGTAGATCTCCTGCCGACTGTCTTGCATGGACCCGCACCCGCGATCAACTTATAGGATCACAGTTCACTCACAAAGTCTTGTGGGAGCATGAATATGATGCACGGATGGAGACAGACGAGGTGTACCGTGATGAAATAAACACGATCAAGCGTTCAATGGTGCTGGATCCTCTCAAATGTGGTGATAGCTTGTTTGGAGGACGTACAAATCCATTCAGACTATACTTTCCACCTACGGAGGGCGTGAAGCTCCATTACTACGATTTCTGTTCTTTATACCCATACGTGATGAGGAGCAATCCGTACCCCGTGGGCGCTCCTGAGAAACTGGTGGGACCTAACCTACCCTCCATCAAAGAATTTTCAAAAAATTTGAATGATCGTTACTTTGGGCTCTCTTTCGTAGACGTACTCCCCCCCATGCAATTTATGGATGCCGATCTGACCTGTCGTTATCGACGACAAGCTCATGTTTCCCCTGTGCGTGAAGTGCGCGGAAGAGGATAACGGCGATTGTAACCATATACCCAACCAGCGTAAGATCAGAGGCGTATATACAAGTCGTGAGCTGGCCCTTGCCGCCATGGTTATAGAATACTGAAGATACATGAAGTGTGGAGGTTTCAGAAGCTACCCAACCTTTTCACACCATATATAAACGCCTTTTTGAAGGATAAGGTTGAGGCATCAGGGTATCCGCGAGGAGTTGATACCGAAGATGAAAAGTCTGCCTATATCCAACTTTACCGCGACCGCGAAGGTATACAACTTGATCGTGTCCAAATTGTAAAGAATCCTGGCAAGCGCTTTAGTGCAAAGTTGTGTCTAAACAGTCTATGGGGAAAATTTGCGCAGAATGCCTGCAAAGGGAACATTCATTTGGCACAAAGTTATAGCGATGTCTGGGATTATGCCAATGCTCCCGATAAAGAGGTCATGGAGATCGTGAATGTGGGTAATACTTACATAATAAAGTACAACAACACTGAATTGGCCGAAGATACCTCAAGGGTTACAAACATACCTGTGGCCAGCTTCACAACAGCCTACGCCCGTATAAAACTTTGGGGTCTATTGCATTCTCTTGGGCGGAGAGTATTGTATGCCGATACAGATAGCGTGATATTCACAGAGAGGGAGGGTGAATACATGCCCGCTATTGGGGAGTTCCTTGGCGAGCTCACTGATGAGATCAAGGATGAGTATGGGGACAACGCATACGCCGACTCTTTTGTCTCAACAGGACCTAAAACTTATGGGGTACGGGTCAGGGGGGGGAGGAAATGAAATATATCGTGAAGGCAAAGGGTATTACGCTCAACCATGCGAATCGGCGGGTTGTTAACTTTGAATCGTTGAAGGATCTAGTGTGTTTGGACGATGATGAGGGCGAACGACCTCCCCAACTAAATGTAGGCACTCACAATTTTCGGGCGCAGAAGCTGGGGGGCGTGAAGGAAACTTAGGGTACGAAGGTGTGCCGTAACACCTATAGGAAACGTTACCAGTTACCTGGTACCTATGATACCGTGCCCTTTGGATACCATAACGTTTGATGCTTCTATTGATAACTGACACGTATTTGTCTTCTATATAATCGTATCTATTGATTTATTACGTATTTGTAAATATATATATATAACTTGAATATCTCGTTTATTAAATCGTATTTGTAAATATATATATATATATGCATATATAACTGCAATGACCGCGCAGTATATAAATGAATAGAAACGACATAAGTGTTAAGGAACGTTTCTGCACACGAGGAGGAGAGATAACGAATAATGAAAAAATGAGGCGAACCGCCCGGGAATCGAACCCAGGGCCTTCCAATTGCCGGTTGGATGCTCTACCATTATGCTACGGACCTCACTCAATCACAAATCGAAATTCTCCCACATAGGCAGAAACCAATGCCCTGAGAGGGCACCCTCGCAAATCGTGAATATGCGCATATAACTGCAATGACCGCGCAGTATATAAATGAATAGAAACGACATAAGTGTTAAGGAACGTTTCTGCACACGAGGAGGAGAGATAACGAATAATGAAAATGAGGCGAAACCGCCCGGGAATCGAACCCAGGGCCTTCCAATTGCCGGTTGGATGCTCTACCATTATGCTACGACCTCACTCAATCACAAATCGAAATTCTCCCACATAGGGCAGAAACCAATGCCCTGAGAGGGCACCCTCGCAAATCGTGAATATGCGCATATAACTGCAATGACCGCGCAGTATATAAATGAATAGAAACGACATAAGTGTTAAGGAACGTTTCTGCACACGAGGAGGAGAGATAACGAATAATGAAAAATGAGGCGAACCGCCCGGAATCGAACCCAGGGCCTTCCAATTTTCATTATTCGTTTCTCTCCTCCTCGTGTGCAGAAACGTTCCTTAACACTTATGTCGTTCTATTCATTTATATACTGCGCGGTCATTGCAGTTATATGCGCATATTCACGATTTGCGAGGGTGCCCTCTCAGGGCATTGGTTTCTGCCCTATGTGGGAGAATTTCGATTTGTGATTGAGTGAGGTCCGTAGCATAATGGTAGAGCACCAACCGGCAATTGGAAGGCCCTGGGTTCGATTCCCGGGCGGTTCGCCTCATTTTTCATTATTCGTTATCTCTCCTCCTCGTGTGCAGAAACGTTCCTTAACACTTATGTCGTTTCTATTCATATATATATATATATAACTTGAATATCTCGTTTATTAAATAAATCATGTTTCAATTAGCGTTTCACTTTCTCCTTTGTGTGTGTGTGTGTGTGTGTGTGTGTGTGTGCGTGTGTGTGCGCAGGTGAAAGTTCTAAGCTCCGCCCACGGTAAGACCGTGAGTCATGCTACTATCTGGGAGTCCCTGCGTGGTCAGTCGACTGCAGTAAGCCCGAGAGATCAGACGTGTATTCAGAAGAAAAGATCAAACGTGTATTCAAATGGCTACCTTTAATATTGCTTGTACAACGTTTATGAAATGGTATTCAGCAAAGTGCCAGGATGTGGTGGATACCGAAAAACTTCCTATTCCCCCCTCCTATGCCTCTTTTAAAGCCACATTGGATTGTGCGAAGTTCCAAGATGTACAAATACTCTACGGATGTTCTGGTGAGAACGTTGAAGGCTTTCGTTGCACAGACGATGTGCTGAAGTATGCTGCAGAGCTAAACTTTATAAAGTCTCACATATACCGTGAAGTAAAAGAAACAACGCGTGCAGAAGAGAAGCAGCAGGTATGGATAATGAGTCTTGCGGGTGGGTGGTGTGACAAGCGTTATTACGTCATGCTACACCATGTCGATTACTCATACCCTACGACTGAAAATGTGAATCTCGTGATCATGGACAATCTTAAGTATTTTTATCACTATATTAATGTATATCATGATGAGGTTCGTAGTGAGTTTGTGGCTAGTGCCCTGCGTGAGTTTTTAACAGACTTTAGAGACGAGTATCGTTTGATGGGCAGAAAGGAAAAATATGAGCATATGTTCCTCTCAAATAGTGCGCCGGAGTGTGAAGGTGTTAGTAAAACATAAAATGTGCTAGTTCTTATCCTGAGGTCAACTGTCTAGTGCGTAGTCTGGTAGTGATGAATTAATTGTACCGGAAAAACAAATATGTACAACAATTCGGTGCGACTCGCGGATCATACGAGTTCGAACAACCCCATTCACGTATCATCGATTCAGCGCCCGTCGAACCGTTCCTGCCTACCTGCGTGCCTCACACGGCTCATAGTTATCTCAGAGCTTGAACCGAGTGGACGTGCGCTCCTCGAATACGATGGAATTCCTTTGAGCAGCATTCTCAACGCCTCGTACGATGTGTCCGTGACGAAAATCGTTGCGCGTGGTTCAGGCGTAAATCCGGTACCGTTAGCTATGTACTGGAAACGGAATGTAGACAAACAAAAAACGGGTTTATTTAAGTGTCGAGGAGATGAATAGAATCTTCGTGATAGTTGAGAAGTGGAGTGAAGATCGTTATAAAATACCTGCTAGCGTAGGTACAAGAAGTAAGCAGATTAGTGACGCACCCTCATACGCCGTTGTATGTACGTTGTGTATAAATAACGATCGGCCGTGCATTGATATACGGCTAATGTGGAAGAATGCTTCTGATAATAACGCTCTTGTTCCTACGCGAAACCGTTTCATCCTCGACAGAATGTTTGAAATCGTCGGATTCCGCAAGCTGAAACCTATATTAGACGCGCGTGTTACGGATATGCTTTATTTTGATACAGTACTTGAATACGCATACACCGCTCTGCTCGATGGGTTTACCGAGTGTAGGGCTGGTGAGAATGGTCTAGAGCTGGACGTTTATTTAAAAAGTTTAGACTCTTTGAAATACCATGAACTTTGGTACAAAGCAATTGATCGGTACAAGGCTGAGCTCACCTACACCGTTCACCCTGAAGAACTATTTCTTTATATAACGCGCAGTTGTTGTAACGATTTAGGAGATTATTTCAATTGCCGCTATGTTGAGTGAGTTCACGATTGAAAAGCTCGAACCGGTAGAAATAAACCCTCGATTGGAAAAGCGTGTTTATAAACTTGTGTTTAATAATGTAGCTAACGATGAACTCTTTGTGCGTGCTTTTGATTGTATTCTAGACGTATTAAAAGATGACTTACCAACCGGTTGTAAAGTGGGAACAAAAATAGTACTGAACGATATGAAAGCCCTTCATATCGAATACAGATTTCCCTATACTTTAAGCGGTGAAATATTATTAAACCGCATATACTGCGTAATGCAGAGCAATAATGATGTAATTGTAAACTCGATTAAGTGCGAGTTTAGTATTTTGAAAAAAACGTGAAATGTATTTATTATTTTGCGTGATATTTCTCCTGTACTGTTATGATTATATGCATATTTCTATTATTGAAATGTATATTTATTTCTATATATCTCCATAATTGTGTGTGTGTATATATTTTTTTGATTATATGCATATTACTCAATTATTATTGAAATGTATATTTATTTTCTATATATCTCCATAATTGTGTGTGTATTTCTCCTGTACTGTTGTATTGACGGATTATATGCATATTCCTCATTTATTATTGAAATGTATATTTATTTTCTATATATTTATAATAAACAGAATGATGCAATGTTGTTTTACTTAATTCTAATTATAACATGTTACGCCTTCTAAACCTACTAGCGGAATTCTAAATGTATACAATGGTATCTGGCCATAATAATGCTAAAAAGTGGTATCTGGCAACTGAATACATGGCACGAAATCTTTTAATTGTTTAGTGAGACAACTCACCATAATAATGCTAAAAAGTGGTATCTGGCAACTGAATACATGGCGCTATCTGGCAACTCAAGCCATTTACGTCTTCTAAGCCAACTGGCTGATTAGGAGTCTATAATAATGTATACAATGGTATCTGGCAATGCTAAAAAGTGGTATCTGGCAACTCTAGCCATTTACGCCTTCTAAGCCAACTGGCTGATTAGGCGTCTATAATAATGTATACACTGGTATCTGGCAACTCAGTCTTCGATTAGAATTAATTAATTAAATATATAGCACAAACTGAATACATGGCGCTATCTGGCAACTCAAGCCATTTACGCCTTCTAAGCCAACTGGCTGATTAGGAACCTATAAAACAACGCCTACTCGGCTGAAGTCTTAATATGCACTTGGCTCCTGCCAGGTGAACACCTCTCCTCCTTTCTCTCCTCCTTTCTCTCCTTTCTCTTGGGGGATAACGCCGCCTCCAAGTTTTCCTTGTTGCACTTGCAGCATCCCCCCTTTGGGGGATTTTCTGCAACCCCCCCATTTGCAACATTACGTAATCACTTGCAACATTCTTGCACTCTCCCCTTTTGCGGCTATACTACTGCTCTATAATTTACGAATATGTACTTGGAATTTTGTAGTTTTAAAAGTCATTAAATTTGTACTTCCGTCATTTTATATAAGCAATAACGATCGGATATGCGATGACTATTCTCCGACTTTAAATGAACTTTACATCAAGGGAACACAAAACCTTAATTCGAATTTGCCAGGTTACGGCCATCAAGTACCTCATTTTTGAGTAGGGAGTTCATTGAGAGAGAGAGAGAGAGAGAGAGAGAGAGAGAGAGAGAGAGAGAGAGAGAGAGAGAGAAGCGGAAACGCGAAAAAGCGGAAACCATTTAAAAAGGTCGAGCCCAACAAACTCGGACAGCGATCTGGTTATTGTCTCCCACTCCCAAGACACAGTTAATAAATAGGGAATAAAATCTAAATAAAATAAGTGGGTAATAATTTTTTAAGATTGTCATGCGCTCAGGAATTAGTCCTTTGTTGCACGCCCCTGAAACTTAATAAAATTGTCTGACGTTAGCCAAAATAAAATTAGTAAAGTAGACTCCTCTATGCGTAAAGTCTTAAATTTTAACCCGCACAAACCAATTAATTAATGTACGAGGATTGTATTTCCTTCAGAAATAATACACCTGCCCTCATTAACATAAGGGCATAACGTAAGGGGCATAACATAGTATCGTATGGTTTCATTCTTATATTTTTTGAGACGAGAATAAAGGTTTCGCATGCCTTTTCAATTATGGTATCCTTAACTTATATTATGTATCAATTAATAATTTAAGTATTTAAATAGTTACTCAATAATTTGTATGTATGTATATATGTGGGTGTATGAGGGTATATGTATACATGAATGTTAAATAAGCATTTCTGAACAGAGTAGTGCGCAAAACTATTCGAGTATGTTTTTCCAAGTCATATTCTCAGCATATTCCCGAAAACACACCCTTATATATATCGGGTCGGCAAAAAAAAGGGAGACCTCGAACTTTGGCTGTAAAATCCAAAGTTATGAGCAGATTTCACTATTTTTTTTCACACCCCACAACTAAGTAAATTTCTTCTACGGTGAGCGGATTTCAAAGAAAACTAATGAAAATTACAGATTTATTAAACATCTCTTTATGACACTGGAAATTCTCCATTTACACTACTACTGCATTGTATGTGCAGATAAAAAGTTACAAAGTACTCACATATGGTACTACCTTGATGTTAAAAAACTGCTCGATATGTTTACCTCGAACTTCTACAACCTTTTTCAGTCTAGAACGGAACTCATCTATAGCTTTATTGATTTGTTCTTGCGGTAGCTCATCCCATTTTCCCAGAAGCTGCTGTCGTAAATGAACGACATTTCTTACTTTGACTCGATAAATTCTCTGTGACAAATTTTCCCAAAGGCTGTAATTGACAGGATTTAAATCAGGACTGTTTGGTGGCCAAATTTAATACCGCTACCTGGTATTCTTTTGATATCTCCTGTTTTATCGATTTTCTTGAGAAGCTTGTCCAAACCTCCTGCAGTTGGCTTACGTTAATTAAAATCGCTTTAAATATCAACTTCAACCTATGATTAGCAAGACTTTTCTAGAATATTCGCCATAAATCCAATTTCTCAGCTAAAATGCTAAAAGATGGCCTACAAACCATACTAAACTTTCATGGTTCTATGTACCGTATTTGCCGAGATATGAAGGATTTAAAAGATTTCTCTTTTTTTTGCCGACCCGATATACTGTATATATACAGACGAACATAAATTCCAATAGAATTTCAGAATATAAAATTAAATAATAAAAAGGAGGGAAAATATCAGTTTCTAAAAATTAAAAAAAAAGAAATAATTTAAAAACAGAATTTTAAATTAAAGTCGGAAAAGAAGTTTAAAAATGCCCACATTTATAAAGATTAATTAAAAGTTCCATTAAAAGAGGAAAAATTTGAAGTTCACAAATTACAACATTGGAACAATTTCGTGCTGAAAGAAACCAATCCATGGACTGCATCAAACCAGTTTGAGAAAATGGAAAGAGGTGGAATGACGAATCCGCTGCACGTAATGTATTTGACTTAGCTCGGTGCTCCTTTATGGCAGACTTATTTTTCCTGATTGGTGGCGTTACCGCCGTCTTAGCGCCCTTTGTTGGGTAAGGGAAACAAGTATGTTGGCGTGGTGTACCAATTATTTGGCATCGGCATCTGCCAAATTTAGCCGATTCTCTCACCGATTCTTTGAAATTTTAAAATTTTTATTACAAAACAAAATCTATATTCATGGAACATTGAACAGACAAAAACCTCCTACTATTTATGATAATTTGTACTCTTTTCAAAGTGTAATTATATAAAAATATTTTACATTCACGGGCATTTATGGGCAACTTAACTTATTAAAGTTAAGTTGCCCATAAATTTACATTTTCTTTAACTAGCTAATTTCTAAATATTATAAACTATTATAATCTCCTACTCTATATTAATAATAATAATTCTATCTTAAGTTTTACTTTATAATTTATATATCAAACCAACTTATTATGTTGATTATATTTTAAGTATTTTAATAATTTTATAAACCCAAATTATATATCCATTTTTTTATTCAAATTGGCCACAAAGGCCTTGAAATTTTAATGAAAAATTTGGCTGCTGTTTACATTGTTGAAGAAAGAAAATATGTTCAACATAAGGAAAACAATTACTTTAAAAATTGGTATTCAATTTATGAAACCAAACTAAACATTTTTTTAACATTTTACTTAGTAATAAAACGATTTAACATCATTTTAGCTAGAGTATATGAGTAACAAATTCTGGTACTGTAGTACAGTGTATTGAAGAGTTAGCTAAGGAAAAGCATTTAAACAAATTTGAAGTGTAAAAATATGAAAATTGAAAGTTTTCACATTAGATTAATAAATTTTTTGAGGGAATTCATTTTTTAAAATATGGGCAAAGAATCGGCATCAGCATCGGCTAAATTTTGGAATCGTATATTACTAATATATATATATATATACTATATATATATATATACATACACACAGAGCACACACACACATATATATATATATATATATATACAGTGCCCGCGAAAAGTATCCGATCACTCAAGAAAATACAATATTTTCCCTTGATATTCAGAGACACGTAATTCACTTTCTATTTGTTCTAGCGACATCTGGTAACTTTGAGGTTGCTCGCTGATATGAGAGCTATCCAACGCATTCTCAAATTAGTGTTCTGGTAGCCTTCGTTGCGGGTGGCTGTGTCTCAAATTTGTCAGATTTCACTGTTTGTGTAAATTTCTTGATATTTTTTTTTTTTTACAGAAAGTGGTGTAAATATAATTTATATATAATGTGTGCTAAAAAACAACTTAAGAGTGATTGTCGAGGTGCTATTGTTGCTTTGCATGCATGTGGGAAATCACAGAGACAGATAGCTAAGGAATTAAACATATCCCAAAGTACCGTTAATTTATGGGTTTCACGGGCTAAGAACAATGGTGGCTAACCACGCCAGTCCCTAAAAAACGATCTGGCAGACCGAGAAAAACAAATTCGCGAACAGACAAACTTATGAAACGTTTAGTATTGAAAAACCCAACAATAACTGCGAAAGAAATAAAATTTAATATGAATAATTTGTTATCTGGTGTTTCTGAACGAACTATCCAGGAGCGGCTCCAAAAAGAACTCGGATTACCATCTCGCCATGCTGCTAAGAAACCGTTCATTAATGAAAAAATGCGTAAAAAACGTGTCGCATTTTGTAAAAAATACATTCATTGGACTGTTGATGACTGGAAGAAGGTTTTATTTAGCGATGAGTCGACATTTTTGACATTCAGAAGTTGTCCAAAAAAGGTTCGCCGGCCTATTGGCTCAATAGGATGGACCCTAAATACACCCTAAAGACAATGAAACACCCTCCAAGTGTGATGGTTTGGGGTTGTTTCGGTTACTATGGGCGTGGAAACTTATATTTTCTTCCGAAGAACACAACTATGAATGGTGCACGGTATTTAGCAATGCTACAGGATAAACTTCCAATGGCAATGGCAATCCAAAGGACAAAAACATACATGCATGATGGTGCACCATGTCACAGGGCCAAAATAGTGACAAAATGGATTACTGACAATAAATTTGATATTTTGGATTGGCCTGGTAATAGTCCAGATCTCAATCCGATAGAAAATATGTGGCTAATAATAAAAAATAAGGTTGAATGCCACGACACTGGCTCAGTCGAAAAATTACAAGAGGCCATCAAAAAGGTATGGTGCAAGGAAATATCAGTGGAAGTTTGTCAAAACTTGATTAAATCCATGCCAAAACGTCTAGAACAAGTCATCCAAACCAAAGGACAGATGACAAAATACTAATATAAGGTTAATATACATTTAAACATTGTTTTTTATGTAAAAAATAAATTTCAAGGGTGATCGGATACTTTTCGCGGGCACTGTATATACTGTATATATATATATATATATATATGTGTGTGTGTGTGTGTGTGTGTGTTACAGGGAATCTGTAACATATATATGTCACTAAGCTTTAGACGGTTACAGTGTCGTGACCATATCGCAACTCCACTTAATTTCCGTAGAATCCTATGTACAGTACGCAGTGCCCCAACACCTGTTCCTGGGATGCTTATTCCGAGAACACTTATTCTTGAGACACTTGTCCCTCCAGACTCGAAACTTTCATATTGCATTTTGCTCAGTTTAGAGAACAAATTTTCTTTAAAATATTTTTAACTCGTAATTTTTATTTTTTGCTGTGTGAGGGAAAAATACCATTTTGGTGAAATTTGCCATATTTTTATGATGTTACTACCACTGCTACCAATAATAATAATAATAATGATGATAATAATAATAATAATTCGGATTCAAATTTAAATTTATTGTTCAAAAGAGAGAATAAAAGTACAATTTTCAATATAAGGGATAGAATTTTAAGAACTACATCTTCAGAACTGTCAAATATGAGTCACTGAGATTTACCTTCCATGACAATAATTCCTAACAAACATTATATACAATTTATATAAGTAGGATCATCACAGAATGGTGAGAGAGAGAGAGAGAGAGAGAGAGAGAGAGAGAGAGAGAGAGAGAGAGAGGGTAGTTTGGATTTGTGCCAGACTGTATCAAAAGCTTTTAATATGTCTAGCGCAATAGCAAAGGTTCCACCGAAATCGCGAAAGGAGGTTGACCAAGAGTCAGAGAGATATACAAGAAGATCGCCAGTAGAGCATCCCTTGCGGAGCCCATACTAAAGATCTGAAGAAATATTGCGAGAAGAGAGGTGTTAAGAATCTTCCTATTGAGGATAAATTAAAAAAACTTTAGAAAGGCAAGCAATCAAAGCAGTTCGACGATACTTGAAGGGTTGAGAGCGTTCACCCTTCTTCAGGACCGCCTGAATGAAAGCGAACTTCCAGCAGGAAGGAAAAGTACCAGATGAAAGACAAAGACTTAAGATTTTGTCTAGGCAGTTTGTCAGCACAGAAGCACAGTTCTTGAGAACAACAGGAGGAAAACCATCAGGACTGTATGTCTTCTCAGAGTTGAGCAGAAAGGGCAGAAAGAACATCTTTGGAAGAGATTCTAATTTCAGACATAATTAAGCCGGAGGTAGGAGGAGATGGAGGAACGGCACCGGAATCGTCCATGATTGTGTTGGAGGGGAAAGTTTGAGGAAGAGTTTAGCTTTGTGACAAGAAGAGATGGCAACTGAGCCGTCGGAATGGAAAAAAGGAGTGAAAGAAGAAGTAAATTTGTTGGAGAGGTTCTTAGATGCCAGAAAGAGTGAGAAGAATTTGAATTGGATAGGTTTTCACATTTTTGTCACATGAAGGAATTTTTGGCAACAGATTTTGCACGATTTCGGGCAGAAATATAAGCTGAGTGAGAGTCAGGAATTGGATGGCGACGGTACCTTCTGAAAGAATCCTCTCTGTTCCCGATAGCAATAGAACTAGTAAAGTTAGACCAAGGGTTTTTTTACATTAGTAGTAGGAACAGAATATGAAATGTATGCCTCCATGCCCCAAAGACTCACCTCCGTCATGTGCTCTGTAGGGTGGATCACTTTTCACTTTTTTTTAAAATTATAGCTGGTCAAAGTTTTTCCCATGATTTGGTTCAGTGGAAGTACACTGACACCATTTTTACCAAAATCGATCAATATTTAGGGGTCGCGCATCGACCTTGAAAATTTCAATTTTGGAAATTTGGCCAAATTGACAATTTTTTACTGAATAAAGATAAATCATCAAATGACCATATTTTCTGAATCCTCTCAGTGAAAGAAATCCTCTCAGATACTTACCAAGTTGATCGGACAAGTGGTTTAGAAGTTATACTCACCTTGAGATAGCATTAAAATTTAAAATACTGTATTTGTCCCCGTACCTCCATATGCTGTCTGCCATTGTCTGCTTTTTAGGATAAGATAAAACGAATAAGGAAAGATCAAATGTATTTTGTATTAAAACGGTTTACCGATATCACTAAAGGCACTTACTCCGGTGCCCCTAACTAGGTTCAAAAACTGCATGAATCGTGGTTAGAACACACGTCATCTTAAGGCGTGCGCCATGTACTCTCTCTGCTAACTCCCTTTCCCTCTGCGCTACGTCATCTTGGCAAGTGGCGACTTCTTGAAGTCACCGAGTTCTTTCCGGCTCTTTTCCACGAGCTGAAGAAGACCCTGCAGCTGTGACTCGTCTTTTGTGACAGTGTTAGCGTAATCTTCTATCAGTTTTATCCCTCTCTCTGCCACGTCGTTGGTAACTTTCAGATGCGAGATGACATTCTTCAGATCACAGTAGTTCTTATCTTGATCCCACTTATTCACCGGCAGAGTGAGCCACGTAGACGCGCACACCTGCAGGCCTGTGAACACGAACCACGATGACTCACGCACTGTGATGTATAAATACCGATACCACTCCATATAAGTTTGTTCAATGGTAAATTATTTATCTTATTTTTTTCTGGTAGGGACTTCAAATGACTGTTTCCAGAAGGCAATACAATATTTAACTTCTAATTCAAAATACCAACCTTGGCCATCCACCTCGCATGATGGTAGGCACCTGGGCGCATGAAGTGTGTGCCACGACGTGGCTGGGCCCCGAGTACCAGGAGTGTAATCTCCGCCACTTCTCGGTAGTCTTCTCTGACAAGACCAGAAGCGGTGCCGAGGAACTTGACTGCCTCATCTCGGAGCTCCATCAGCCACGTCACCTCAGCCAAATGCTCGATCTCCAGCTCGCGATAAGTCGAGAGGTCGAGCTTGTCCCACCTGAAAGTGGAGTTTTGAAAATATTGCATGAAAACGACTGAAGTTTCCCTTTTCGACTGCTATTAACATCATTAGTAGAAGGACGCTGATATCTCAATTGCTCTGAAGGCAAAAAATCATTGGAGAAAACAAATGCGCCTTAGACTTGAAATTCACCTTCTCCTCAGATACTGGAACAAAGGTTCAGTTGGTGCTGTGTTCTTCCAAACGCGGTGATGACCACTGCCCCCACGATGAGCTCCATAACGTGATGGCGACAGCCCAGCTGGAAGAGCGGTTTACCAAGCATGTTCTCCAGCCGGACCACCGCACCCTGCACCCTCCCCGTATTGGAGGAAGTTGTGTCGAAGCACAGTCCAATCACGTTGTTCTCGCATCCCCAGTCTTTGAGAGCATGAAAGGTCGCCTGGGCCTGGGACAGACCGGTGCCGTCAGCAACAGTCGGAACGGCCAGCAACTTTCCTTCTGTGCAGTTGGGAGCTCCGGAGATGAGAATCGCCTGGCGGTGCTCCAATGATTCAAGAGAGTCCTGAAACGTATGTCATACATGCCAATCCATTATCGTCCACTGGAATATGTCAATCCACTGTCGTCACTGGAACATGTTAATTCACTGTCGTCCACGGTGAGGGCAAAACTGACCTTGATTACTTTACCGTCCCAGTGGACGTCAGCATGCCTCGGAGATACGAAGGATTTCTGCACAGCTGTCGACACTTCACAACGATGTGCCACTCTTCCACGGCGAGACGTGTCCTTCGAGATACTGAATTTGTCCAGGTCTGCGGGCGGATCTGCCGAACGTAGGACTTCCGCCACGACACTTGCCACCTATGTGCGAAATTGAAAGGAAATTGGCAAGGATGCGTATGGTTTTTATGTGACAAAATAATCACTAAATTTTCCGTCGTTACGTCTATTATATCTTTGTCAAGGAAAGATCATTACTGATATATACACACCTGATTATTGGACATCCGGAAGCGATCAGCCACTTCAATAACAGCCGGTGCATTGAGGATGCGGTGAGGAAGGCTGATTGATACAGTTGATTCTCTCAGCTGTCGGTATGGTGGTTCTAGCTGTGATTCGGAGTTGCTCGATGATCTGCTTTCTATAGATTCATCGTCGCTCTCAGCTTCGGTTCCTAATTTCGTTTTTGAGGTGCCTGGATCATCACGAGATTATTGTCTTGAGAGTTGCCGTTTTCTCTTGACAACGAACACTTTATCATTCCCACTCATTGTTGCCTGACGCAGGCCCCGTTGATCCTCATAAAATTTAATATCTTCTTGTTTGTTGTTGTCTGAGAGCAGTCGACTTTTCTGTATCTCTTCAATAGCATCGGGAGCTCCGATGTCCCAGAGCTTGTTCAGATTTTCTGAAAACTTCTCCCTGCCTTTTCCCGCGTCACTGTCTCTCATCTTGCTCTTCTGCAGCGAGCGCCACTCTTCCCACAGTAACTCCAGTTTTCTTTCGCAGTTACGCCTCATGATCGTCTTTATACGTGCCATGTTCCAAAATGCCAGAACATTGGCCACTGTGTCTTTTACGGCGGCTTTCCTGTCAGTAGTTTCCTGCTTGGCACAGAAGAAGTACTGGAGAACTTGATGGGTTGTTGGCAATTTGGCACCACCGATCGAGGAAGATGGCTGACCAATTAAGAAGACGTCCGTGGCTGACCTTAGAGAAGGTGATGCTGTTGTTGCTGCTTTCTCTTTTCCAGACTAAGTAACTTTCAGTCTTCCCACTACTGGTTTTTAACAGTTTATCCATTGTACTAAAGTCTAGACTTATCAAACAAGAATCAATTGACACAGTTGATATGTAAAAAGCAAAATGTTATTAGTAAAAATATTGGTCATAGACATAGCGTGTGTGTGTAATTGGGATTTTAGGATGCGCCAGCTACTGATGCTATGATTACGTCCATAACGGGGCACAAATACGGTATTTTAAATTTTAATGTTATTTCTATGTGAGTGTAACTTCTAAACCACTTGTCCGATCAACTTGATAAGTATCTGAGAGGATTTCTTTCACTGAGAGGATTCAGAAAATATGGTCATTTGATGATTTATCTTTATTCAGTAAAAAATTGTCAATTTGGCCAAATTTCCAAAATTGAAATTTTCAAGGTCGATGCGCGACCCCTAAATATTAATCGATTTTGGTAAAAATGGTGTCAGTGTACTTCCACTGAACCAAATCATGGGAAAAACTTTGACCAGCTATAATTTTAAAAAAAGTGAAAAGTGATCCACCCTAGTGCTTAGCACACTCGGAGGTGCCCCGGCCACGAAAGCAATAATCATTCCAAGGGAAATCACAGAAGTACTGCTTAAGGGCCTCCTATTAGCGGTGTCAAAGTCGTTTCGTCTTGGGAGAAACCAAAGGCCAAATTGGAGCGATTGGACACGAAACAGATATAAGATTGTAATCGGAGGAGTCCACCGGAGAAAGAAGTTTGACAGAGTAAGATGAAGGATGAGAGGTGAGAAATATGATACATCCAAAATGTTGGGCCTATCTTCAAGGCGATCGGGGATACGAGTATGGTGTTGTATATTCTGCTCTCGGTCATTCAGGATGAAAAAGTTGTAAGCTAGTTCACCAGAAATGTTAGTGAAATGGGAGGAAAACCAAAGGTGGTAGTGAACATTGAAATCTCCTAAAATGGAGATTTCAGCAAAAGGAGTGTGGGACGGAATGTATTCCACTTTGGAAGTGAGGTTGTCAAAAAATTTTGGATAGTCAGTAGAATTAGAGAAAGGTAGAGAGTGCAGATGTATTTAGTTTGAGATTGGGATGTAAGCTGTAGCCAGAAGGTATAGAATTCGAAGGATTCGAGTTCGGAAATACGAGAACAAGTTAGGTTATTGTGTACATATACGGAACATCCACCTTTGGAGTGAAGTTGAGTATAGAGAAAGTAGGAGGGTACAGAAAAGGAGTTGCTGTCAGTCGTCCCAGACACCTGAGTTTCAGTGATAAAGAGAAGGTGAGATATGGAGGAGGAGAGGTGGTGTTCAACAGAGTGAAAATTTGAGTATAGGCCACGAATGTTGCAGAAATTTATAAAAAGTGAATGAGGCAGAGGTCCAGAACATCTCGAATGGGCAGTAGCAGATCCTGCCCGACTGCCCGGGGTCTGCGTTGCCGGTATCGGGAGCGGGAAAGCCAGAAGTGGGAACATCTACGGTGCCCTCCCAATGGGACTCCGAGGATTTTGAAGTTGTCATTTTTTTAAGCATATTTTGTAAAGATTATGTAATGTGTAAGATGCGTGTATGTGTAGTGAAGAATAGGGAGAGAAGTGTGTGTTTGAGAGCATGCTGGTCTGTTCACAGTGTAGATGAGACACGGAAAAAGATCAGCTAAGGAGAAACGGGAGTTCCAGCTCTCTCTGTCTCCTGTTTAACTTCCCCCCAGGAGTACTTCCTTGGTCGATTGGTGTCTCCAAATCTCCTCCTAATATGAGGGCCCTGCAAAGCTTCGAGATTCGATTTGATTTCGAATCGGGAGAGAGGATTCGATTTGATTCGTTAGCTTTGGCTCCGATTCGATATTTTCGAATCTCCATTAAGTCCGGTAAACAACATCAGTGATGTTGTTTTGAAGAACACTTTCGTAAATAAACACTTTTCTTTTTACTTACATTATAACTCAGTCTATATACTGAGACCAATCTCTTGTGCAATAACACTTTTATCATACTTTAATGCCATTGTTCCTCCTGATGATCAAATACTTAATAAATTTTTTTTAAAAGGATTTACCTTGTCCTTTGTCCTCAAGAAGATTTAATTAATTTTATGCTTATTACTAATTGTGTGTAGAAACACTCTAATCTATATGTGTACAGTTGATTCCGAGATTCGATTCGATTTGAATTGTTTGGGTTGATTTATAGATGAAAGAAAAGAGATAAGTAAAAGTTGCGAGGTAGTAAAACTGTCCAACGAGCGAAATGATAAAAAGATAATAACTTAAAACGTAGGAAATAAACAGCCAAAGAAAAATAATGATAATACCAAAATTAAGAACATTGAAAATAATTAGCTAACAAGAAGTAGAAGCTTAGAAAATACCGGATGTAAATACTACGCAAAAGGGAACTGCAGATATCGGGATGGGCAAGGCATCTATGCACATTCCACATTATGTAACACACATTACACAAGTGAATATTACAAATTTGAAAAGAAGTGCAAGTTCCACCGTCTTACTGTCTGCAACACCTATGCAAGATATGGGAGGTGCAAATACGAAAAAAAATGCCGTTACCACCACACTCAAAGGAACGCAATGGGTGAACAGGAAAAACGAACATCAAAGAAGGGTACCAATTTTTTAGACGTAGCCAACACAATTTAGCTGCTAAATACTATCCAGCAAATACAAAGTCAGCTGACAAATATAGGAATCCGAGAGCAGGACAGAAGGCACGCACAAAGACACTTCATACGTTATCGGGACAACAGGTACCGACAAAGATAAAAAGAGGCAAGTTCTCCGAGGACCACAAGGCAACGAAACCGGCACCACCATTGGAAAACGAATCGGAACCACCTGTATACGAAAACGATAGAGAAAAAATAAAAATAATCTTAGCCAACATTCAGGGCCTTAAATCAAATCATGCAAGAAACCGGAGCCGCGAGGCCAAAAACTTTGCGTGTCTCACGGAAACTCATCTAAAGGACTGCCAGGCGAACTGTGAAAACTGTGAGTTCTGTGTTGACAAAAAAGAAATACAAATTGACAACTATAATATACTCCGAGCCGACAGAACAGTGAGACGTAAAGGAAGATGTGCTATTTACACACGCCAAAGGCGTATGGCAGAAATGACTATGAGTACTTGAAACAGCTATGTAGAATGTGTAGCAGCAAAAGTTGAAAAATTATATATGGTACTAATTGTAATGTACAGACCCCCAAATACGCCAACCTCAAAATTCTCAGATTCCATCACAGAGGTAAGAAACTGGATAAAAGATCTATACCAGGGGTCACCAACCTTTTTTTTGTTCACCGCCCACTTTTACGATTTTTTGAAAATTAAGAAAGCTTATCGCCCACCTTAGATCAAAAAGAATAAATCAACATAATCGATAAAATAAATAATGAAATAAATGTTTAATTACCTTTAATGTGAGCCCACTAGTGGGCGCTACCGCCCAGGTTGGTGACCCCTGATCTACACTCTCCAACCTCAAATATTTTTCTCTCTGGTGAATTTAATTTTCCATCCATGAACTATAAAAGGATAGGAAAAAATACATGTATACACCAGGACAAGGGGAGCGCACGGGAAGACCAGGAGCAGGTAAAAATGCTACTAGCTCTAGCTGATGAATTTATGTTAACACAAGAAATAACAAAAAAACAAGAAAAACAACTGCCTAGATTTGGTATTCACAAACAACAGCAACCTAATTGATAATGTAGAAATATCCCCAACTATAATATCGGACCACAACATTATTGAAATAACAACCAATATAAAAGCAACAGGAAAGGAAAGAACACGAACAATAGAAAGAAGCAAATTCGAAATTTTTAATTTTCACTCCAAAGCTATAAACTGGGAAGATGTTGCATCCAGCATGGAAGTAATATATTGGAGAACCATTTTCGAGGCTAAGACAACGGAAGAGATGCTAATGACTTTAGAGGAGAAGACGCTGGAAATTGTGGAAAGACATGTCCCAAAAATACAACAAAGAGGAAAGAGAAGCAGGATCGAGAGACAAAAGAGGTCATTGTTCCGAAAGAGAAAAAGAGTGACTGCAAAATTAAGTAACTGGAACTATAACAACATCAGAAAAATATTAAATGATAAACTGCAGAGTATCGATGACATCATACAGGAACTATTGAGAAGCATACAGAAAAAGAAGAAGACGACGCTATAGAAGGGATAAAGGTTAACGCAAAGTACTTCTATAATTTTGCAAAAAGGAAGTCGAAAAACCATGCGACTATCGAACCTCTGAAAAACGAGAACAGTGCTTTATCTGATGATCTAACAGAAATATCTGAAATATTAAGAGCTCAGCACGAATCATCTTTCAGTGTCCCAAAAACTGACAAACTGATATGCAATAGAAACGCGATAAAAAGTGCAACGGACTTCGACTTTACGACAGATGATATTACACAAGCTATTGGGAAACTAAAAGCACACAGCGGCAGGACCGGATAAATGGAATACCACACTGAACAAAAACTGCAAGAAGAATGTAATCGCTGAGCCCCTATATTGGATATGGAGACGATCACTAGACACGGGAGAAATACTGGCCATCCTGAAGAGGGCGAACATAGTTCCAATACAGGGTGTTTCAGGAGGAAAGGTCAATACTTCGGGAGGTGATAGTATCGGTCATTGTGGGAAAAAAAGTTCATATGAACATTTGTCTAATTCTGAATGGTTACGGAGATAGAGCTGTTTGAATCTACAAATACAAAAGCATTGTTAATGGTAATCAAGAAAGAAAAACCAATGACTGTTTCTAACATTTAATGTTTAAACATTGGCATTTTGAATGATATCAGATACAGAAATGACAAATTTGTTACAGTTTACCGTCGACGATATTCTGCAACAGCAGCTGTTGCACTTCCATCGCAAAAACCGTAGACATATACCATATCTGCATATTCGGCATGTGTGAAGGTGTGTGGCATTCTTAACACTGCTTCAAACACCAAACAATGTCACTCACAACAGTCAGCTGTCGATTGACTTATGTTACATGCTTACATTACAGCTTACATGGTTCAAGGTTATAGGGGAGGGAAGGGGGAGGAAGAGCTGCGCGCGCATCGGATTCAAACAGCTCTATCTCCGTAACCATTCAGAATTAGACACATGTTCATATGAACTTCTTGTCTCACAATGACCGACACTATCACCTCCCGAAGTATTGACCTTTCCTCCTGAAACACCCTGTCTATAAAGGAGGAGATCGATCCAACGCCAAAAACTATGGGCCAGTGTCGCTTACATCTCATTTCACTAAAATATTTGAAAGAATAGTTAGACAGAAAATGTATGGCTTCATGGAAACTCAGAAAAAATTAAATATTAACCAACATGGATTTCGGTCAGGCAGATCATGCCTATTACAACTAATGGAACACTACAACAACATTTTTGATGCACTTGAAAGTAATGAAAACTATGATGTACTATACACGGACTTTGCTAAAGCGTTCGACAAGTGTGACCACGGAATCATAATACATAAACTGAAATATATGGGAATAACAGGAAAAGTAGGGAAATGGATACATAATTTCCTAAGTGTCAATTTTAGTAACGTCAACAATTCAAAAACTACTAATGCTCAAATGATGTCATATTATCTAGCAAACTTAGAAATATCTTTAGTGTTATTTAAAAAAGCCATTTACCTTTTATATTTGACCATAAAGGTTTGAAATATAACCTAAATATGACTGTAGCATTAGCCCTGTTCAAAAATCAACTTTTTCTTATTTTCATAGGTTTCTGTACTTTTTCCCATGCTTTTTGACCTGAAAAGGCCGAAAATCACAACCATTTTGACCTAGGTTGTTGGGAAGCATTGCCGCATGGAACTTTAAGTTTTCTGCCTTGAAATCGGCCAAAAGCACCAGTTCCGGGGTCCCTTGAATCATGTTTTGCACTATAACTTTTTATCTAAACAAGATAGAGCAACAAAATAGGCACCAAATTAAAGTGTTTTTAATCCTCTTTCTAACTTATACAATTATGATAGTCTTGGAACAAGAAATGGCACATTGGTACATACAAAGATTTCAGAAATATCACAAAATTCGTTTTCTCACACTCAAGGCAGACAAGGCGCCTTATTCATGACACAAATTTGAGATTAACATTTTGTCACAAGTCTAATCGATCAAGAAGTGAAAGCATTACATGATGATTAATTTCATAATGACATTTACACAGTCAGTTGTTGAGAGTTTGTTTCTTGAAGCTGTCAAAGCGGCGTCTGTTGAACTCCACAGCTTGAAGGAGATAGTCCCTTTGCTTGGCATCTGTTGTTATGACATTTGCAAATTCGCTCATCATCTTGACACCACGTTCAGCAATGTCATTCACCGCTTTCAGATTCTTAACATAGTCCAACGCTTTTCTGTAGTCCTCATTCTGTGGCCAAGACGTGACAGGTTCCAGAAGCCACTCGGATCCAATGTTCAGTGTGTCCAGCAGGAAATGTGATTCTGGGCCAATGAGATCAACCAGGGTGGTCTTAGCTGTGACTCTCTGGAATAGAGGCTTTCCTGTTCTGAAGCTGTCTGGCTTCTCAGTGGCATGTAACTGGGCAGCAATGTCGTGCTTCAATGTGTCACTCAATCTACTGCTGAACAGGGCAAATGGCACGACTTCCTGCGTCAGGTACCATTTGTGGTTTTCCATCTTATTAAGTACTGCATCAGCAAGCTCTGGGTCAGTTTTCTTGTACTTCAACATGTCCTGGATTAGACTTAGATCATTCACGGGAGCAGCATCTGCAGCAGACATTGACATCATCCATACAGGAGTGTAGAACAGCGCAAGGAAGGTGTTGAGTCTTTCCAGCTTTGATACAGTGTCTTCGTCGTACTCAAGTTGATCTGCAAACATCAGCATTTTCATGGAGTACAGGTTTCTGGCCATCCATCTGGCCTGATGAATGGCGCCTGGTCGACTCCAGTGAATACCTCGAGGAGGCGTTCCTCCAAGAACAATGACTGTCAGTTCAGCCATTTCCCTGTAGTCGGCTCTTGGAAGCCTTTCTGCTGTTAGAATGTCTTGGAGTATTTCTTCACTGTTCTTCTTCTTTTCCTTCAGCCATTTGCTGTTGATAGCCAGCATCTTTGGGTTTTCTTTGGACAAGTCCGTCCAAACATCCTTCAGATGCTCAAACCAGGGATTATCTGGCCCATTCACCTTCCCAAACAGCTTCTCCCAAACTGCTCCTACTA
Organism: Bathynomus jamesi; assembly: GCA_023014485.1. NCBI lineage: Eukaryota > Metazoa > Arthropoda > Malacostraca > Isopoda > Cirolanidae > Bathynomus > Bathynomus jamesi. Next base: position 529,583 of record JAJOZX010002110.1, read on the forward strand.
GGATTTCCAGGATGTGATGTCGACAGGCCAGATAAAACACCTTTTTGTTCAGCATTTTCTCTAGCAGTTTGGCAGCTCCTCTGTGAACTCCACTGTTACTGGATGTAGTGTCAAAAACAAGGGCAGTAACATTATCCGTAAGTTCCCATGTCTCCAGTAAATCCATTGAAGCCTCAGCCTGAGCTGTGCCAGAAGAATTGTCGATGACAGGTACTCCCAATAACTTTCCTTCAGTGTATGAAGGTGGACCAGACACTAGCACAGCTAAAGTCTCTGAGGTACTTCCAGGTTCACTGCCCAAGACATCTTTGAGCAACTTTCCATCCCAGTGAAAGGCAGCGTACTGTGGGGGGTTTTCACAAAACTTGGACATGTGACTCTGGCTGATATTATACCTGGACAGCATTCTGTTGCGACGTGTTGTTGAGGTTGAGATGACGAAGTTATCCAGATCAGCCCCTCCAGCTTTCAAGGTGGCAGAAACCATGGCAGTAACTTGATTGTCTGATAAACCAAGACGATCAGCTGTATTGCAGATGACATCACATTCCATGACCTTCCTTGGAAACGTCAAAGTCACACTAGTCACAGTGTCTTGATGGTGAGAACATCCAGGACGAGGCTGATGGTAATCCATGTCCTCTGTGTTAGCGTCGTTGTCAGTTGAGTCACCCCAGGTAATGTCATCCACATGAACAACTACCTCTTGTTCTGCTGCAGCTGTAAAATAGTACAACATGTTAAGACAGTAATTGTTAAGTACATGCTAAATATCGCAATGGAGTAAAACTTAAAACTTTTTGTGACGTTCAAAGTAATTAGTTTTACCTTGTTCTTGTCTTTGCTGCAGTCTTTCATTCCTCGCTGCTTGCTGCAGGGATCTTGTCCCAAAAATCTTGTCATGACCAGACATATGACCTTTCCTCTCAGTCTTTTGGTCTTCGTAGAACCTGATATCCTCATCTTTCTTCTCTCTGGATAACAGTCTGTTGTTCTGTATTTCCTGGATTGCATCTGGAGCTCCTATATCGAACAGGCTGTCTAATTCCAGCACAAATGCTCCTCTTTTTCCTCCAGGGTTACTTGCTCTTCCTTTGCTTTTCACCAGAGCACGATGTTTCTCATGTAGTTTCATGAAGAGCTTCATTGCGTTGTACTTGGTCATTGTCTTGATCCTAGCCATCTGCCAGAATGGGATGATAGATTCAACTGTTTCATATGCAAGGTCTTGAACCATGGGCCTCCCTGCATTTTCCGGTAAATTCTGAAGATTAAGGAAATACTGGAACGCCTGTCTGTTGGTGGGAAGCTGGGAACCACTGATAAAAGCTGAAGGGTATCCAACCAGGAAAGTTTCAGTGAGAGATCTGGTAGATGGCCCAGTTGACACCTGCCTGTGGACAGTACGTGGAGGTTCTGAGATATCAACTGTGCGCCCACGGAGCTCCCTCAGCTCCTTGCTTAATGCCATTGTGAAGTTGTAACTTGTAGATGGTTTTCTAGATTCTGATTGAGTTTCTGTTGTTTCCTGAAAAATGATAGATAATTATTATTATTATTATTATTATTATTATTATTATTATTATTATTATTATTATTATTTATTAATTTTATGCTCTTTCATTTGATACCTAATTTGTTGCTCTATCTTGTTTAGATCAAAAGTTAAAGTGCAAAACATAATTCAAGGGACTCCGGAATTGGCGCTTTGGTCGATTTCAAGGCAGAAAATTTAAAGCTCCATGCGGCAATGCTTCCCAACATCCTAGGTCAAAATAGTTGTGATTTTCGGCTTTTCCAGGTCAAAAAGCATGGGAAAATGTACAGAAACCTATGAAAATAAGAAAAAGTTGATTTTTGAACAGGCCTACTGTAGCATCGTATATCAATGTGCCATTGATATGTGTGGTCAACTTCGGTTTTTTTGGTGTGCAGTATGGTTTCTAAGTTTCACATAGTCACAAATGCTGGAGTTTTGATTGTGAATGCATGTGTTTTCACTCCTTTTTGACAATTTTGATTACTTCGTAACGTAAATATTGTGTAATTCAAATTATTCGAAATGTTATGTGTGACCCAAACTTTCTGTATATTTCGATATGATAGATATATGAAATTGTCATTACTTTGAATAATTAAGTCTTGTACCTATAACAACACAACCTTTTATCCGAGCTCATAGGAAGATATTAAGAATTTCAATTAACTTAGTTTTATGTAATCATAATCAGTAGGCCTATCCCAATTTCAATGACATTTCTTTTGTTCACAGGTCCACAGGATGAGTCAGAAAGAAATCAGAGCCCGAAGCAAATCAAGTTGTCACCTAAGTCATTTGGTGGGGACTGGGAGGGAACTTCCCCCTGCTGAGCTGCCCACAGCCAGAGATCTGCTGAGGTATGTGTTGGTTTTCGTCGTCGTCGTCGTCGTTGGGCCTAGGCAAGCTACGGCTTGGGACCGTAGCGCATCTATCCGGTATAGGTTAACCTGGATGATGTAGCCATAAGCACTGCCGCTGGTTAAGTGCCAACCAGTGATTATCTCACTAGCCGTATTGAGTCCGTTAGGGCCGTTAGGCGAAACTGCGACAGTACCAAGGATGGAAAATATAACCCTTGGATTTCTATTATTTATTTGCAAAATGGACATGGTATTAGATTAAAATAATTATTTGAATATAAATAATTAACTGACAATTGTGATATATAATTAATTATGTTTACATACAATAAAATAATACAGTATACATAAAATTAGTATTAATTTGGTTTACAATTGAATTATGATGGGTAACTAATTTAAAATGAATTTATAGCTATTCCGAAATTCAAGACGGTAAAATTAACATTTATCTTGAAACTAAAATAAGAGTATTCACTACATATGGTTTGTTGAGGAGAGAGATGAGTGAGGAAGACAGGAGGAATTACCCAGTTAATGACCTGATTAACAACGGCATTGTTCCAGGGCTACTGGCTCAGTGGAGAAAGGCCAACGCTCTATTCACAGGACCTGTAATCAACATTGAGGTCAGGATCAGGGCTGAAGTGAAGGCACTGTTGGATGAGGCAGTGAAGGTGTCCATTGGCAATGTGGAGCTAGAGGTCAAAGATAGGTTCATGATGAAACTGGACAAATTGGTGGACATCCTGACCTGTCACTGTGTGATCAGGAGCTGCAGTGAGCTTGGGTGCAACCCTGTCTGCAATAGTGAGGTTCACATTGACTGCAGCTGCAGGAGCGATCAGAAGATACCAGTGCAGGAGCTTGCCTTCATTAAAGGTCAGAGAGAAAAGGTGGGAAGTGTGGGGGCACACCAGATGCAGATGAGTCTAGCTGATCACCCTGAGACCAGGAGACAGGAAGCAGTGCTGCAGAGACAGGAGCAGAGAAGGAAGGCCGAGGAGAAGAGGAGGAGGAAGGCAGAGGAGTCAGCCAAGAAAGAAGAGGAGTTGAGGGAGGAGTCACTGCTGGAGATGGAGTTGGAGGAGGCAGGGAGGAGAGAGGAGGACGAAGACTTCATACCAGAGGCTGCGACAACTTCTTCCTTGCCTGTGGCTAAGAAGAAGAAATACAACACTGAAGATATCACCAACATAGCTCTGGCTAGCTTCAGACATCACACTGGGCTGAGAGAGTGCAGAGATTGCCACTGCTGCCTGGATTGATGCTGGTCTTATCACAGACTTTGACACAGCACTGGTGATTGACCACAAGGTGAGGAGGGCTCAGGAGAGACTGACTAAGGAGCTGGTCAAGAAGTTTCATGAAGAGATTAGGGAAAATGGCATCACCTGTATCTTTGATGGGAAAAGAGATGACACCAAAGTGATGATGGAAGCTGAGGGCAGTGAGAGGCAGTTTCCTGGCCTCATTAAGGAAGAACACTACACAATGTGCAATGAACCAGGTGGGAAATATTCGTGGCATTTTGTACCAGAGGAAGCTACGGAGGAGAGAAGTCATGCTGAGGTCATTGCTGATCATCTGGTGAACTGGCTAAGAGAGAGAGGAGCAGACCAGACCCTTTTGGCCATAGGTGACAGTACTAATGTGAATACTGGCTGAGAGGGAGGAGTAATGCATTATGTGGAGCCCAAGCTTAGCAGGAAGTTGGTGTTGATTGTCTGTGACTTGCACACTGGGGAGCTGAGTCTCAGACACCTGGTGACTGCACTGGATGGCAAGACATTGCGCAACAACAAATGGTCTGGGCCCATAGGGAAGATGTTAGACACTGCCACTGAGCTGGAGATCAACCCAAACTTCACGAAGATCACTGTTGGTCCTCCTCTACCCCATCTCGGTCAGGAGGTAGTCAAGCACAGACCAATCATATGGCTACAGAATCATCACTACCATCAGACCGGGAGAGGTACCTCAGAGTCTAGCTCTCCTGGAGATTGGGCCAGTCTGTCACAGTAGGTGGCTCACCACGGCTCTAAGGTTCTGCAGATTGTGGATTTCCAAACATGGGCTGAAGGGTAGGAACCTGAAGAATCTGAGGATAATTGTGGAATTCATAGTGGGAGTCTATATGCCAAAGTGGTTCAACATCAAGTTAAATCACAGCTGGGTGGAGGGTCCTAGGCATGTACTGTACCAGCTGTAGCTGCTCAGAAGTCAGAAGAAGGAGGTGATAGGAATAGTGATGCCTACAGTGAAGAGATCAGCCTGGTATGCACACTCTGAGGCTGTGCTCCAGGCCATGTTGTGCAGTGAGGTGGAGGAGGGGAGGAGAGAGGCAGTGAAGAGGATACTGGAAATCAGAGGGGAGGAGAGAGGCAGTGAAGAGGATACTGGAAATCAGAGGGGAAGGAGATGAGGACACACAGGTAGGAAACTGCAGTGTCAGACCTAGGAAGACTCCTGGCATCAACCCAGATGCCACCAAACTATCGGAGCTTATCGACTGGAACTCTGGCGTGACTGAGCCTCCTCTGACCTGCTCCCTCACCACTGCTGCAATCAAGGAGTTTCTGGATAGACCAATGGAAGTTCCTGCATGGCCATCACACACACAGTCAGTAGAGAGGTGTGTAAAGATGACAACTGAAGCAGCACAACATGTTTACTCACAAGAGAGGAGGGAGGCGTACATCAGTGGCCAGGTGGCCAGTAGAGAGCTCATGTCCAGGAACAAGAGCAAGGCAGACATGGCATCCTTGGCAAAGTTCAAGAAAACTATCTATATTTCTAAGTTTTAATATTGAAATACAATCAAAATATCTTTAATTGTATGTATGTAAAATGTAGTTATATATGGCATCCTTGGCAAAGTTCAAGAAACCTATCTAATTTCTAAGTTTTAATAATGAAATACAATGAAAATGTCTTTAATTATATGTAATGTATGTAAAATGTAGTTATCATATATACAATAAAAAAAATACTTGCAAAAATTGCTGATTTTTCGTAAACTTCAACTTCAAATATAAGTAGCTAGGAGTGGTCAAATCTGGATTTTAAAGCCATATTTCGATTTAGCACAAAAATGCATCATTTGGTCACTAGTAGTCCTTGAAAATCTAAAGATTTCACTTTGCTCCCTAAAATTGACATACCCTGGTACTATACACAGACTTTGCCAAAGCGTTCAACAAGTGTGACCATGGAATCATAATACATAAACTGAAATATATGGGAATAACAGGAAAAGTAGGGAAATGGATATATAATTTCCTTAGTGAGCGACGCAAGTCGTTATAGTACAAGGAGTATCTTCATCAGAATCAGAGGTCCTCAGCTCAACACCAAAATGAACAGTATTATCTCCACTACTCTTCATAATCATGCTAACTGACATATGATAGATGAGGACGTTACCAGAGACAGCACAGTAACATCCTTTGCCGATGACACAAAGATCAGTAGAAAAATAAGAAATCCACAAGATATAGAATCTCTACAAACCTACATGAACAGAATCTACAAGTGGACGGAAGACCTAAAAGAGAAGACTAAAATCCATGGAATATTATATCCCAAATGGACAGGAAATTCAGAGAAATTCTAGAGCAAAAGATTTAGGGGTTATAATGACAGATGATACGAAATTTGAAACACAAAATAATATAGCAGTAAAGAGAGCAAAGAGAATGATTGGGCAGATACTGAGAACCTTTAAACGAAGGGATAGGAATATAATGATTCATCAACTGAAAACATTGATCATACCCAAATTGGAATACTGCTCGGTCCTAACATACCCATATAAAAAAGAAGACATTAGACACTAGAAGAGATTCAGAGAAGCTTCACAACCAAGATCAAGGGGCGCAAAGAACTAAATTACTGGGAAAGGCTACGCGAACTAAACCTATATTCACTGGAAAGGAGAAGAGAGAGATACACTATTATTTACACTTGGGAAACAATGGGGAAACTAGTCCCTAATCTTACTCTGAAGCCTGTAACTCCCCAAACAATGGTGGAAAGTAGAAAAGGAATACTGTTTCGTGTTTCCAAATTAAAGGCTAGACAGGGAACATCCTTAACCCTGAAAGAAAATAGTTTTGTTGTGAGAGGACCAAAACTGTTTAATCAGCTGCCCAAAGACCTAAGGAACACAAATGGTGTTGCAGTGGACATCTTCAAAAGAAGATTAGACGCCTGGCTCAGAACAATCCCCGATGAGCCGGGCGTACCTGGCTATGTGAGGTGAAGAGTACAAGAAACCAACTCACTACTTCACCAGATCAACTCGAGAGGAGGGGCGACAAACTTGACCTTCGTGAAATGAGGAATCATTGCACGGAACCTTTGAAAGGTTGAAAGGAAAGGTATATATACACACACACACACCCACATAAATATATATATATATATATATATACACCAAGAGAATGCCTCATGGGTGGGCTGCTCGTCTGTCGTTAAATAGTAAAGGTTTTTGACTGTTTCCACGGAAAATTTAGATATCATTATGTTCATGAACCCACAGTGATCCCGCGTATATACTTAGCATGTTATGATGGGAAGTAGTGTCGTGATAATTAATGTGAAAGGATGGTTGTGCATGGAGCTGGTGGTATCTGGAACGTCATTTAAAGGGACAAGATGTGGGCACTCCTTCCAGCATCTCCTTCCTCCCCTCCTCCCACCCCCACCCCCACCGTCTACACTGCGTATCTTCCGTTTAATAGTAAAAGTTTTTGACGGTGACCGCGGGAAATGTATGTTTCATTACGTTATAATCGTACAGTGACTCCGCGTATATACTTTTATGTGTCATAGCTAGTAATAGTTACACGATTAATGTGAAAAGATGCCTGAGCATCGAACTGGTGGTATCTGGACCATTATTTAAAGGGACGAGAAGTGGGACCCCTATCGACGTTCCCTCCATCTCCACCCCAACCACTCCCACCATCTACGCCCCCCCCCGCAAGGCTGCTCCTCCATCGATACAGGTGCTGAAAATCGTGTTCTTGTAGAAAATCCATTATGTTTTGTATTTGACAAAGTAGATCATATTAGTTCAGACCTTCTCGTATCTGCTTGTCATGATTTCTATGATTCGGAACATGCGAAGGGAGAGTTAAACACGCTGTTCAGTGCTACCCCTCCCAATTCGTAGAGGTAATTCTAAAAACGAGAACATCCTAAAAGACTATAAATAAAGTGTCGACCCTCCGGGATAATGAGAACAATATTACCTTCTACGTTACTAATTTCCATAGAATACCGGTAATCTCTATGGGTGATGTAGACGTTTCGGTGCTCCTCAAACAGTACAATGAGGTACAAAAGTCGTTAGTTGAACTGAAACACCAACACGTGGTGTCAAATCAGTAAAATGCGATTTCGCTAGAACAATTCCGGTCAGAGTTAGATGCGTTGAAAAATACACTCCTCTCAAAGCCCAGTTACTCGGAAGTTGTTCAGCAAGTCAGAACCCCAAAAAGCGCGTCTGGCAGCGATGGAAACGAAATCCCTCTCCCAACTTCCCCCCTGAATGTGGGTAGAAACACAGCATGCAGGGGAAGCGGTCAACCTCCCTCCCGTTCAGGAAAGGACTCCTGCTTCCGATTTCACAATGAGGAATAGGGACTGTCCGATGCCAAGAGACGAGGCATCACTGCCTTCTTCCTTACCTTCCACTGAAGGGGAGAGGCGTTCGATTATTCAAACGCCTCGCCTGGCGTCCAGTTCCACCCCCTCCCACCGAAGAAGGACGGAACGCGCGTCCCTCAGGATATAAACACCGCTAACAGACCCTCACCAAGCCACAGAGTAGGGGAGGGGCCTCTTATCCCCCTAAGGTCGTGCCACCCATCCCCCAGTCAGGCAAACCCTGCCTCAGGGAGACTGAGGGAAGAGGACGGGTGTGTCACAGTTAACAGGCGCTCTTCACGGAGGGTTCCTCACCCTGTCAGCGCGGCAAGGCCACTGGTGAAGAATCTCACCCTCTTTGTGTCGCGAATTCAGCTCTCGAACGAGGGAAGCGATATTCGACACATGATGGAAGAGGTCTGTGGTGAACACAGTATATTGTTAGTTAATAAACTAAACAAAAACTCCGTATTATAACTCATTGAAAGTAATAATTAGAGGTGTAAATTCGCATTTCAACCCATACAATATGAGTCAGTGGCCAGACGGTATTATTGTTAAGGAGTTTATTCACTTCTCCTGGAGATTTCATAACAGGCAAAATAATAATAATAATAATAATAATAATAATAATAATAATAATAATTATAATAGGCGCCCTAACGGTAATGCCTGAAATTTGTACTGTGTATAATAACCATACTAATAATACATTTTCTATCAGTCATGGCGGATAACTTGTTGAAAATAATCTCATATAACGTAAGGTCAGTGAGGAATTCAATTGTAGATGTTTATAAAATCTGCGACAGTGCAGATTTGATACTCCTGTAAGAGCACTGGCTACCTAAGCAAGAGTTAAAATTCCTCTCTATCATCCATGATGACTTTATGTACCATGCGTCATCAGCAGTAAACTTGTCAGATGAATTAATACAGTGCTATTCAACCTGGGTGGACGGTCCACCCTTGAGTGGATGAGATTTATTTTAGGGTGAATAGCTTACGTCAGGTGGATGAGGGGGTGGATGAGATAAGCAGAATTGCAAAAAGTGCTTTATACAAAACCATTTAATTTTATAAAAATTCATTACACGTTCGTGCGTACTATTAAACGTCCTTAAAATTTGACCAATTATTCGTATGGCTTTGTTTATCGCTATTTTACTATGTATTGTATTGTCCATTATTATATGTATTGTGCTATTTGATTTATAATTTTATGTTTATTTTCAGTTTTTGCTCTCACGGTGTTTTTGTATAAATACTTCAAAAAATCTGTCACCGAAAGTGAAGAGGTCATCGTTGGAGAAGAGAAGCCAGCCGAAGAGTAGTCTGAACACAGCAGTGAAGAAGAAGAAAAATCTAATAGGCCTTCTGCGACTGGAGCAGTAAAACGGAAGATGAGACCTCAGCCATCGAAACAAACAGCGAAAATGGAATAAGGACCACATCAGGCTTGGGTTTTTCGTTCGAAGGAAGAGAATTTGAATCCTTATCCATCAGCGAACTGTCTTTTCTGTCCTACCGTGTGCAGCAACGCCAATGTTGTTCTGTCAAAACTTGTCCTTCATCTGAAGTCAAAGCACCAAGAACATCAGAACAAATCAAAGCAATTCTTCGAAGTAACTAACTTTGTCTTCTCACTGGAAGCAACAATCCTCTTTTGAGAAGTGAAACACGGAGACAACAAACTACTTGTTCTGGCTTCGTTGAAGATGGCACATGTACTTCTTAAAACGAAACAACCCTACACTGAGCTGGAAAGAGTGGTACTGCCATGTCTGGAAATAGCTGCAGACCTTGTTCATGGAGGAAATAAGGCGGTGGAGAAGGTAAAAAAAATTCCCCTGTCAGACACCACTCGTCGGCGATGTATGAGTATAGCTGAAGATTTGAAGGATCAACTTCTTCATAAGTTGCCGTTTTTCAGATGTGGAATCGAAAAAGATCGTGGATCACTACCTCTGCTGCCATAAGGTGGGAGTAAATGCGACATCAGATGCTATATTTAAGAAGATGGATGAGTTAATGAAGGAAGAGAAACTGGACTGAAAGAAGTGCAAATTTGTAACCACAGATGGGGTGGCTGCCATGACTGGATCAATGAATCGAGTAGTCAGGAAGATACAATTAATTTCTCTGGATTGTGTTTCGATTCACTGTGCTATTCACCGTGAGGTACTTGTGGAAAAACGGCTGAGTGGAGCTGGATATCGTGGCCAAAAGAATGCTATTCGATTTCACGCGAAAAAACGTAGGATGTTTAGCGAACTGTGCAAAGATATGGCGGCTGAGTACACCGAACTACTATTTCATAGCGAAGTGCGATGGATGTCTCGTGGAAAAGTTTTAAACCGCGTATTTGCATTGAGGGAAGAGTTGTGTGTTTTCTTCACAGAAGAGGGAGATGAGAAAGCGTTCAAACTTCAGGACAACTTCTGGCTGGCAAGGCTGTCTTATATGGCTTCGGTTTTCAAGCATTTAAACAAATTAAACTTAAGCCTTCAAGTTAAAGGTGGAGATATTTTTGGAGTAATGGGAAAAGTGAATGCCTCAAGCTGAAGCTGCAACTTTGAAAGTCCAAGTTGGAAAAGAAGGATTTTTCAGAATTCGCAACCTTTGATGAATTCATGAGGGATTGTCGATGGGAGGCACAGATGGAGGAATCATTAGAGCAGAGGATGTCTGCCCTGATCATGGATCATCTAAATTTGCTTGGAGAGAACCTTGAGGCACATTTCCCGGAGAGAGACACTGTGTCTTTGAACAATCACCTATGGATTGTTCAGCCGTTTACTGAAGATCAAGTTGACTTTGGGCAGTTGAACGCGGATTTGAGTGACCTGAAGGCGGATTTTGTGCAAAAAATTAAATTCAGGAATTGTGAATATTACGGTGATTTTTGGTTTTCCCTCCTTCAAATTCCTGAGTACCAGAGTTTAAGTGAAATGGCCATATACATTCTGATTCGAATGGCAACGACTTATTTGTGTGAGCAGGGGTTCTCTTCTCTTACTGTAATCAAGTCGAATCAGAGAAACTCAATCCTGGATGTCGATCCCTTGATGCGAGGAGCCCTGGAGTCAAGGATAACGCCGCGCCACGAAATGATCGCAAGCCAGGTACAACAGCAACCAAGTCACTAAGATTCTTGTGTATTTACCTGTTTTTATTGGTTTGTGGAATAAATGGCAGTTTCCTTTTTTTGTTAAAGAATTTTTTTTCTTGAAAGAATGTTCTGTTTTCTTTTATTGAAAGTTTTGGCTTATTTGCATGCTGTCGATTAATTAATAAAACTATGCTACCAGGTTTTTTCTATCACCCACAGTTTTAAAGTTATTAGCAAAACAATTTTGGGGCGTTTTGTAATTTTTTACCTTTTTTATCTTTAATTAATTTCGTTTTTTCATATTTTTCAGATAGATAATTCTAACATTACGTCTTTAAAATTTTAATAATGGCTTCTAGAGGATGTACCCATAGTCCAGACATATTTTGTTATATTTGTGGTCGGTATGTTGTAAAACAAAGGACAAATGTAACGACCTTCATTAAGAGAGCTTATCACGCTTATTTTGGAATTAAATTAGGAGATCAAGACAAAAGTTGGGCTCCACACAAGGTTTGTCTTACGTGTGTTGCGGCACTAAGGAATTGGAGCAAAGGTAAAAAGAAAAGTTTGCCATTTGGGATCCCTATGGTAAGGCGCGAGCCAAGAAACCATACCGACGACTGCTGCTTCTGTTCTTGCAATGTTAAAGGTTATAATGCAAAGAATAAAGAGAGCCTTCAATACCCAAGTCTTCCATCTGCAATAAGGCCGGTACCCCATGGTCCAGAAGTTCCTATCCCCGCCCACCCGAGAGTCTGGATCAATACAATTCAGATTCTGATTCAGCTCCAAATCCAGACAATGATGATGTTTATGAACAGCCAACAGCTGACCGAGATCCTCCTAAACCATTAACCCAAGCCGAATTAAATGACTTAGTCAGGGATTTCAATCTGCCTAAGGACTCTGCAGAACTTTTGGGGTCTAGATTGCAGGAGAACAATTTATTGGCATCCGACACATACTTCGCTTGGTACAGAAATCGTGAGAAAGACTTCGTGCCTTTTTTCGAAGAAGATGGTCCCTTGGTATTTTGCAAGGACATCACAGGATTAGTGTGCAAGCTAGGCATCGAATACCAAACCAGTGACTGGAGGTTCTTTATAGATTCCTCTAAAACCAGTCTAAAAGGAGTGTTACTGCACAACGGTAACAAATATGCACCAATCCCAGTGGCCCATTCTACTCATTTAAAAGAGACCTATGATAACAGGAAACTGCTTCTGGAAAAAATTCAGTATCAAAATCACAGATGGATATTGTGTGGGGATCTCAAAGTCCTTTGCATGTTACTTGGGCAGCAATCAGGATACACTAAGATGCCATGTTTCATCTGCGAATGGGATAGTCGAGCACGTGACCAGCACTGGAAGAGGAAAACTTGGCCTCCTAGAGAGAATCTTACCCCAGGATCAAAGAACATTTTACATGAACATCTAGTTGAACAATAAAATCCTCCTACCACCCTTGCACATTAAGTTAGGCTTGATGAAGCAGTATGTCAAAGCATTGAATAGAGAAGGTGAGTGTTTCAAGTACATTTGTTCAAAATATCCAAAGATTAGCTACGAGAAAATAAAGGAAGGTGTTTTTATAGGTCCTCAGATTAGAAAGTTATTGACACGATCATTTCCTGAACACAATGACCAATAAAGAAAAAGAAGCATGGCTTGGTTTCAAAGATGTTGTTGAAAACTTCTTGGGAAACTGCAAAAGCCAAAATTATGAAAGACTGGTGGAAAATATGCTTAAAAAGTTTTGCGCCTTAGGCTGCAACATGAGCCTGAAAGTTCACTTCTTATTTTCGCATCTTGACCGTTTTCCCGAAAATCTCAGAGATGTCAGTGAGGAGCAAGGGGAACGATTTCACCAGGACATCAAAACCATGGAAAGAAGATATCAAGGAAGATGGCATACAAATATGATGGCGGATTACTGCTGGTGTCTGCAACGAGATCAGCCTAACGCACAGCATAAGAAAACATCAAAGAAGCACCGGTTTAGTCGTCATTAGTCAGATCTACCTTCGTAGTCTTAAGTCTTTCGAATAAGTCCTGAAATATTTGCAAGTAAAGAAGGTAAATATATTTTGTTTCTTTCAGTTATTTTTTTATTCTTTCATAAACAAGCAATATGCTTGTCCAAGAGCTAGGAGCTATTTAATTCTGATTTAATTGGGTTTTACTCTATCACCTAAAGATTTCGTGCTACAAGGGGTGTTGTAATACCTCATCTGTCCCCAAATGTTAACCACCCATTGATGGGAGGGGAGAGAGTATTTTGCTGGGAACTGGAGTGGTTGTTATATATATTTACCCTACATTATTATGTAAGCGTTACTGTAGTCTATAACAACAAAATTTATGGTTTAGTATGTGCAATCCAATGTTGGTCTCGATAAGATGGGTCACATTTGGGGATAAATGGGGGGGTTTATGACACACCCTGTAGTAAGAAAACCATACGTGATAGGGAAAAACTAACTATATTTTTGAGATCAGCGCACTCAATTATATAGAATCACCAACTAGTTTGTAAAAATCGATCAACAAGTTTTCAAATGTGTACTGATGTTATTTACCCGACGAGTAATTCTAAGTTAAGAGTCTGCTAAAGTTTGTTCCCTACAGAGGCTACTAAGCGCTAAAAATATTTAAACAATGATAATAAGAGGTGGCTAATGATATTTCTAGTTGATGCTTTAATAAAAAACAAATAAATTTCGTTTCGAAAGAGAGTAGATGAATTTTCTTAATTGTTCGGTAAGGGTAGATGGCCCCAGAAAAGGTTGAATTGCACTGAATTAATGTACGGTAGACATTTTGGTGGTGTTGCTTTCTTAAGGAAAAATTTGTCAAAACATAAAATTTTTAACAAGCGATAATGTAAGGTTGTTAGGCATTGAATTACAAGTGAATAATGATTGCATATTAAGTGTAAACTGCTATTTACCACACAACAACGGCAGTAATCTAGATGAATACATTGATTTGCTGTATAAAATTAAGTCATTATCAGATAACCCCAAATATTCTCACTGTACGAGTATAATAATGGGGGATTTTAACGGGCATGTGAACTCGAAATTCTTTGTAGAATTGGGTAACATGTGCGAGCTGGTCAAATTAAGTATAAGTGATGTAGATGTATTAGGGGTAACCAGTGGTAATTTTACATACGTTAGTGATATGAGTGGTACCACCAGGTGGATTGATCATTGTCTCACTAGTAATAATCTAAAGGATCGAATTATTAAAGTTCATACTGTATTCTGCATGATTTCCTTCTTTCTGATCACAGACGATTAGAACTATTAATTAATTTTACCAATTTATGCGCAACATGACATAACAAGAACTCAATAGGTAAGAATAATCGCGTCGATTGGTCTAATGTTAATATGCAACAGAGAATAGAATACAAAGACAGAACAGGTCACCTCTTTAATAATTTATAATTTTGCATCTTGCCTGTAATAATCCTTGCTCAAATGATTCTCACTGTAAACTCATAGATAGGTATTATAGTAAGATAGTATCTCTGTTAAGAGAAGCAGGAAGTCCCCTGTTTAAATCTTACAACTATCATACTAAGATTATTCCTGGATGGAATGATTTTACTGCGCCCCGGAGGAGGGAATCGAAAGACGCCTACGATTTGTGGTGCTTTGATGGTAGACCCAGATTAGGACCAGTATACATGAATACGAGTATGTGTAGAAGTAGGGGTCAGTATAAGGCGGCCATAAGGCGATATAAACAGGATGAAGAATCTATTCGAACATCAAGCTCGCATAAATAACGATAACAACAAATTTTGGAAATTTGTTAAGAATCAAACGGGTGTCGAAAGTGTCCTCCCTCCGACAATCGATGGGGTGTCGGGGGAGGATGAAATTGCAAACTGTGGAAAAACCACTACTCTAACATTCTTAACAGTGTGAGTAGGGATAATCTTAAGCTAGATTGCAGCGAAACGCGTGTGGGAGGGACAAGGGAAAAACTCTGGTATCAATTCCTGAAGTAAAGAGGTTAATTAAAGAGTTAAAGACTGGTTCTGCGTTAGGGGTAGATGACCTATCGAATGAACACTTAACATATGCCAATAACGTAGTATGACTGCATATATCATTGCTCTTATCAGCCATGTATGCTCATAGACATATCCCTGCAGAGTTCATGAGGGTATATATCTTGCCCCTGGTCAAAAATAAGTATGGAGACATTTTGTCCAGCAATAATTACAGGCCTATTGCTGTCGCTTCCTGCTTCTTGAAACTACTAGAAAACTCTTGTTACACCGATTAAATGATTACATATGGACATCTCCTAATCAGTTTGGTTTTAAAAGGTCCCACTCAACTGACCTGTGTATCTATGTACTTAAAGAAACAATTTCTAAATACATTGACAGTAATTCAACTCTTTATAGCTGTTTCCTAGGTATAAGTGAGGCATATGATAGAGTGAACCACAACATTTCATTTAAAACCTAGAAGACAGGATGGTTCCCATGTACATATTAAATTTATAGAAATTTTGGTATTCGCACCAATCCTTTACCGTTAGGTGGAGCAATGTACAGGGCTATTTAAAGTGATTCATCCGATTTCAACTGAGAATACTTCCGTACCTATCAACCGTGCATCAACTGGGCATACACCACATGAAAGAGGAAATCTCTGGGTTTTACAAGATTACCGAGAGAGGGCTCCAAAGTCACACCGTGGCCTAGCCTAGCAACAAACAGTCAGTGTGAAAATGCGTCCGCACAGCAGAAGGCGTTTTGTGTGTTGCAGTTTTCGACCCCCCTTACACCGTGCGACTTCTTCCTTTGGGGGTACGTTAAGGATACTGTGTACGTGCCACCGTTGCCCACATCTTTGGATGAGCTCCGAACTCGCATTGTTACTGCCGTAGAGTCAGTGACAACGGACATGCTGGAGCGAGTATGGGAGGAATTCGACTATCGTGTCGACGTTGCTCGTGTAACTAGGGGAAGTCACATAGAGCATTTATGAGGTGAGAGACAAAATCTGGACAGGTTTTCTTTTGGTTGATGTATCACAAATCACTCTGTATTTGTAACATTAAAAAATATTCTCATTTGAAATCAGGTGAATCATTTTGAATAGCCCTGTACATACTATCCGAATGTTTTGGCTCCTCTTGCGGGATGAGACAAGGCTCCTTATTCTACCCCTATTCTGTTTAATGTGTATATTGACGGATTAATTGCTTCACTTAAATGAGGCAACAGTGGGATGTTGTATAGATAACACAAGGATAAATAACTTAATTTATGCCGATGATATGGTGTTAATAAGTCCCACTGCAAAGGGTCTCGATCGGCTACTAAAAGTCTGCCAAGTGTCTTCGCAGAAACATGATATTCTTTTTAATGTTACAAAAACTAAGGTTATGCAATTTCATTCTAAAAGCTGTAATCAGCTAGGTGACATTAGGTTTAAAATGAAAGGTGAAGTAATTGAGGAAGTACAAGAGTTTAAATATTTGGGTCAAACTATTACCAACCTCTTGAGTGGTGACTCGGATATAAGAAAACAATCTCGAAGTCTTTGTGTTAAAGCGAATATGACTATAAGGAACTTTCGAGTCTGTACAAGTGAAGCTAAAGACACTCTTTCGTACTCCCTGCAGTAATAAATACGGAAGCAACTCTGAGTGAATTATGAAAAAAGTTCTGGCAGAACCCTAAATTTGCTGTACAACAAGTCTTTTAGACTCTTACATAAATTACCCTCGAGATGCTCAGCTTCGCAAATGTTTGCTACCCGTAATGTCCCGAGCTTCCTGGAGGTTACAAGACGTGATCAATACAATCTACTGCAAAAAATTAAAAAATCAACCAACCCGATTATCCAAGCTATGCATGAGTCCTGCCCTTTATCCTCTAAGTCTAAGCTATGGAATTCTTGGTACGAAAACGTATGTCTATAGCTCCACTTAAGTTCGTCATTACTGTATTATTTCTAATCAACTGTATATATTTCTATCCTTAGTATGTAAACTGTCATTGTATTAATAATATTTGTCATATGGACTATAGTCTGCCAATAAACTTTTTCATTTTTATTTTCATTTTCATTTATATACATATATATATATATATATATATATATATATATATATATGTAAAATTTAGTGATGGATCGAGTGGTCGGTTTTTCACAACCGCGGTTGCGGTTGTGTTTGCGGTTGTCGAATTTTTTCCAACCGCGGTTGCGGTTGCGGTTATCATATACTAGGAAAAATGCGTAATTATTAACTGGATTTAGCCACTATAGTGCGATTTAGCCACACTTGGTACATAATATATACTAAATAGTATTTATTTAGTAAATACCTTATGTTGAACACAAGTTTTGCAATACACCGCTACCGCTATTTGTGTTGCAAAACTTGTGTTCAACATAAGGTATTTACTAAATAAATACTATTTAAATGAAGTATATTCTAAACTTATATAGCTATTATGAAAGAATAGGTCAAATTAATTAAAACCATATTTTGCACTAAGTGTGTTACCAGGATGAGGGACGAGGACCCATCGCACTGTTCATCCCACCTACCACTTTCCCCAGCCTCCACCCATTGGAAAGTTATGGATTATTATTCATTTGAAAAACTGATGTCAAACTTAATGACAGGCAGTGTGAATTTCAAGAATAATATTTTTGCTGCATTTTCACCTTTCAAGCGGCAACGCCTCTCATCGTACAACGTTCCCGCTCCACGCATAAGGAGACCCATCATTTTCTTTTTAAAAAAAGAAATATTTCTAATTAACCTAAAATTAAAATTAACTAAGCTTTTACAACCGCAACCGCACTTATGGAACGGCGGTTGCGGTTACGTTTGCGGTTGTGAATTTGTGTGCGGTTGTAGTGCGGTTGCGGTTGCGGTTGCGGTTATTCGATCCATCACTAATATATATATATATATATATATATATATATATGTGTGTGTGTGTGTGTGTGTGTGTGTGTGTAAAAATGAACAATGAATAATCCCTTCATTCATATAATTGTGATATTCATGCGTATACTTCGTATATTTATATAAGCCTTATATTCTTATTCATATATTCATTTTGACATATCAAGTCCAAAATCGTATGACACGAGTTTGGATAAAATTTTGATTTGCTTTCTATTTTATAATTGGTGATTTATTTCCTTGTAAACTACTTAATCATTTTGTATAAAACCCAAAATCGTACAACGCTGACACAAGTTTGGATACATTTTTGACTTGCTTTTTATTTTACAATTGGTTAACTATTTCTGTTTACACAACTTAATAATTTTCGTAGACTTAGCTTAATAATGTAATCTTGTTCATTTTCTGTATACATTCTCTCTTCGTTGTAAAAGATGAAGTCATTGCCTGCTTAACGTTTAATTTTTAATCTTAAGCCTTGAATTTTCGCCATGTGCCTGTTTGTTTGCAATTCGTGATGGGAAGGCATATTTCAATTCCATTTTTAGTTAACTCGGCAGATCATGATGACATCAGATCTGTCAATATACGGTTTAAATAAAATATAGCTTCCTCTTGCTTAGCAGTTTACACATTGCTTCATCAAAAATATTTATTTTTGTCTTTAAATGTTTTGTAAAGTAAATCAGCCTATTGAGAATAAATTAAAAAAAAAAGATCAGCATTAAATATTAATGACGTCAGTACGAAGTTTAGTATAAATGCCCATAAAATTTCTCCAATGTTCATTCTGACTAGACTGATCTAACTTGGAGGCTGAGTATTACCTGTAACATTTTAGCAGTAAATTACTATAAGAAAAAGTCTTTATCTTCTCCTACGAGCTTTGCTTTCTTCATAGAACTTAGTCTTAAATAGAGAAAAATAATTTCCCGATACGTTATAAGAAGAATCGGGGAACCTTCAGAGAATTTCGTAAGCCTCACAGAATCCTCCGATTCACCACAAGAAGAAATCGGAGTGTAGTACAAGAAAAACTTCTGCGATTTCCTATACGGTACCAGAGTAACAAATCCGTTGCTGCCACCTAACCAGAACCCCCGTCAACTTCGAACCAACCAAGGCCATAGACGGAGGGGTTAACATATATAAATAAATAAATAAATATATATATATATATATATATATATATATAAAAATATATATATATATATATATATATATATATATATATATATATATATATATATGTATAAATATATATATATATATATATATGTATATATATATGTATATATATATATATATATATATATATATATATATATATATATATATATATGTATAAATATATATATATGTATGTATATATATATATATATATATATGAAAATGAAAATGAAAATGAAAAGGTTTATTGGCAGACTATTGTCCATATGACAAATATTATTAATACAATGAGAGTTCATATACTAAGGATAGAAATATATACAATTGATTAGAAATAATACTGTAATGTCGAGGTTAAGTGGAGCTACAGACAGACGTTTTCGTACCAAGAAGTCCATAGCTTAGAGGATAAATGGCAGGACTCATGGATAGCTTGGATGATCGGGTTGGTGGATTTTTTAATTCTTTGCATTAGACTGTGTTGAGCACATCTTGTTACCTCCGGGAAGCTCGGGACATTGCGGGTAGCAAACATTTGCGAAGCTGAGCATCTCGGGGGTAATTTATGTAAGAGTCTGAAAGACCTGTTGTACAGCAAATTTAGAGTTCTGCCAGAACCTTTTCTATAATTCACCTACAGTTGCTGTCCGTATATATTACTGCAGAAAGTACAAAAGAGAGTGTCTTTAGCTTCACTTGTACAGAATCGAAAGTTCCTTATGGTCATATTCGCTTTAGCACACAGGCTTCGAGATTGTTTTCTTATATCCGGGTCATCACTCAAGGAGTTGGTAATAGTTTGACCCAAATACTTAAACTCTTGTACTTCCTCAATTACTTCACCATTCATTTTAAACCTTATATCAGCTGGCTGATTACAGCTTTTAGGATGAAATTGCATACCTTAGTTTTTGTAACATTAAAAAGAATATCATGTTTCTGCGAATACACTTGGCAGACTTTTAGTAGCCGATCCAGACCTTTAACAGAGGGACTTATTAACACCATATCATCGGCATAAACTAAGTTATTTATCCTTGTGTTATCTATACAACATCCCACTGTTGCCTCATTAAGTGAAGCAATTAATCCGTCGATATACACATTAAACAGCATAGGGGAGGGCAAGGAGCCTTGTCTCACCCCGCAAGAGAAGCCAAAACACCCGGATAGTACATTGCCCCACCTAACAGTGAAAGATTGGTGGGAATACCAAAATTTCAATAAATTTAATATGTGCATGGGAACCTTCCTGTCTTCTAGTTTTGCAAATAAAATATTGTGGTTCACCCTATCATATGCTTTACTTATATCTAGGAAACAGCTACAAATAGTTGAATTACTGTCAATGTATTTAGATATTTTTTCTTTAAGTCCATAGATACACAGGTCAGTTGAGTGGGACCTTTTGAAGCCAAAGTCATTAGGAGATGTCCGTAGGAAATCATTTAATCGGCGTAACAAGAGTTTTTCTAGTAGTTTCGAGAAGCAGGAAGCGACAGCAATAGGCCTGTAATTATTGCTGGACAGAATGTCTTCGCACTTATTTTTGAACAGGGGCAAGATATATACCCTCATGAACTCTGCAGGGATATAGCTATGAGCCAGCATGGCTGATAGGAGCAATGATATATGCAGACATACTACGTCATTTGCATATTTTAAGTGCTCATTCGATAAGTCATCTACCCCTGATGCAGAACCAGTCTTTAACTCTTTAATTAACCTCTTTACTTCAGAAAATGATATCAAAGTATTTTCCCTTGTCCCTCCCACAATCCTGCTGCAATCTATCTTAAGATTGTCACACTGTTGAGAATGTTAGAATAGTGTTTTTTCCACAGGTTTGCAATTTCATCCTCCCCCCGACACCCCATCGATTGTCGGAGGGAGGACATTTTTGACACCCGTTTGATTCTTAACAAATTTCCAAAATTTGTTATTATCGTTATTTATGCGAGCTTCACAGGCTTTTGATGCTCGAATAGACTCTTCTTCCTGTTTACATTGCCTTATGGCCGCCTTATACTGACCCCGATTTCTACACATATTCAAGTATACTGGCCCTAATCTGGGTCTACCATGAATGCACCACAAATCATACGTGTCTTTCGATTCCCTCTTCAGGGGGGCAATAAAATCATTCAATCCAGGAATAATCTTAGTATGATAGTTGTAAGATTTAATCAGGGGGATTCCTGCTTCTCTTAACAGGGATATTATCTTACTATAATACCTATCTATGAGTTTACAGTGAGAATCATTTGAGCAAGGATTATTACAGGCAAGGTGCAAAATTTCTAAATTATTAAAGAGGTGACCTGTTCTGTCTTTGTATTTTATTCTCTGCTGCATCGTAACATTGGACCAATCGACGCGATTATTCTTACCTATTGAGTTCTTGTGAAGTCGTGTTGCGCATAAATTGGTAAAATTAATTAATATTTCTAATGGTCTATGATCAGAAAGAAGGAAATTATGCAGAATATGAACTCTAACAATTCAATCCTTTAGATTATTACTAGTGAGACAATGATCAATCCACCTGGTGGTACCACTCATATCACGAACGTATGTAAAATTATCACTGGCTACCCTAATACATCTACATCACTTATACTTAAATTGGCCGACTCGCACATGTTACCCAATTCTACAAAGAATTCCGAGTTCACAGGTGTGTTAAAGTCCCTTATTATTATACAGTGAGAATATTTGGGGTTATCTGATAATGACTTAATTTTGTACAGCAAATCAATGTATTCATCTAGATTACTGCCGTTGTTATATGGTAAATAGCAGTTTACAATTAATATGCAATCATTGTTCACTTGTAATTCAATGCCTAACAACCTTACATTATCGCTTGTTAAAAATTGTATATGTCTTAATTTTTCCTTATTAAGACAGCAACACCACCCAAAGGCCTACCGTACATTACTTCATCTGACAAGTGTACTGCTGATGACGCATGGTACATAAAGTCATCATGGATGGTAGAGAGGAATTTTAGCTCTTGCTTAGGTAGCCAGTGCTCCTGCAGGAGTATCAAATCTGCACTGTCGCAGATTTTATGGATATCTACATTTGAATTCCTCACTGATCATTCATTATATGAGACTATTTTCAACAAGTTATCCGCCATGACTGATAGAGAATTTATTATTAGTAGGATTATTATTATTTTACACAGTACAACTTTCAGGCATTATCGTTAGGGCGCCTATTATTATTATTATTATTATTATTATTATTATTATTATTTTGCCTGTTATCAAATCTCCTGGAAAAGTGAATAAACTCCTTAACAATAATACCGTCTGGCCATTGACTCATATTATACGGGTTGAAATGTGCATTTACACCTTTAATTATTACTTTAAATGAGTTATAATACAGAGATTTCGTGTTTAGTTTATTAACTATCAATATACTGTGTTCATCAATGACTTCTTCCATCATGTGTCGAATATCGCTTGCCTCGTTCGAGAGCTGAATTCGCGACACAAAGAGGGTGAGATTCCCCATCGGTGGCCTCACCGCGGAGACCGGTTGAGGAAACCTTCGGGAAGGGCGCCTGTTAACAGTTATCCACCAGTCGTCCTCCTCCCTCGATCTCCGTGAGGCAGGGTTCGCTTGCCTGGGGGATGGATGGCACAACCTTTGGGGGATAGGAGGCCCCTCCCTTACTCTGTGGCTTGGTGAGGGTCTGTTAGCGGTGTTTATAATCTGACGGCCGCGCGTGCCCCTCTTTCTTCGGTGGGAGGGGGGGGGGAACTGCGCTCCGAGCGAGGCGTAATCGAACACCTCTCCTCTGCAGTGGGAGGCAGGGAAGAGGGCAATGATGCCTCGTCTCTTGGCATTGGACCGTCCTTGTTCCTCATTGTGAAATCGGGAGCAGGGGTCCTTTCCTGAACGGGAAGGGGGTTGACCGCTACCCCTGCATGCTGCTTTTCCACCCCACCTTCAGGGGGGTAATATTTTCTCATTATCCCGGAGGGTCGACACTTTATTTATAATGTCTTTCAGGGTATTCTCGTTTCTAGAATTACCTCTATGAGTCGGGAGGGTAGCACTGAACAGGGTGTTTAATTGTACCCTCGCATGTTCTATTTCTTCTGAATCATAAAAATCATGACAGACAGATACAAGAAGGTCTGACCTACTGTAATATGATCTACTTTGTCAAATATAAAACATAACAATGGATTTTCTACAAGATTTACAGCAGACGACCCCATTGTATCTGTAACGGCTTGCAGGGGAGAGTAGCTAATGGGGGTTGGTTGGGGGTGGAGATGGGGGGGAACGCCGAAAGGGGTCCCACTTCTCGTCCTTTCAAATCATGCTCGGGATACCAACGGTTCGATGCTCAGGCATCTTTTCACATTAATTATGTAACTATTACTAACTATGACACAAAAAGTATACAGGCGGAGTCACTGTACGATTATACTGTAATGAAATATATATATACATTCAACTGCAAAGAACACGCAGTATAAATAACGTAAAGAACGACGCTTGTATAGGAGATATTCCGCGCAAGACGAGAGAGAGAGAACGAAACAAATGAAAAAATGAGGTAACCACCCGGGAATCGAACCCGGGATCTTCCGATTACCGGTCAGATGCGATACCATTACACCATGGGCCTCACTCTTCCAAATGCCGTAATTCTTCTACATACTCGCAGAAACCAATGCCCCAAGGGGGCACCTCCCGCATGCCGTAACATTATATACATTCAACTGCAAAGAACACGCAGTATAAATAACGTAAAGAACGACGCTTGTATAGGAGATATTCCGCGCAAGACGAGAGAGAGAGAAAACGAAACAAATGAAAAAATTAGGTAACCACCCGGGAATCGAACCCGAGATCTTCCGATTGCCGGTCAGATGCGATACCATTACACCATGGGCCTCACTCTTCCAAATGCCGCATCTGACCGGCATCGGAGATCCCGGGTTCGATTCCCGGGTGGTTACCTCATTTTTTCATTTGTTTCGTTCTCTCTCTCTCGTCTTGCGCGGAATATCTCCTTTACGTATATATATATATATATATATATATATATATATATATATATATGATAATGAACTTCCACTCATGTCTAGATTATGAAAAGAAATGCAAATGAGGTTAAATGGGTGTCATCATTTTAGCAATTCTGACATAAATGGATGAAAAAAGTTGGAGGAAAATTCAAGACAAAATTTGAGATGAAGCTCCGCCCATTTAGCCGATGGCGAATGATTTCATATTGTTTTTAGCCCAGATTTTCTTTTACATTACTATTATTTTTTCTGATATCAGTAACACTGAAAGTCAATGATTGAGTTCACTGTTAACCAAACACTTTAATTTAAGAAAATAGGTTTTTCTACATTTAAATTTATGCATAAACTTCCCTTTTTAAATTAACATGGGTAGGGTTTGCTTAGCAACTCGTGTTTTTTCATTTTTTGCTTTTTCCTATAAAGGTTTTGGTTAGAGGTGATATGTAAAGTATGTTTTTATATTTTTCCTTGCTCTCTCTCTCTCTCTCTCTCTCTCTCTCTCTCTCTCTCTCTCTCTCTCTCTCTCTCTCTCACTCTCTCTCCAAGGTCTTTCTTGAAGGGTTGCGCTTATCTCGGCGTAATTTATTAAAGCTGTGTTGTGGTAGTCATCTTCACAGTTTTTAGTGGATTTCCAGACCTTAACAACACCCCAAAAAATGAAGGTCCAGGTATATTGTTTTTCATAAAAGCTAAAACTTATGAAACTTAATAAAACGTAATTGAAACCACAAAATAACGGCTTCAGACTTTCAACAATGTATATTTCTTGAAATTTTCAAATTTTTATAGTTAATTAAATATGTTTTTTATATTACAATTTATGTATAATGAGAAAGGCACTTCGAAACTAGGATTTATTGAAGTCAAATTATAATTTGTATATGTTAATATTTTTATTTTCCTATGATAGTTTAAAAAGTAATTAATGTAATTTAAGACTTAGACTATCTTTAGCAAATAAAATTTAAAGTAAATATTTTCAATTAGTTGTTTTATATTGGTAAACTACATAGTAATTTCATTTGATAAATAGTGAACCACTTTGAGCTATATGAGTCAAAAAAGTTGGTAATGACTAAAGATGGTTAACTTGTCAGAAAACCATAACCACTTTTTCAAAAAGGTTTTTCTCAATAAGCTGGTTGAAATCACTTTTATGAGATTAATAGATAATATACTGAAAACGTATATACTCGTATATATTGTTTTGCTCGTTCTTCTAGTACCTCTGTGAGCAAATGAGGCGCTCTAGATCAGAACCTGCCAAGCGCCAGTGGGGCCAGAATTGAGTTATTTATTCCACTATATTCCCCTGGGAGCAGATTGTGGACCTGTGCGTACACAAATAAAATCAGTCAAATACGTATCAATATTGGTTCAAAAGTTATGGCATTTTCCAAATTGACAAACTTTAACTGCATTTTCCTCCATTTTTTAATTTTGGGGCTTGGCAGCTTGTGGTTCGGAGCGCTTCAAATATTGTCTATGGTACCTGTCCAAAGGGAGTATTAAAAACATGCTACTTTTATAAACTTCAGTCATTTTATTGTATAAATATAGTATAATATACTTACACAACCATACTCATCAATAGGTGAGTTACTCTTTCGAACCAGAACCAACGAATTGTTATATTTACATTTATACAAGAAGCGTTCGAGTTGCAAACTCCTTTGAAAACTTTTAAAAGAAAACTGCGAATTACTATATAAAACATAATTCCAGCAAAATTACACTATATTAGTATAATAAATACTTGGTTAAGCTTGCACTATATAATTTTCATAACAGAAGGGTAACTAAAATTATACCCTTTCATTCCTTTCAAATGTTCCGTGCGACGATTCCTCATTTCACTTAGATCAAGCTTGTTACCCCTCCTCCTGAGTTGGCCTGGTGAAGTAAAGACTTGGTTTCTTGTGCTCTCCACCTTACATAACCAGGTACGCCCGACTCATCTGGAATTGTCGTGAGCCAGGCATCTAGTCTTCTTTTGAAGATATCCACTGCTATACCACATGTGTTCCTTAGTTCCTAGGGCAGCTGGTTGAACAGTCTTGGTCCTCTCAAAACAAAACTATTTTTCTTCAGGTTTGAGGATGTTTCCACTGCTATTTAAGTGGTTATAGGGATCAGTAGTATGGCCGCAAAATGGACGAATGCAATGCAATTGAAAATGTTGCAATGAGTGCCAGTGCCAGTCACAGTGCCAACCCCTCTCCCCCTTGTTGCAAGACATCCCTCCCAAGTGCCAACCCCATGGTGCAAAAAAAAGGGGGAACTCCCCCAACAAGCTGGGGGAGTCCACCTGACCTCTTTGGGGGAGAAGTGGGACGGCCTCTCCACCTAAAGGGGAACCTAACCTAAGCCTTAACCCAGTGGTTCCCAACCTGGGGTCCCCGGACCCCTGGGGGTCCGCGAAGGTAGTACTGGGGGTCCGTGAGCTTTCAATATTTCGAGAGGTTCCAATAGAAATCGTACATTTACCCACGATAAGGGCGCTTAGGCTAAAATTTCAAGTTTCCTTGCTCTTGGCTGTAATTATTAATACTTTTTTAATAGGCTGTATTTTAATTGCATACTCACTTATATGTCTTTATTTGATAGTGAAAAATGAGAAAACGAGTTAACTATTAGTCAATAAAAACAGTTTGTTTGGTAGACGGAATCTTTCAAAAACATGGGGTCCGTGGGAAAAAATAAAAATAAAAGGGGTCCTTTGTGGTGAAAAGGTTGGGAACCACTGCCTGAACCTAAGAAGGAGAGAGGAGAGAGTTCTTTATTCTACCGAAGTCCGTCGCATAATGAGCGTCCAGGGCCCAGCATCTGATATATAGAGGGTCTGGAGGTGCCAGTTACCACATATTTATTTATTTATTTGTATAAGGAGAGTTGGCAGATAACACCATTTTAATTATTTATTTATTTATAGATGAGTTTCCAGAGACTCCTATATAATTTAATTATATGCAGGGTTACCAGGCTGCACCATTTATTTTAATTACTTATTTATTAAAGGCAAAAGAAACTTTCTCCTTAAATTGCCCGAACTAATTAAAACACATTATTTATTTATTTAATTAACTATAAGTAAATGGGGTCAAAAGAAAGATTAGCAGCCTGCGTATCTAATAATAAAAGAAATACACAGGACTCTTCATATTGTACATTATTCCAATAACATAATCTATAAGAATAATATTTAATTTACCTATAACTCGAGAGACCTGAATAGCATCCATTTACACTAAAGCCAAACCGAAAGTGTCTATTTACTTTTGTCAATCATCTCTTATATAAAATGTCTTCAAAAACAGCATTTCTTTTTATGCCAAAAAAGCCAAAAAATGCACGAATTGTTCATTCTGACGAAGGTCAAGCCCTTCACTCCACCCTAGACCTACAGTTTAACGTGGAATCCGGACCCCCTTCAGCCCAGCGTCTTAACCACTAGGTCACTCAGCGTACCCATTTATCTACCAACCAATTGTGCGAAAGGATGATCGTTTACCACGCGCCGGCTGCAATCATAAATTTATTTTATATTTTATTTTCTTTGCATGAATGAAAAGGATTATTATTATTATTATTATTATTATTATTATCATTATTATTATTATTATTGTTATTATTATTATTACGATTATCATTATTATTATGCAGACATCTACATATTTTTCAAAATTAACACACACACACACACACACACACACACACACACATTATGATTTCCCATCGCCAAATCCCTCCGTCATTGCCCATCTACATCACACACACACACACACACACACACACACACACATCACGATTTCCCCATACGAAAACGTTCCAACCTAGGAAATGTTGTTTATTATAGCGACCATCAAAATACGGCAACTGGTTGGTGCTTCAATTAAGCTTTATTATTATTAACGGGTCACAGAAATTTCCAACACAATCTGAAACAATGAACACTTTGCCTATAATTCATGAAACGCTTTCATTTATTCTAACACCTTAGAATGTATACTGTGCTGTGTCTATTTACTTTTGACAATCCTTTCTATATATCTTCTATATTTTTATATAAAGAAAAATCCGCAAAATCAAGAGGATTCCCTTATTCATTTATTTTCAATTAAAATTAATTCGTACTTTCACCCTAATATATTTAATTGGCAATAAAAGAAAAATGCACACAAAATAACAATACACACTTTAAACGATGTGTATATATATATATATATATATATATATCTCTTATTCATGATGTAATGAACTTCTACATTTAAAAAAAATGTTACAAACATACTGAATAATTATTTAAAAACTAAAAATTTTAATTCATAGAACATTTTAAATCTCTAAACTTGCCCGCGATCCTTTCTTTGAAAACAACTTTTTTTTTATTCCAAGAAAGAAGAATCTAATGGTATAACACTCGAAACAGGTGAAGCGTCGGCCAAAAAGGTTAACCGCAAAGGTTTCCCGTGACCTACATCTCATCTCGAAACCGGTTTCCGTCTCACTTCACACTATATATTGTTTTGATTGTTGCCATTATTATTGAAGTTAAAAACTGAACTTAAATATATGTACATAAGCATCACGTGATTGATTTCCATGAACAAATTACTTATAGGCTAAATTAGTCTTTGATTAAGTAATGAATTTCCTTATCATATTCCCATATGCAACACTATATATATATATATATATATATATATATATATATGTCACAACATGCGACCTACCATTTCTATGATTGAGCCGTATCCATGTTTGTGACATTAGAAGTTCGCTGTGAGAAGCGAATGTCCCTTAATTTCATTCCTTCAAAGTAGAAACAAGACAGCCGACGGTTTAGATCGTTTAACATTTCCACCAGAATATTACCCATATCTCCATTTTCCATTTGCTATAGAATTTATTATAATTAATTATTGTTGTCTTGCATCTAACCCACATCCCTAAATTTTATTAGATTATGCATAAACATTGAATGTGGCATGATTTGAACCCTTGTTTGTACTTCTTTATTCACTTACTTAATTCTTCCTCAAATGTACCCAATTCCTTAACATTTACTGTATACTCGTATAAGTATCAACATTTAATTAATAGTTTCACTCTCTTGGACCATGGCTGTAAACCCTTCATTACTGTGTCTCTCTAATTCGTTTCCTCTAATTTCTCCCAATAATGATTATACTTTATGTTAGGGTGTATCATGCTCATTGAAGCTCGAATTTCAAGATTGGCAGTATGTATTTCTATGTAAAATTAAATTTTAGGAGGGGTTTGTTTTCTTGAACTTTTGCTAAAAATAACATGTAAGTGTTCAAATTTCCACTTTTTCGTTTTCTGGTTATGTACAGAACGGATCTAGGACAAATGCGTCCTGGTCAAGTGCGTCCCGGACAAATGCGTCCCGATCATTGGCGTCCCTGGACAATTGCGTCCCGGACAATTGCGCACTTCTCCAACTACTATATGAAGTTTATTTATTAGAGAAGTGAATAGAAAGTTAGTATCGGAATTTCAAATATACTTTTCATTTTAACCTATTAAACTTGTTATATGTTCATAAGTTCTGTTCGAAACTGTTCTCTAAAACTTTATCCATCATCAGCAACATCATTGTCAAATTTTATGGGTTACGTCCACTTAAGATAAAGTTAGTTTCGTTAGTTTTAACGAAAATATCACAACTTAACCTAACCAATCGTCAAGGGCATACAGTTGACCTAACTGGGCATTCAATTAAACTAACTGGGCATTATATCCCATAAAAAATTACAATAACAAACATACTCGTCCCTCGTCATAGGCGTCCCTGGACAATTGCGTAGGTGAGGTCACAATGAACTTTCTATTCACTTCTCTAATAAATAAACTTCATATAGTAGATGGGGAAGTGCGCAATTGTCCGGGACGAAATAAAACCGGACGCAATTGTCCAGGGACGCCAATGACCGGGACAGGACGCCCTTGACCAGGACGCAATTGCCCTGTCACCGTACAGAACAGCTGTGCAGGACATACACTGTAGTACAAATGTAACAGACCGGTTTCTTACCAAACAAAACCATTGTAACAGCTGTTATAGGCTACTAGAGTTTCAATGTGATAATTTTCTGTTTCAGATACAAAGCTTGGTGAAGATTGTGTAGCCACCATGGCTAAGCAAGGACGAAAGACCAGAAAAAGTTCTGGTTCAAAGCTGAGTGATCTGGTGGGTCCAGGCAAGCAGTTATTTCCCACAGAAGTTCCAACCTGGAGAGCTGTGTTCCAGAGAGGAATCCTCCTCCAGGAAGAGAAGCTGCTTCTGGATGATATGAAGAGAGCTCAATACCCTCTGCAAGATTTGGCTAAGGACTTGGCATCACTGATACTGGCACAGTGGCGCAAAAGCAATGCCAAGTTCACTCCTCCTGTGATCATTCAAGAGAGATTCATTGCAAGGAAGATTCTTGTCAGGTCGAATGAAATGATTGACCTAGTTAATGGCAGAGTGAAGGCTGCAAAGAGAGAGAAGAGAATATCTGAACTTGATACATTGTTTGACATAACAACCTGCAGAATGCTATCACTCTCTGTGGAACTGAAGCATCTGGCTGCTTTGGCTATGCTGCTAGAATTCATGTCAACTGTGACTGTCCTCTGCCTCAGAAGATTCCAAAGCTAGAGCTAGAGTGGCTCCATTACCAGAGGATCAAAACCTCAGAAGTTTCTGGCTTCCGGATGGCATCTGTTGATGTGAAGGAAACAGTGAAGCAGGTGAAGGCTGCTAATAGGAAGAAGGAAGAACAGAAGGCAGCTGAGAAGAGAAACAGGAAAGAGGAAGAAGAAAAGGAGAGCTGATGTTGGTGATGATGATGAAGATAAGGTGACTTCCTTGCAAGAGTCTCGAGGCAGAGCAGCTCCTACTGCTGACACAGATTTTTCCAGTACTGCACCAGGCACAAGCTCCAGTGTCAACACTGGCAAAGTCTCCACCTCTGCCAGGAGGAACTACATGGATATCTCAAGCACTGCTGCGGCTGCAGTCAGGTTCAAGGTGGCAAACACTCCTGCAGCAGCCATTGCAGCTGGTTTCTTGCAAGATCTCATCAAAGCTGGCCATTTCTCTGCTGATAAGGCATATCTAGCTGTTGACAGGATGAAGATGTGGAGGGGCAAGGAGTCTGTAATAGATGCCTCGGTGGAGGCCCTGGAGAAAAGGACAGAGGGAGAGGAGATCAAGGGAATTTTCTTTGATGGAAAACAAGATAAGAAGGCAAAGATCCTGATATTACAACTGAAGAGCACTATAGTGTTACCTAGGAACCTGAGGGGAAGTATCTCTTCCATTGTACACCAGACGAACCTGAAGGAAATGAGAAACCTGCACTGAAGATAGCTCAGGCTCTGTTTGAGTGGATTAGTGCTCATGGTGCTAAAGATACTATTGTGGTCCTTGGTGGTGACTCCACCAACACAAACACAGGACCTGATGGAGGAGCCATCACTCACTTGGAGAGACTGCTAGGTCACAAGTGTCACTGGCTGATATGCCAGTTGCATATTAATGAACTTAGCCTCAGGCACATGATCATCAAGCTTGATGGTCCCTACACGCACAAGTCTGGGTTCAGTGGTCTAATAGGAAAACTTTTGGAGAAGATCAATGACATACCTGTCAACTTTAGCTTCAAGGCTCTGCCAGGAGAAGATATAATTGAACTGCCAAAAGACATTGTACAGAACCTTAGCACTGACCAGAAGAACTGCTACCTACTGATCAAAGCTCTCAAGACAGGAGATTTGAGCAAGGAAGTTGCTGGTCTGAAGTGTGGCCCACTGAATCAGTCACGCTGGCTGACTACAGGTGAGGCTCTGTTGATGCTGTGGATGAGGCAGCATGGTCTGAAGGGGGAGGTGTTGAAGAAGCTGGAGGTGCTGCTGAAGTTCTGCCTGGACTTCTACTTCAAGATGTATGTTGAGATCAAGGTGAAGCACCACATGAGGTATGGACCTCACCAGTGGCGGCTCGTGACTAAAAATTCTAGGGGTGCTGTCTCTAAGAATGGGTTGAAATAATTACTGAAATAAAAGGATGAGCATTGAGCAATGAATAAAAGTTTCAAAAGTTATTGAAAAAGTTATTCAGTGAGCTCATCCTTATATTGGGGTGCTGCAGTTCCGCAGTGTCTACCGACGAGCCGCCACTGGACCTCACCATATTGTGACCACTCTGGGACTGCTGAGAAGCCAGACCTCTGAAGTCAGGAACACAATCACTCATGTGATCGTTCGTGGAGTATATCATACGCACAGTGAGAACCTCATTGCCTCTCTCCTGTGCAGTGAGGATGAGGAGGAGAGGGCATGGGGGGATGAGATGATCAAGAAGATCAGAGGTAAGTCTGAGTATGGAGACATGAGTCTGAGAACTCATAGAAACCCTAAACTGAAATTTGATGTCACTTCTCCAATTACTCTGATTAATTGGGATAAGGAGAAATTGTATGAGCCACTCTTCACTTGTAAGATGTCAAGAGGAGAAGTTGAGGAGCTTCTCAGGTCTCCACTTCAAATTGAGAACTTCTCAGTTCACACTCAAAGCTGTGGAAGAACAGTCCAGGAAGTTTCAGCTGCAGCTCATGCAGTGTATGGGCAAAAGAGAAAATATGGTTTTGTTCGTGCTAGGATCGATCACAGAGAATTGTTGCCAGTTTTCAAGTCAAAGCAAGACATTATGAACATGTTTTAGATCTCTACAAGACCTGCTAAACAAATTAAGATGCTCTCAGAAGAAAAAATCTCAAAACATTCAGTTGACCAGCATATTATTACAAGCTGGGGGTGGAAAAGGGACTTATACAAATATTAAAGAAGAATTGCAATTGCAAAAAAAAGGTTGAACGTCGCAGCAGCTTGCGGAAAGGTGGGGGCAGCTGCCATCACACTCAGTGATGCCGAAAAGAAAAGAAATAAAAATTGGTGGAGGCGTTTCTAAAAAAAAAGAAAATGCAAGACCAAAAAAGAAGAACAAAAAGATTCTGCCTGATGAAGAGAACAGCCGCGAAATGTGGTGTATAGGAGACTAAAAATCATACAATTCCTTAGTTTTGGGCCATTTTTGGTGATTTTGGTTATTTTATGGGTTATGAATTACTTTGGCTGATCTTAAATGGGTTTAAGCCTGCCCCTAGAAATGCTTAAGGGTGTATGTGAACAATATGGAACATATGGAGGTCATTTGAGGCTACCAAGTCTTTGAAATTGGCCAAAAATCCCATTTTTCGACAAAAATGTGCGATTTTGAACACTTAAATGCGATTTTTCGCAAAAGTTGCAGAAGATGAACCCCTCTTAAAATTCAATTTTACATAGGAATACATACTGCCAATCTTGAAATTCTAAGTTTTTCAATATTCGACCTGAGCATGATATACCCTACTGTACGTACGAATTAAATAACTATGGCGTATTAATTATGAATTAACGTATTGCATAATTTGATAAACTATGTCGTCTTAAAGTAACTTAATTCCCTTCACGTTTTCCATACCTTGAATACTGATCATATCTTAGTATGTGGATATCTTTAGTATTCAATGTATGATAAATTCTTTAACACAATAATAAAAACTTTACACTCTATACATCATTATTTATATGTTGTTCATTCATACATCCCTGTCCTTTCTTGACCTCTATCCTTTATTAATTTTATTACTTATTCATTCATCTACCTATTGTCTACTTATGTCCTATCAACCTATCAGTCCATGTTTACTCGCGTCCGACTATATTACGCACACAACCTATTGTGTGACGTATCGATATGTGTACAATACTTTATGCATTCGTACATGTCCCATGATGATCATGATTACATACATAGTTACGTACATGTAAATACGTCCAGATGTATTCTTTTTACTTTTTCTTTTAATTATGTAACCTCTTGCAAGATATTCGTTAATGCTGATACGAATGTTCGAATTCCGATGACGTCGCCAAAAGCGAGCCTCTGAATCCGAACTCTTCTCTCTTGCTCCTGTACAAATTTATAACATTAAGATGTTATTTTAATATACTGTATTGTTTTCATGCAAGGCCACTGGTTCGTTATCTGCTTACGTCACATAGTTACCCACGTTCTCATTACTTGTACTTACTATTTCTACCTAACTGTCATTCAAATTCTATATTACTTATGTGTTACGTTATCATAAATGTCCGTGTACTTCCAATGGAAAGCACACCGTATTTTTCCTCCGCTTTCCTCATCGCTGGCTATTTAGGCTTTCAAACTCTGATAACCAATCATTTTCTATTAATATTTGATATAATTTGGCGTAATTATCGATAACTATAAATATATAACACTGTTGATAATCCCCTTTAAATTATTGAACAACGGAGAACTCTCCTTCATTATATAAATTGTATCACCTATTTAGATTACTTCAGTATCAGATATGTCAATTAACAATTTGTTAAAATTGTAATTAAAGGTAATAATTTAATATGATGTAATTAATGTACTTAATGTACTCGGTGTATATCGGCATCCCGACATTATGTCGCCATCCAAAAATGTATACGTTACAAAAATTAGTATTTTTTGTTAAATTTTTTTATCTTTCTAAATTTCGTTGTATGCTTAAATTATGCTTAACGTCAGAATTTTTTAGCTCTCCAGTTAAAGTGGGAGCTTAACCTTCAACTGCACTCCCCCAAAATTTAGACTTATTTATTTCTTGTATTGTAAATTAAATCATTCCTGCCAAAGCCCTTACTCGAAGAGGTTGAACCTATCTCCCTTTCAATTCCCGCTGTAGCCCTTACTCGAGGAGGACGAGCCCCCTCGCTTTAAATTCCTGCTTTAATCATTGTCAAAAGAAGTCGAACCTCTACCCCTGTAGATTCCTGCCTGAGGCTTAGACCAAGGAGGTCGAACTTCCTCCCCTTTAAATTCCTATCTTTGTCACCAGTTGACCTGTTAAAAATTCCTGCCATAGCTTTTGCCCGAGGAGGTCGAGCCTCCTCACTTTAAATTCCTGCTTGAGCTGTTGTTGCAAGAGGTAAAACCTCTCCCCCTGTAAACTTCTGATTATGAGTGTCTCGTTCTGTATATACTTTGTGTAATAAAAATTATATGAGTGAACGAAAACTGCAATTGAGAACTGAAGTATTTCCATTCACCCCTTCGGGAAAAAACTTGGGAGAAACTGTTTATTGTTACTCGGATGTTCTACGGCTAAGGCCGAGCTTAACTAACAAGGCCCAGCTTCGTTGGATTGTCCAAAGTGTATTCATCCTAAAAGTCGCAAGCAGGCAGTGGCCCGCGCACACGCACGACTCACACACACACACACATATATATATATATATATATATAGGGTGGTGCAAATTACAGTAATAATAATAGCTAAATCGGTTTTCCTTCTCCCTGAATTGTTCATTTTGACTAAGATCAAGCTTGTCACACGCCTTAAACCTACAGTTTGACGTTGAATCCGAACTACGCTCCAGCACGGGCGGGCATAAATTACAATGTCATCGTCCGGACTCGATCTCTTAACCTCCGATCAGCACCTTAGCGTCTTAACCACTAGGTCACCCAGGGTACCCATTTATCTACCAACCAGTTGTGTGGAAGGATGATCGTTTACGGCGCGCAGGCGGCCGTCACCGGGTCTCGAGCCCGGATGACCTCTGAAACTAATCTTTTTAATATACTTCATTTTGTACAAAAAATGACTAAATCCTGTTGTATCTCTACGAAAACATTCTGTTTGTAGAGATCTTCTAGATTTCTTATTTTCCAATGATCTTTGTGTCATCGGATGTTACTGTGCTGTCTCTGGTAATGATCTTTGTCAGGATTATGAAGGGTAGCGGCTCTAATTCTGTTTCCTGTGATACTGAGCTGAAGGGCTCTGATGAAGATATTCTTGTAACGACTTGTCGCCGCTCAAATTGTCGATCTTCCTATCCAAAATGGGAAAAATTGAGGATCGAATAGTATGACGGTAAATAATAATACAAAATATTGTCGTGGTAGAGAATACAATGTTGCAAATGTTGATCAATGTTCCAAAAGGGTGAGGGATATTGCATGAAGGGGTGGGTTCCAAAATGGGAAAACCGAGAATAGTATGGGCGCAAATATTAATGCAAAATATTGTCGTGTCAGAGCGTGCAAGTGGGCTCATACACCTTGAGATGTGAGCATTAAATCTACGGAGAGAAGATAAAGACACCATTAGTCTACCAATCAGGACGTCCAAAGCGTGGACCCGTAATGTAGGTGTTACGATTGGAACACAAAATTTAACGTAGTGCCGCCCACTTACATTGACAACCAATCAACAAACTTACGAACCGCCTATTAGTCTTTTTTGGGTAGTGCTTGAGGATCACGGATACAAAGGGAAATATTTTCAGCTGGGATTCACAGAGGTTATTTTCACCAGTGAATAAACACTCCCTCCGTCATGAATCAATAACTTTACAGTTTACCGGATTTATATCAAGATGGAGACATTGCAGTTGTGTCTACAATTAATCTTTTTAACTCAGTCGACAGGGACTGTTTATTCCCAACGCAAACCTTTGATGATATTTGCAATGACGCTCCTTACGATCCGACGCAAGGGACTGCCGTAGAAATGTAAGTAATTATGTGCCTGTAATTTTATTTTTTGTAGCCAATTATTCGTGAACTTGTTATTTATTTAGTGTGCCTGTCATTAGGAGAAAGAGCACTGTTCTGGATTATTTCATCATATATATGGATGGTTGCAGTAATTCATCTCATCACACTAAAAATGCTTCATTTAAATAGTAGGTATCCGAAATTATAGATTAGTTAGCAATTAATATTATGCTAAAGTCCTGTTTGGATTCGTTGAATTTTTTATAGCAATCCTTTGCAAGTTTTAAATAATTTTATAATTTCCATAATAAATGTTATTCGGCATTTTCTTTTAAAGGAACTTCTCTGAGCGGTTCGAAGATATCTTCACATTGTAATACTCTTAATATATGTATACTCTGCATATGTTTTAAGCAATTGGGTTTTTATTAAAAAAGAATCAGTATGAACTAATTACACTGGGTAACAAAATTTAAAATTTTTTCTGTTTATTGTGATTTTTCTGTCGTTTCTTAATGATTTCGGGGCGCTGATTCCAAAAATTATATTGGTTTTGCTCTATCATCAATCGTTTCAAAAATATAGGTTATCACACTCTTCATATGGCAAAGTATATAAAGAAGGCTAACATAAATATTTTCTGAAAATAAAAACACAATTGGAAATTAATGTTTATTGAGCCAAAATTGTTTGACAAACCCAAAATGGTGCAAAGGATATAATATATATCATGAGGAGAACCGATAAGAGAATAACAAGCCTCGTTATGAAGTGTGCGTTCCTTAAAAATGCACTGAACAACGCGACTTCCGCGTATGAACATTCTTATCCTTTCTGATCAGCGACCATACGTAGTCTCCCATCATGGAAGCATCCCAATGGCCCTGGTACCTTTTCTCCATCGTTTGAATATCTTGATAGAATCTTTCGCCATGTTCTTCACTCACATCGCCCAGGTTATCACACAAAAAGTCTAGATATGAATGCAGATAGTGTAATTTTAAAGACATACGGCACCCCATTTTGCCATAGCACTTAATCAAGTTTGACACTAACTCCTTATAGTTTGGTGCTTTATGGTTGCCTATAAACCCACGAACCACATCACGGAAAGCACACCAAGCCTCTTTTTCGATCGGAGTCATCTTGGCTTCAAGGTTCTTTGAATTCAACAGCGCCTTGACTTGTGGTCCTACAAAGATGCCAGCCTTGACTTTGGCCTCAGAGAGTTTAGGGAACATGACCCGAATCTGTTGGAAAGCTTCCCTTCCAAAATCTAACGCAATTACAAACTGCTTAATTAGACCCAACTTAATATGGAGAGGTGGTAGCAGAACTATGTCAGGCTTCACAAGAGATTCCCTGAGTATATTGTACATTCCTGGTTGCAGTCCTTCACGTGGAGGCCACTGAACTGTTTTATAGTGCTCAGTTGAAGCCCTGCTATCCCACAGGCAAAGAAAACATGAATATTTAGTAAACCCTCCTTGTAAACCTAACAGGAAACCAATCATTTTGAAATCACTACACACGTCCCAGTTATATTGTTCATACCTGATTTGAGTGAGCAGTTGTTTGACATTTTCATAGTTCTCTTTCATTTGAACAGAATGTGCAACTGGTATAGATGGATATTTGTTCTCATTGTGGAGTAGAACAGTTTTTAAACTCCGAGTTGAACTGTCAATAAACAGGCGCCACTCTGAGGGTATATGTGTTAACCCAATAGCTGTGAATAGACCATTAACCTCGCTGCAATAACAGAGAGAGCCATTGACATCGTAGAACCTTGCAAACTCTTCATGCGGCTTTCGGTATACAGTGCTCTTGCAGTCTTCTCCAAGCAAATTCCACTCTTTGAGTCTGGAAGTCAGAAGCTCAGACCCTGATTTCGTCAGAACCAAATCTCTAATTAAGTAGTCCAATTCCCTCTGATTTGGAAAATGAGGGTTTGTACTGAAAGTTACTGTATATTCTTCATCATGACTGTCCTCACCAGCCGACATCTCAGATGAGCTAGCTGCATCCTCATTTTCAACCTGCAAAGCAAAGAAACAAAATATAAGTATAGCTATATACAGGGTGTCCCACGAGGAAATGTCAAGAATGCATCATTTCACTCTTTGGGTATTTCTAAGTAGAAAGTATTTTATCGATATGGGTCTGATTCCCAACCGTTACCGAGATACAGGCCTCTACATTTAGGTAATTAAAACATAATAAAAAGTCGATCTGAGATACTGTTTAATAACACTTGTGGTTTACAAAAAGTACAAACATACAATACACTATTGCACTTATTGCAGAATGGTTTCAAAGTGACCCCCTCCTTCTTCAATGCACGCGGCGAGCCTTCGATCCATCGAGTCTTGCCAAGGAAAACGCGAAGTTCATTTCTGAGGTTTATGAACGCATCCAGCCGGCATGGCTTGAAATGTTGCTTGAGCACTGCACCTCCACGTTTGCAGAGTACACAACACACCCTGAAAAGAAACGTGACTCAGTGAGCAGGTGCTAAGACGTACCTAAATAAATAATGTAAATAAATAATGTGAGGATCTGCACAGTTGCCAAAGTATCATTAAATGTCATTGAATATTATCTAAGATCGGCTTATGTTTTAGTTACCCAAATGTAGAGACCTGTATCTCGGTGCATTCTTGACATTTCCTCCTGGGACACCCTGTATGTAGAAGAGCATCAGCACTAAGAAAAATCGACACATAATGACCCGCAGTCTGTAAATACAGAAGGTAAAGTAATGGATAGATACCTGTTCTGGTGGACGTGGTATTGGAAGACCTTCGCCATGTGGTACAGGAGCTATGGACGACGCTATGCTTGGATACTGAAGAGTCTGCCTTCCTTTAACTTTCCTGTACTTAGAAACATCTACCATGCAGTAGTAGCAATCGTCGTGGTGGCTCTTTGGTTCTCTCCATATTCTGGGTACCGCAAAGGGCATTGCCTTGCGTACTCCCCGCAGCCATCCTTCAAGTGTGGAGCGGCAGCTTCCACACATCACATGGGGTGCCCAGGGAATATCTTGGTCACCCATAGGCATACCAAAATAGAGCCGATACGCGATCCAGAACTTGGTGCCATTCACAATCTTGTGCGATACTTGCTTGGGGCCTATGTAATACCCACAAACGTAGCAGAATATATCCGGCGAGTGTTTACAAGCTCTAGTTGCCATTCTCTTTACCAAACTGTACTACAATAATCATAACCTGCAGATATAGAGAGAAGAGTTATTAAATCTGCAACAGATTAAAGATTCCAGAAAAAAGATGTATTTACAACACTGAAATAATGTTCGCAATAAAAAAGGATCGATAACACTCAAATCGTCAGCACAGAGAAGCACAGAAACACAGTACCTCAGTGCTGGTAACCATCAGACAAACAACCTGCTTTCTTTGTGTGCTCACACTTACTGACTTCTCAGACTCTGCGCTCTTCTTTATATAGCACAGTGGAAGTTTCGGGCAATTTCTAGAGCAAGAAACTGTCAACGGACATCCGGATTGTTCTCAACAATTCCTGATTATTCTGATATTGCTGCGCCTACTATAACATTATACTGGTAAAGCATAAAAAATGAATTATCTCTGAAACCATTGCTGATACACACAAACCAAGGCCAGATTTGGACTCAGCGCCCACAAATGCATATAAAACCATAACAAATTCTACATAAACAGAATCAGTGTTACACAGTGTTATTTATCCTTTCTCTTTAAAGTTCCGATGAGGATATGACTCACGTTATAAAATCTTTTCGTTTCGAAGAAACGCATGTCGTGGACCTGAATACGGAGGTAGAAGTTTTACCGAGCAGTCAACCCAGTGATTTTCACATTATTAACGAAATAATGTGTTTTTCTTCTTATGTTTCGATCTTTTTTCTTCGGGGAAGAAAACAAATGAATTTTCATCAATTTATTACATGAAAGAAATCATGATTTTAGTTAGTACAATAACCATCTTAAATAAGCTACAGAATATAAAAACTAACATTTTTGGATACAGATATATATATATATATATATATATATATATATATATATATACGAACAAAACATCATACTATACAACGAGTGCGCACATTCGGAAAACGGCTTTTTTATCTTTCTGTGTCTGCATATCATTTCGTCGTTTCGTTGAGTGTGACACGGGGCGAATAATTTTTAAAAATCTATAAATTCCTTACCACATGAAATATGCATGAGAAATGAAAGGCAGTACACCCCACAAGTATTACTAAAATATCCTTGTAGACGGAAGGGATTCCTCACAATTTTGAGGATATGCATCTGCTCGAGAAATTTTACAATAACAGGGTCACTCCAGGGTTGAGTGCTGAGTGAAACAAAATAATACATGCGGTCCCTATTCTTAAAATAGATTGAAAACCAATGAATCCCTTCACTACCAATAATATCTGTGTTCACAATAAGACTACCGCAATCTCTTGTACTTGGCAATTTCAATGTTTCATTCTTCGCAAACGCACCGATAATTTTGTAACGTGTGATTCTTTCACTATTCATTACTCTCTGAAGTGTATTCGCGTCCATTTTAAAAGTCAGTGATAACGCCCCTAAAGCTGTCTACTTTTATTAGGGCTTGTGACTCGAGGTATACTAGTAAACTAATAGGCGCGTCTATCGGCTTGGCGGATTCCAATCTGACTGAGGTGTTTTCACTCTGTTGTGGACTTAAATGTGTATTTACACTAGCAGATAAGTCAGGTGTGATGTCAAACGGATAAAGGTTGATCGATGAATTTTTTCTGCGTTACCCCCAATCTCGAGCTCATCACAATCACCTGCAATATGGGCCAGATTACTATATGCTCTCGCGCAAGGCTGGAACACAGCGTCTGATGAGTAGTCCGTATCCAAGGTTCCTCCCAACGCAACGCGATTAACGTATAGTTATATTTTTAAGGCCGAAATTCTCGAATTTAAAGACTTTTTTTTATATTTTCCATTCATCGAATTGTGTTCCTGCATTCCAATTAATATCCTTTAAGTTAGATTTCCCAGGGCGATGTTTTCTATTTGTTTCGATGCCAACCCTGCTGCCACCGTGTATAGTTTGATCTGTACTCTGTTAATTGGGTATTTTACTGTGGCGTGTAGTAAATTTTTCTCAATTCCTATTTGTTTTAGTGAACTTAATTTCATTAGCTCTACGCAGAGGTATGTCTCCATAATGTGAATCACAACGGGTTTTGTTCCCTCTTCTTGAGCAGCATCCAGATTTAAACAGATCTCAGGATTCGTGCAGGTGAGCTCTATTTTCATATCCACCCCATTCACAAGCAACTTCTCCTGGAATGTGAAGTCTGTATGCAGGCATCCAAAACACTCGTATATCTTCTTTTTAGAATTTTTAATTAATATTGCGTTTATGAAGTGGTATTCGTCAAAGTGTGAAGATAAGGTTACTGAATGGTTCTCTATTCCACCCTCCTTTGATACTTTTTTAAGGCTAAATTGAATCGTGCGAAGGAACAAGAAGTACAAATACTCTACGGCTATTCTGGCGACAGCATTGCAGAATTTCGTGGTACAAGTGATGTATTGAACTATGTTGTAGGACTAAACTTTATAAAAGCTTACATATACCGTGAAGTAGAAGAAACGACACGTGCAGAAGACAAGCAACGGTTATGGTTAGTGAGTCGTGTTTATAAGTGGTGCGACAAGCGACATTATGTCATGTTGCATCATACCGAGTACTACCTGCGACTGAGAATGTAAATTTTGTCATCATGGAGAATCTTAAGTATTTTTACAACTACATTAATACAGTGCCCGCGAAAAGTATCCGATCACCCTGGAAATTTGTATTTTTTACATAAAAAACAATGTTTAAATGTATACTAACCTTATATTAGTATTTTGTCATCTGTCCTTTGGTTTGGATGACTTGTTCTAGACGTTTTGGCATGGATTTAATCAAGTTTTGACAAACTTCCACTGATATTTCCTTGCACCATAACTTTTTGATGGCTTCTTGTAATTTTTCGACTGAGCCAGTGTCGTGGCATTCAACCTTATTTTTTATTATTAGCCACATATTTTCTATCGGATTGAGATCTGGACTATTACCAGGCCAATCCAAAATATCAAATTTATTGTCAGTAATCCATTTTGTCACTATTTTGGCCCTGTGACATGGTGCACCATCATGCATGTATGTTTTTGTCCTTTGGATTGCCATTGCCATTGGAAGTTTATCCTGTAGCATTGCTAAATACCGTGCACCATTCATAGTTGTGTTCTTCGGAAGAAAATATAGGTTTCCACGCCCATAGTAACCGAAACAACCCCAAACCATCACACTTGGAGGGTGTTTCATGGTCTTTAGGGTGTATTTAGGGTCCATCCTATTTGAGCCAATGGGCCGGCGAACCTTTTTTGGACAACTTCTGAATGTCAAAAATGTCGACTCATCACTAAATAAAACCTTCTTCCAGTCATCAACAGTCCAATGAATATATTTTTTACAAAATGCGTCACGTTTTTTACGCATTTTTTCATTAATGAACGGTTTCTTAGCA
Organism: Bathynomus jamesi; assembly: GCA_023014485.1. Classification (NCBI taxonomy): domain Eukaryota; kingdom Metazoa; phylum Arthropoda; class Malacostraca; order Isopoda; family Cirolanidae; genus Bathynomus; species Bathynomus jamesi. The sequence goes on from JAJOZX010002110.1 coordinate 573,159, forward strand.
GCATGGCGAGATGGTAATCCGAGTTCTTTTTGGAGCCGCTCCTGGATAGTTCGTTCAGAAACACCAGATAACAAATTATTCATATTAAATTTTATTTCTTTCGCAGTTATTGTTGGGTTTTTCAATACTAAACGTTTCATAAGTTTGTCTGTTCGTGAATTTGTTTTTCTCGGTCTGCCAGATCGTTTTTTAGGGACTGGCGTGGTTAGGCCGGCATTGTTCTTAGCCCGTGAAACCCATAAATTAACGGTACTTTGGGATATGTTTAATTCCTTAGCTATCTGTCTCTGTGATTTCCCACATGTATGCAAAGCAACAATAGCACCTCGACAATCACTCTTAAGTTGTTTTTTAGCACACATTATATGTAAATTTTATTTACACCACTTTCTGTAAAAAATAACAAAATATCAATAAATTTACACAAACAGTGAAATCTGACAACTTTGAGACACAGCCACCCGCAACGAAGGCTACCAGAACACTAATTTGAGAATGCGTTGGATAGCTCTCATATCAGCGAGCAACCTCAAAGTTACCAGATGTCGCTAGAACAAATAGAAAGTGAATTATGTGTCTCTGAATATCAAGGGAAAATATTGTATTTTCTTGAGTGATCGGATACTTTTCGCGGGCACTGTATATATCATGACGAGGTTCGTAGTGAAGTTGTGGCTAAAGGCCTGCGTGAGTTTTTAACAGAATTTAGAGATGAGTATCGTCTGCTAAGCAAAAAGGAAAAATATGGGCATATATTTCTCTCAAATAGTGCACCGGAGTGTGAATAAAATGTGTATAGTTCGTGAAAATCCCCCTGAACGAAAATGTCTGGTGCGTATTTTGGGAAATGGGAGTGATAAAACATTAAGACCGGTATTGTTTCATGTATCTGAAAATTTCTCAAAACACCCACCCAGTATAATGGGTTACAAGTATTCACGTTGGAACAACGCCGTACACGTTTCATCAGCTTATAGTGTGACTCACTCCTCCCGTTGAGCCGATCCGCTCGCCTGTGGCTCATAGTCATCTCAGAGCTTGAACCGAGTGGACGTGCACTCCTCGAATACGATGGAACTTCCTTTGAGAAGCATTCTCAGTGCCGTGTACGATGTGTCCGTGACGAAGTCATTGCGTGTGTTCAGGCGTGAAACTGGTGCCATTAACTATGTTCTGGAAACGAATTGTAGACAAACAAACTCTGGTAATCGGAATGTTGTTTATTTAAGTGTTGAGGAGATGAATAGAATCTTCGTGTTAGTTGAGAAGTGGAGTGAGGATTGTTATAAAATTCCTGCAGGTGTAGGTACAAGAAGAGAGCAAAATAGTGATACCCCCTCATATGCCATTGTTTGTACATTGTGTATAAATAACGATCAGCCATGCATTGATATACGACTGATGTGGAAGAATGCTTCTGATAATAACGTTCTTGTCCTTACGCGAAATCGTTTCATCCTCGACAGAATGTTTGAAATCGTCGGTTTCCGCAAGCTGAAGCCTATATTAGACGAGCGTATTACGGATATGCTTTATTTTGATACGGTTCTTGAGTGCGCATACACCGCTCTGCTCGACGGGTTTATCGAGTGTAGGACAAGACAAGACGAGAATGGTCTAGAGCTGGATGCTTATTTAAAAGGTTTAGACTCTTTGAAATATCATGAACTTTGGTACAAAGGACTTGAACGGTACAGGGCTGAGCTCACGTACACCGTCCACCCTGAAGAACTATTTCTTTATATAATGAGCAGCTGTCGTAACGACTTAGAAGATTATTTCAACTGCCGCTATGCAGTGTGAAGAAGAGTTCATGATTGAAAAGCTCGTGTCGGTAAGAATAAACCCTCAATTGGAAAGGAGTGTTTATAAACTTGTATTTAATAATGATGTTGTGGCTGACGATGACCTCTTTGTGCGTGCTTTTGAATGTATTAGTTTAAAGATAACTTGTCAACCGAATGTAAAGTGGGCACAAAAATAGTATTGAACGATATGAAGGCCATTTACATCGAGTATAGGTATCCCTATAACTTGGGCGGTGAAATAATGTTAAATCGTATTTACTGCGTAGTGCAAAGCAATAATGATGTGACTGTAGACTCGATTACGTGCGAGTTTAGTGTTTTAATTAAGCGCAGTAGAAGATGAAGTGTATGTATTTTGGTGTATATTTATTTTCAATATATTTAATTGTTTAATATAATTGTGTATGTATATTTATATTTCTCCTGTACTGTTATATTGATGGTTATACTCCATCGTTTTCTATTTCTTATATTATTCTTTATTTTATTTTTTGATTATTTATATATTCCTCGTTCGTATTTCTTATATTGCATATATTCCTCGTTTGTATAGGATTGTGTATTTATTTTCTATATACTTCGTGTTGATTCCAATAATTCTTCTAAATAAACAGAATGATGGAATGGTGTTTTATTTAATTCTTTTGGTTGTATATACACAAACGATATTATTATTTAATTATATGTATACCAAATGGCTGGTTACGCCTTCTAAACCGACTGACGGATTTCTAAGCCAACTGTCAAGGATATTTGAATAGCGCAATCTGGCAGCTGAAAAGTTAATTAATATATACACATACACCTGCCTTCTAGATCTTCTAAGTCAACTGGCGGATTAAGCCAACTGGCGGATTATGCCTACTGACGGATTATGCCAACTGGCGGATTTCTAAGCCAAATGTCAAATGCTTTAATTAAATAAATAGCGCAATCTGGCAACTCAACCCTAATAATATACTCTTGAACAAGCCATTTACGCCTAAGTCAGATTAATCCTTCTAAGCCGACTAGCTGCTTAAGCCAACTGGCTGATTTACACCTTATAAGACAGCGGGCGCTCGGATGAACTCTCATTATGCGACGGACTCCGATGGAATAAAGAACTCTCTCCTCTCTCCTTCTTATATTAAGGCTTAGGTTAGGATTTCCCTTTGGAGGGGTGAGGACATCCCACCTTCTCCCCCAAAGACCCTCATCCTTCTCCTTTCTCTCCCTCTCTTAGGTTAAGGTTACCCCTTTTAGGGGAGGTCATCCTCTCTCCTCCCCCCAAAGCTCCCTCCCCCTTCATTGCAGCTTGGGGGATAACCCCATCCCCCCTTTGGTGCATAACCTCTTCCAACATCCCTTTGCAACATTCTTGCACTCTCCCATTTTGCAGTCATATTACTGAAACTCATACTCATTGTTATTTCTTCAGATTGCCTTTGTTCTTTTTCTCGCCACTCTTTGCTACGCCGAAGAAGTAAAAACTGTGGAACATACTTTTCTTACCCCTATTCCACCGGGGCTTTCCCCCAGACAGCTTTTGGCATCTTCCTCATGGGAGATAAATTCTACCAGACAGTCCAAACCGTCGGTCTCAAACCAATTAAGTAAACCATCAGTTTACAGTGCCAGATATTTTGAGTTTTTTGAGTTACAAAATAAAGTTTTATGTATGAGTTATTGAGCAATATCAATCAGGGTATGCTCTAATTTTTTAACTCTAAGTAATACATACTTCCTTCTCTCTTCACACGAAGGTCAAGCTGGTGGCCCCACCTCTAGGCCTGCCTTGGTGGAGGAGCGAGTTGCTCTCTTACACTCTACACCGTACATAGCCAGGTACACCCGGCTCATCTGGTACCGTCCTGAGCCAGGCATCTAGTCTTCTCTTGAAGACTTCAACTTTGACCCCGGTAATGTTTCTGAGGTCCTTAGGAAGCTGGTTAAAAAGTCTTGGCCCACCAAGCTCTTTTCCTTCAGTGTTGAGGAGGTCCTTTGTCGAGTCTTTAGTTTAGGAACACTACATATTCTGCCTTTCCTATTGTCCAGCGTTGTTTGGATGGTAATTGGGTTTAGTTTGAGGTTTGGTACCAGTTTTTCGATCATTTTCCATATGTAGATTATGGTGTACCTCTCTCTTCTTTTTTCCAGGGAGTACAGATTTAGTTTACGTAGTCTTTCCCATTAGCTGAATTCTTTGCAGCCATCAATTTTGGCTGTGAAATGTCTATGCGTTTCTTCTAGTTTATTAATTTCTTCCTTTTTATTTAGGGACGTCAAAACTGAGCCGTATTCAAGTTTTGGTATGATCAGTGTTCTCAGCAGAGGAATCATTACTGTCTTGTCCCTCCTTTTGAACGTTCTTAGTACCTGTCCCGCGACTCTTTTTGCTTTGCTTATTGCTATCTAATTTTGTGTCTCGAATTTGGCATCATCGGTCATTATTACCCCCAAGTCGACCGCTTTCGTGCTTCTCTGAATTTTCTGTCTATCTGAAGCATGATATGCAGTCTGTTTAATTCCCTCATTTCTACCATATCTCAAGAGCTGAAATTTCTGTGTTAAATGCCAAATTATTGTCTTCTGATCATTTTTATATTTTGTTTGTGTCCCTCTGCAAGGCCTCCACTTCATTTGCCTCTCTTATTTTTCTGCTGATCTTTGTATCGTCTGCAAATGATGTTACTATACTGTTGCTGTTAACTCCACTGTCTATATCTGTTAGCATGATAATGAACAGGAGTGGGGCCACCACTGTACCTTGTGGCACTAAGCTGCATGCTTCTGATTCTGATGATGATACACCTTGAATTTTGACCACCTGTAGTCGTTCTCTGAGGAAGTTATAGATCCATTTTCCCACTTTACCTGTTATTTCCACATATTTCATTTTATGTACTATTATACCATGATCGCACTTGTCGAAAGCTTTAGCAAAATCTGTGTATATGACATCACAGTTTTCATTACCTCCAAGTGCATCTAGGATATTGTTATAATGCTCTATATTTTGTGATAAGCATGATCTTCCCAATCGGAATCCGTGCTGATTTTCGTTGAATCTTTCCAATGTCTCCAAGAAGTCATAGATTTTCTCTCTGACTATTCTTTCAAATATTTTGGTGAGGTGGGACGTCAGTGACACTGGTCTATAGTTCTTTTCTTGAGATCTATCCCCGCCTTTATATATATATATATATATATATATATAGGGACAATGTATGCTCTTTTCAAGATGTTCGGTATTTTCCTAGTGTCTAGGGATCTTCTCCATATCCAGTATAAGGGTGTAGCTATTTCATTTTTACAGTTTTTAATTATGAAAATAGTGCTTTCCATTTGTCCGGACCTGCAGCTGAATCTGATTTCATTTGTCCTATAGCTCTCGTTACATCTTCTGGGGGTAAAATCATAGTCTATTATACATTCTCCTTGCAATATCTCTTCGAAGAATGCATCTCTGTCAGGTATCGCTTTGTCACTTTCTGCGATACTGAAAACTGATTCACACTGAGTCTCAATGTTTCAGATATTTTTTTCAGATCGTCTGTTAGTTCATTATTTCCTTTCCTTAAGGGCCCGATAGTAGCGCGCGTTTTTGTTTTCCTTTTCACATAGCTGTAGAAGTATTCGGATCTTCCTTTATTGCTTCTACCGCCTTTTCCTCTTTCCTCTCTGTATGGCCCTTTATCAGAGTTTGAATTTCCCTATCGATACTCTCCAGTTTTTCTTGTATTATTTCCCTGGTATTGTTGTCTCCGCAATTTGCTAACTTCGTCGCTACTCTCTTTTGCGGAATATTCTTCTCTTTTGCCTCTCTAGCCAGTTCCTCTTTCCTTATGGCTGTGCTTTCGGAGCATATTTTTCCAAAATTCTCAATTGCTTTTCTTCCAAGGTTGTTAGCATTTCCTCAGTTGTTTTATTCTCTAAAACTGGTCTCTACTCTATTTGGGCCATGTGTGATCTGATTTCTTCCCAATTTATGGTCTTGGAGTTTAAGTTAAAAGCCCCAAATTTGCTTCTTCCTTCCGTATGTGTATTGTCTTCTAAAGTTATCGCCAATATTTGTTGATAACTCGATTATATTGTGGTCTGAAAACTGGGGTTACTTTTATATCGGCAATCAAGTTCGTGTTATTTGTGAATACCAGATCTAGGTAGTTATTTTTTTTGGTATTTTCTGTTATTTCCTGTATCAGCATAAACTTATTTGTGAGAGTCATCAATATATTTGCTTCTTCCTGGTCCTCTCTTGTGCCCCCTTATCTTGTATAAATATATTTCTATCCACCTTTTGTATTTTATAAATGGGAAATTAAAATCACCGCAGAGTATTATATTAGGGGATAGAGAGTTTAGGGACTTTATTAGGGTTCTGATATCATTAATGGGATCCGAAAATTTTTCATTTGGGAAGTTTGGAGGTCTATAGCTGACTATCAGTACCACGTTTAGTTTCTCTACTTTCACTGCAAGGGTTTCCACGAAGCTGTTGGATTTACATATTACCGTCTCTGTCGTATGCCTCTCATGTATATAAATAACACATCCACCTTTACGTCTCGCTGTTCATCCGTTCTTAGAAAGTTGAATCCATCGATATGGAATTCCTTCTTATCGATACAGTGTTCGTAGTTATCGCAGTCTCCTCGGCAATCTTTAAGATGTTTTTCTGTGAGGCGTGCGATGTCCGCCCTTGTTTCATCCATAAAACCTTTCAGGTACGAAACTTTATTTAGAGCCTTTTGCATTTTAAGTTCGTTGTCCTTTGGTTTAGCGTGTTTTGTGGCCTTGTGGTCCTCCGAGATGGATCCGTTCCGGCCTACTTGTTCTGGTAGCTTCTTGCCATGTAGCGGTCCGACTAGAGGGTTCCCAGCTGTGTCAGCTGCATGTGCTGTATGAGATTTAGCAGCCGTATTGTGTCCGAGATGTTGAAAGAATTTTCAGTGCTATTTGATTTGTTTGCTATTTAGGTACATATTTTTTTCCCTCACATTCCTTCTGTTGTCATTTAAAACTTGTCCTTTTCTACATAATATATATATATATATATATATATATATATATACAGGGCCGTTTCTAGCCATTAGGGGGCCGTAAGCAGTATACCCATTTGAGGCCCAACCCTTCCATCCACCAACTCACGCCTTACTACATCACCTCAGCACACACATACCAAAAATTTGCTGTGTTAATAAAAAAACAATTATGAAACAATTTTAATGAAACATTTATGTCCAAAACAACAAGTATGTACTTTCAGAAGACCAACAGAAAAAATACTCTTCATGAAATTCCTGAAAATTAGCTTATACATTATTTAGAATAAATGACACAGAACTATGGATAAAAAAATAATGCAATTATCAACTACCAAACAATTACTAACTCTATGATACAATCGTGTATTAGCTAACAGTTATACAGAACAGTTTGTATCTTCAAAATTTTTGCCTCCTAGATTTTTTCTGGGCGAAATCATCAATAACATCATCATATGAAATCTCCCTGCCAACGCCCTGGTTGATGCTTATGATGCCAAGGCCACTGAGGCGATCCTGCCCCATTGATGATCTGAGGTAGTTCTTGATTAGCTTCATCTTAGAGAAGCTCCTCTCGGCTGACGCTACTGTCACAGGTAGAGTGCAGGCAATTCTTAGTGCAACCCAGAGATTGGGGTACAGTTCTTCCAGTTGCTTCTGATGAGTGAAGGAGAGAAGCTCCAATGCAGTCATGTTGTGTGAAGGTAAAGTCGGCAAGTTCTTAATTTCGAGGGCCAGTTCTCTTCCATCAATGTCAGAGTCAGCTCCAGAGCTCAGTATCTTAGAGAGCTTTTCACACTTGCAGGACAAGTCTTCCTTATTCATTGGTGAAGTTTAGGAGAACCCCAAATATGTCCCTCACATCATCTACTGTAATGGTTTGAATCTCTCATTTATTGACCCGATGGCACAATCCACCACTACATTGAAAAATTTGACTTCCAGCCTCTTTAAGGCTTCTGTAAATGGTTCGTCAGGAGCTTCGTAAGCAAAGTGGTTTTTTGTGGATCTGAGCCTCTTCTCCTTCAGCACAGCCTCCACATTCATTTCCTCACATATGTCCCTAGCTACGACTTGTGCTGCAACAAAACCTGTGTTTCTGTAGCTGGTAAGTGAGTCTTTTGTTTTTGTGAGGAGGTTGACTGCCACATCAAACTGCATTGTAGGAGACTGCAGAAGTTTGCTCACATGGTTAACTGCATGAAGAATGTCATACCATACTACTGTGCAAATCTGAAAGCGATAAGACCCTACCTCCTCTGCAAATGCTTGTGCTTCAGTCCTGGCGATGGCATCTGTGGCATTGTTTCTGACTTCCAACAGGGCCTCTCTGATGTTGTGGCTCTGGTATCGCACAGCCTCAATGCTCTTAAGCCGGCTCCCCCACCTGGTTTCACTCCAAGACTTGAGTGTTATGTTCACGTGCTTCTTTAGGATTGTCCATTAATGACATTAATGACATTTCAGTTTGGTCAATGGTCCTCCCAGTTTTTAGCCGCAGTTCCAGATCCTTCCATGTTGCCATGTTATCTGCATGTTCTGAACTATTTTCATGGCCTTTCAGAAGCGAACCAACGTTTATCCAGTCTGAAAGTCCATCCGTAATTAGTTTGTACGACTTCCTTGAAAACAACTTGCAGCAGAAGCAATAAAGAGCATCATTCCTTCTAGAGTACATCAGCCAGCTTCGCTTTATTTTTACCCCATTAATTAATGTTCTGTACATGTGATGGTGATGAACGCTTCTACCGTCCTCTCTTTTAGGGAATGTGAAATCTGGACTGATTTGAAATGGTCGTCGAGACACCAGATCTATTATCTTCAAGGCATCTGACAGGACAACTGGCCATTCATACGGATCAAGTGGTGGAGCAGATCTTGGTTCTTGTTGCTCAGTAGAAATGCCTGTGTGTGGTGTTTGAAGCTGAAAAGAAGATGGGCCACTTGTTGGTTCATCGGGCTCTACTTCTATTGGTGTTTGAGGTTGCATAGAGGATGGGGCTGCTGTTGGCTCATGATGCTCATCAGGCTTTGCTGAGGATGGCTTTTCCAAATATTTCAGTAGTGCTCCTGAGAAGAACATAACATTACATATCTGTTAATTTTTGCTGAAATACTCTTTCTTATGTTGTTTGATAATTGATCTGTGTGAACAGAATTTGAGGTGATGTGATCCATTAAATTTCACATTTCGAAATATTATAAATATTACAGAGCCTAGCTTACTCTACACGATTCCTGAGCACTTGCCTAGCTTGATGGTCTACCTAACCTAGTTGCCTGAACTGTAATCATAAGAATATACAAGTGGCACATCTCACCTGTGCTACTGGAAAGCTTCTCCTCCTCTATTTTCTTCTTTTTCCATTTTTCAGCTCCTGATGGATAATGTCGTTTCATTTTCCAAGATGCACGAAGTCACATCTAGTTAACCACAACTAATCTGCTAAATAATAATAGTCATGATAATAATGATGATGATAATAATAATAATAATAATAATAATAATAATAATTGTTATAATTGTAACGTTAATCAAATACATTAAAATAATCAGACCATTTAGGTTTTAACCAACAAAATTCACATTATCTGAAAAAGATGAGAAAAGAATTAATAAACTTGAAAACATAACGAAAATAATCCTAGGTTTTAAAGTGTTACAAAATCTCTTAATAATTAGTAAATTAGTGAAATAATGTTTTACAATACTAGAAAAATTAAGCATTCAGGAAAGTATAAGCATATAGTAAGAACAAAGTTAAATAATACAGAAATAAGATCTCACAATAGTTATTTACACATAACGACCAAAACGTTTCGTTTGTCTCCGTTTTATCACATTTGTCTCATACAAAAACTTTAATTGATACGACAATAATAATAATGAGGATAATAATAATAATAACAATAATATTAATAATAACTTCAGCTATATTCCTGTTCTTGCCCACTGAGCTATGACCTGAGAGCCTGTCTAGGGGCCCCCTAGTAACAGCGGGGCCCTAAACGGCCGCTTAGTCTGCTTATGCCAGCAAGCGGCCCTGTATATATATATATATATATATCAGTGGCGTACGCAAGGGGGGGGTCCATGTGATTCTGGACCTCCCCTTAAGAAGTAAGATTTTATATACTAAATAAAAATACGAGTCAATTTTTTGTTACTACTAATTATTAATAATTAATTAAATGAACATTATTTCAGCTTTATTAACATTGATTTTCATTTTTGTTCATTAAGGACAAAGGATAACTTCTTTAGGATAAAAAGAAAATTTAGACCCCCTTAGGAAAAACTTGCGTACGCCACTGATATATATATATATATATATATATATATACAGTCGTACATATCCATATAGTAACTTTATATAATTATTTTCCTCGTTCATTTCCAGTCATTGAACCACTCGTATACGGTACCCACTCCTTCGTGTAGGGATATGCATTTGCAGCGAACCACGTCGGTTTTGATTCTCTCCTGTCAACTTTCTTTCAACCAACAGTCCAAGTAAAACAACAACAATAAGAATGATTGAGCAAAATATCTCGTAAAATAACAACACTGTTTCTGGGCTTGATGAAGTTTCAAAAATTGGCATATCTCCCGTACCCAACTCTGCAACAACATTCCTCAGTCCATCTTTCCGCCTGTCTATGATCTCCAATTTTTCAAACGTAGAGTGTCCAGATATCTCGAAAAGTCTGGACCTTGATTTCGGCTCTCCTCTTCTCCTTCTATAGGGGGGGAGGTTGCATTTTTGGGGGCGTTCGGCCTTGGCCCCCACCTTCTTGCATAAAAAAGATAACATTCATGTAAATAAGAATGCGGTTTAATTATTGCATTAACCACACTTAAATGACATGGAAACGGGAAAGATAATGAAGTGGGAAACTAGGAGCCAGTGGGACTCGAACTCAAGTCATAGCGCATACTGATCATGCCATCCAGAACTTCCATATCAGGTTCGATCGAGCTAAGCGAATATTTACACTGAGTAGTATAGCCGCAAAATGGGAGAGTGCAGGAATGTTGCAATGTTGCAAGAGATAATGATCAATGTTGCAAAGGGGGAGGGGTTTGCACTGAAGGGGGTGGGGGTATCTTGCAACGGGGGTGGGGGATGCATTGAAGGGGGGGGGGTGTGCCTGAAGGGGGGAGAGGGGAGGGATCTTCGGGGGGAGAGGGGAGGATCTTCGGGGGGAGAAGGGAGAATGACCTCCTCCCAAATGGGTTGCCTTAACCTAAGAGAGAAAGAGAAAGGAGAGAAGGAGCAAGTCTTTGGGGGAGAAGCTGGGATGTCCTTACCCCCAAAAGGGAAACTAACCTAAGTCTTAACCTAAGAAGGAAGGAGAGAGAGATCTTTATTCGGCCGAAGTTCACATCCATCTGACCGCTCCGAAGCGAAGCGGCTCTTATATAGAGGAGGGTTGCGTTGCCACATACCATTTTTTATTTTAATTGTTCAGGTATACATTATTAGGGTGTTTTGATAGATACCACCATTTATTATATTTCACACGAGTTGCCAAATAGTGTTTTTAATTGTTCAGGTATACATTATTAGGTTGAAGATTGTGCCATTTATTTAATTAATTCTTACAAGTTGGCTTAGAATTACGCTAGTAGGTTTAGAAGGCGTAACCAGCCATTTGGTATAATTCTTTACAACCAAAAGAATTAAATAAAGCAACATTACATCATTCTGTTTATTAAATACTGTAAATATATAGAAAATAAATATACATTTGAATGATCAATTAAAAATAATAATAGTATAAGAAATATGAATGAGGAATATGCATATAATCAAAAAATATAACCGTCAGTATAACAGTAGAGGAGAAATATATATATATATATTATATATATATATATATATACAATTATATTATGGAAATATATAGAAAATAAATATACATTGGAATGATCAAAAAAACAAAAAACAAGAAATAATATAACCATCAATATAGCAGAAATATATATATATATATATATATTATATATATATATATATATATTATATATATATTTCTGCTATATTGATGGTTATATAGGGTGATCAAAAAGTAACGCAACCCATGGAGAAACGCACATAATTGATTTTTTCCTTCTGTTGCAGGCGATGATTCAGAAGTGTGTTGATGCAATTTCACAGGAAACGTTGCAAAGGGTCTTTAAGAACATGAATCGCCGTATCCACTTGTGTGAAGCACAGAACGGTGCCCACTTCCAGCACTTGCTCTGAAATAAATCGTTTTCACATGGGTTGCGTTACTTTTTGATCACCCGTTATTATTATTATATATATATATATATACACATACACACACAATTATGTTTAAATAAATAAATACACACACTTTATCTTCTACCGCACAAAATAAAAATAAGAAATACAAAACGTATAGCCATCAATATAACAGTCCAGAAGTACATATACACAATTATATTGAAAATAAATACATTTCACTTTGTTTTCAAAACACTAACCTCGCACTTAATCGAGTCTACAATTACATCATTATTGCTTTGCATTGCGCAAAATACGCGGCTTAATAATATTTCACCGCTTAAAGTATAGGGAAACCTGTACTCGATATGAAGGGCCTTCATATCGTTCAGTACTATTTTTTTCACACTTTACAACCGGTTGGCAAGTTATCTTTAAATACGTCTACAATACAATCGAAAGCACGCACAAAGAGTTCATCGTTAGCCACAGCGTCAAATACAAGTTTATAAACACGCCTTTCCAATCATGGGTTTATTTCTACCGACCCTAGCTTTTCAATTGTGAACTCTTCTTCACAATGCATAGCGACAGTTGAAATAATCTTCTAAGTCGTTACGATAGCTGCTCGTTATATAAAGAAATAGTTCTTCAGGGTGAACGGTGTAGGTGAGCTCAGCCCTGTAACGATCAAGTGCTTTGTACCAAAGCTCATGATATTTCAAAGAGTCTAAACTTTTTAAATAATCCTCCAGCTCTAGGCCATTCTCATCTTGTTCAAACCTACACTCGGTAAACTCACTGAGAAGAGCGGTGTATGCGTATTCAAGAACCGTATCAAAATAAAGCATATCCATAACACGCGCGTCTAATATAGGCTTCAGCTTGCGGAATCCGACGATTTCAAACATTCTGTCGAGGACGAAACGGTTTCGCGTAGGAACAAGAGCGTTATTATCAGAAGCATTCTTCCACATCAACCATATATCAATGCATGGCCGATCGTTATTTATACACAACGTACATACAACGGCATATGAGGGGGTCACTCATCTGCTCTCTTCTTGTACCTACACCTGTAGGAATTTTATAACGATCTTCACTCCACTTCTCAACTATCACGAAGATTCTATTCATCTCCTCGACACTTAAGTAAACAACATCCCGTTTGTTTGTTTGTCTACAATCCGTTTCCAGTACATAGTTAACGGCACCGGATTTACGCCTGAACACGCGCAACGACTTCGTCACGGACACATCGTACACGGCGTTGAGAATGCTGCTCAAAGGAAGTTCCATCGTATTCGAGGAGCGCACGTTCACTCAGCTCAAGCTCTGAGATAACTTTGAGCCACATGCAACGCGACGGTTCGACGGGAGGAGCGAGTCACACCATAATCTAATGAAACGTGTACGGCGCTGATCCAACATGAATCGTTGTATCCCATTATATTGGGCAGGTGCTTTTTTCCGATACAAGAATTAATTTCGGTTTTAATGTTTTATCACTCCCACTCCCCCGAATACGCAACAGACATTTTCCTTCAGGGTAATTTTCACGAACTAAACACATTTTATAACGGTTTTAATGTTTTACCACTCACCATTTCCACAAACTAAACATCTTCACATTCCGGCGCACTATTTGAGAGGAACATATGCCCATATTTTTCCTTTTTGTTTAACAAGCGATACTCGTCTCTAAAGTCTGGTAAAAATTCACGCAGGCCATTAGCCACAACCTCACTACATACTTCGTCATGATATACATTAATATAGTGATAAAAATACTTAAGATTCTCCATGATGACGAGATTTACATTTTCAGTCGCAGGGTACGAGTACTCGGTATGGTGTAACATGACAAAATATCGCTTGTCAAACCACCCATCAATAAGACTCACTATCCATATCCGTTGCTTCTCTTCTGCACGCGTTGTTTCTTTTACCTCACGGTATATGTGAGCCTTTGTAAAGCTTAGGTCTATAGCATACTTCAATACATCGTCTGTGCTACGAAAGCCTACAGTGCTCTCACCATAATAGCCATAGAGTATTTGTACATCTTGCTCCTTCGCACGATCCAATGTAGTCTTAAAAGAGGCAAAGGAGGGGAGAATAGGAAATTTTTCAGTATCCACCACATCTTGACACTTTGCAGAATACCATTTCATAAACGTCGAACAAGCAATATTAAAGGTAGCCATTACTATTTTCTGTCTACGCGGGAGAATACACGTCCGATGTCCAGGGCTTACTGCGATCAACTGAGCACGCAGGGAAGCCCAGGTAGTAGCATGACTCACGTTGCTGGTCTTACAGTGGCCGGAGCTTAGACTTTCACCTGTGTATACACACACACACACACACAAAGGAGAAATTGAAACATGAATTATTTAATAAACGAAATATTCAAATGTGTATATATATATTTACAAATACGTGTAATAAATAAGTTAGCAATAGACACATCAAAGATTATATTCAAGGTATATATATATATTTACAAATACGTGTAATAAATAAGTTAGCAATAGACACATCAAAGATTATATTCAAAGTGTATATATATATATTTACAAATACGTGTAATAAATAAGTTAACAATAGACACATCAAAGATTATGTTGTACCTCATCATCATTCACGGTTCTGTGGGAGAAGCGAAAAGCAAGACTGTAGAATATAATGGTCGTCACTTAAACATTTATTATATTCTGCAAATGACCCACTTAGGAGTGTGACGTGTTAGAAATGGTTTCTATAGAAAAATTCTGGTTCACGACCCCATCCACATGTATTATATCTGTTTAAAATCATTAAAGAAAAGGAAGAGATGTTCTAAAAATTTGTGCATAAATTCATCTGGTGCTATTCGACGTATCAATCAGTGTTCAACGGTACCAAGATGTTATTTTGTTCCACAAAGGTGTATATGATGTTAATTCGCTAAAGGGAAATGAACATACAGTTATTGTAATTGACGATCTCATGTTGGAGATGGATAAGACGTTTGCCGAGACATTTACAGTATTCTCCCACCATCTTAACATAAGCGTGTTCTTCATCAATCAGAATCTATTTTTCAAAAATAGATACATGCGCGATGTATCGTTAAATGCACAATATCTAGTCTTATTCGCGCAACGTAGAGATGTATCACAAATTGGGGTATTAGCCAAACAAATGTTCCCGAATGAGCGTAAGGAGTTTTTGGAAGTTTATAAAGAGGCTACAAGCACGCGCTACGGATATTTGCTTTGCGACCTTCATCCGCGAAACATGTTTAGGGTGCTTCTAAGAACGAATATATTTCCAAGCGAGCCTGAAACGGTGTATATTCCAGAATGACAAAGAGGTTAAAGAAATACCATGAATTAATAAAAATCTATCATCGACTGCCCCGGGACAATGCAGCGGATGTTTATTAAAAATATCGACTCCGACTTTTTAAAATGCATTTGTGAAATCTGTCTTAACGTTATAAATTGCAATGTATCAATGAAACCACCTCAGAAGGCTCGCCTACGCCGTTACAAGAACATAATACGTGCACTCGCTCGTAAAAGTCAAACTGTAGGGAAGAAAAAACGAATTATTGTACAAAGAGGATGGTCATTCCTCCCCATCTTATTTTCAGTTTTGGGTCCTTTACTCACTAGATTAATATAATGAAGAAAGTGGTAGTGATTCCACACGAGGTGTACGCTTCACTGCAAAGGAATCCAGACACGGATCTAGATCCCCGTAAAAGCAGACTTAAAAGAATGGAAAGCGAATTGCTAGCCCTATTAAACAGTGAAAAAACACCTGATGAGAAAAGAATCTTACACCAAGAAGCTCTGCAGAAATTTCTTCACGAGTGCGAAAATTATAAGAACCCGACAGAGATTCCCGTCGTTATTAGGCACAGCACAGGGAACGATGGACATGGTGACATAGGACCTGTACCCGACGATAGAGCTGACCAACCAAAGATTAAGGGGTTAGCCACACAGAACATCGCGCATGTATTAAAAAGCACCCTCCCACATACATTGAGGAATAAAGGTTTAAGTCTTTATAATCTATTGAAAGAGGACCCAGCCATACAATGGACCGATATAGGCGAGATCATTGTGGAAGGATCAAAGGTACAGGGATCGAATATCGTAGACATTGACCATGATCTGGTGAGAAAGTGGGATAGGCCCTCACCATCAGGATGGAAGCATATTAAAACAAGACTAATAAAAATAAATGTCCCCAAAACATTGATAGGAAATCTGAACAGGTTAAAAGACCTGGAATATGCGACGCACGTGAGACAATTGAAGACGCCATCACCCCCGACGGTAACATCTTTGAAGTGGAGAAAGAAGAGGTTAAACAACGGCCAACCCTACCCACGTGCCTCTAAAATATGCAAATGGCTAACATATTAAGAAGACGTTATTATGACATTTCTAACCCAGCCTCCTATGGAGGCGTAGATAGACTGTACAGAAGTGTTTACGGTGTAGGAAAAAAGATGTTGAGAGATTTTTGCGGGTGCAGGACGCTTATACACTTCATAAGCCTGTGAGAAAAAGGTTTTAAACAGCCAAGACAACAGCTGCTTCGATTGACTCTATTTGGCAAGCAGATTTAACAGACATGCAAAGATATGCTGGTGTATAACGATGGTTACTGCTAAATTCTATTCATAGTAGATGTATTCTCTAGATATCTGTGGCTAACTCCTCTGAAAATAAATCACCTGAAACAGTTGCTAAAGCCACCAAAACG
>JAJOZX010002110.1:595000-710000 GCA_023014485.1 Bathynomus jamesi
TATACAATCATTGTATATGTAAATGTAACTTGTATAACAATATGTATGTGTAAATGTATTTTCTATAACAATATGTATATATAAATGCATGATTACCATTTGGTGAATATTAGCTATATATGGTGAATATTACATTATGGTGAATATTATGTCAAGTTTCATACGAGGATTTCAAAATATTTAAGAAAAATAAATTTATAAGCCCACCTTGGAGGTTTGTCATGCAGAAATAGCAATCTGTCACGTGGTCCTTTCCTTCTCTCCAAATCATGGGAATTCCAAAAGGCAAAGATTTCGCTCTGTCTTTGCTCCATCTTCTCAAATTTTCAATGCACGTCTTGCAGCACATATGAGGGGCGAAATTTTTGTCCTGGTCCCCTAGCTTAATTCCAAAGTATGCTCTATACATTGTCTTCACAAATTTAGTGATTTGGGACTGGTTATTTGGCATGGTAACCGTCCCACATATGTAGCAGAATCTATTGGGATCATTTTTACACGCTCTCTTCATTATGAAATATTTTATCTATATGCCTGAAAAGTAAAAAAAGATATTATACAAGTGAAACAAGTGATGATAGATGTTACTGTTCCAATTCCGCTTTGACAAAATCACGAAAAATTCTATTTTACTTATGAGGCCATAGCCGAATAACCTGAGCTGATTGAGAACAACGGATTGCAGATTCGAATTCAGCAGGAAAAGCTCTATAAGAATCACTTACAAAACCCTTGACAGCAAAATTGATGCATACCAGTGTTACAGTATATAACGGCATTTATACTATGCTAAATATGATTGATTCTTAGCAATAAGGAAATGGTTATGCAGACTAATTGTTAAGTAATTACACTAATTTAGATAGGCTAATGAGATATGCAAAAGGGAACACAGAATAAATAATGAAGCCTATTGATAACTGAAATAATGCACGTACGGTTAGTACAGTACTGTGGTCTTAATGAGAGAGTTAGTTTTCCGGTTGCTTGCGTACACTTGGATATATCCTAATCGCGACGCTCAGATTACACTGTGTAGGCTTCGCGGGATTTGCTTAACACGAAGGCAAAGGAGACTTACCGCTAATGATAAATAACTCTGGAGATTGAAGACCTACTTGTAGGTTGACCATATTTCGTTCGCCCTTGATGACCTTGGAGACTGTAGACCAAGGTGAAGGTTTGAGTGTATTGAGTTTCGCCCTTGATGACCTTGGTGACTGTAGTTGGCCTGTTGAAATACATGTTGAACGGGCGCCGATCGAAGGGTGGTGAAGGATGAGTGGAGAGCAAAGTGGAGTTGCAGCTTGCAGCCTCCAGGAGGTTTACGGACCTGGGCTTCAAAGGGTGTTTCTGTAGTCAGGTTGGCCTTGCCGGCGAGAGGATGAATGTTGACATCCAGTAGAGACTTGTGGTAAGAGGCCAACGGAACGCCTACATCGGTGATGTTCTTTCTTGCAGGATGGAATTGTAGAGTCGCCTCAAGTGTTGCTTCGCTCTTGTATAGATGAAGTGTGACTTGGGACTGAGGCCGGCTGGGGTCGAAACGGCGCTACGTGGAGAGAGTAGAGTCACGAGGAGAAAGTAACGAACGGAGTGAGAGCAAATTCCCTTTAACTCTGACTTATATAGGCTCGTAAGACGCTAACTTTTCGCGGGCCTTTTTGGGAAGACACAAGCGTCCTTTTGTTTCTGTTTCATTGAACACCACGGGCGTTTTTTGCTTCCTGATGATTCTAAGATGTCTGCAGACGGCGAGGAAAAAGGAATTTCTTTGTCTATTTCTTTGTCTGCCCTCTACATTTATTTATATATATATATATATACACATAATTTTCTTTTTCTAATAAGATCTTTACTAATTAAACATTTGTACATGGAGAAAAATCGTCGGTTAAAGCAGGTTAATATTGGTTAATGCAATTGTACTATGCAATTAATGGAACTCTTTTGTGGTCATTGTACCTATTTACGTTTTCATCAGAACACAATGATGGTTAGTGCGACAAAAGTAAAGTTAGATTAAGTATTTAGTTGCATTAACTCTTTGGTAAATTGTGCAAACGTTTAATTATTTTTAACTTTTGATATTTCTCCGTCTTGATTGATTTAAATTAAAAGGGAATTTCTTCTAAAATTATAACTAAAATTATAATTATCGATAAAAAAACAATAAAAAACGACTATTAATTTATTCCTTCAATTTCCTTCAATAAAATAAAAAATAACACCTTAATTACGCATATTTTTATCTCAACTTTAAAACAAAAATATTTTGGATGTAATTAACCGTCAAATGTATGATAACATCGGACGTGAAGTGGTTAAAAAAAATTTACAAACTTCTCCAAAAAATATTATAAATATAATTTCCCACCAAATTCTGAAAAACAAAATCAACAAAAACTAAGATTAAGCAAAAAAATAATAATAATATAATATATAAAATATATATATATATATATGTGTTTCAACTAATAACAAATATCGTGTAGGTGCGCACGTAAATATTAGAATTTTTTATTGGTTTAACAAGATGTTTTAAAAAATTAAACTTATATGTACTGTATATAAAATAATTATATATATATATATATATAATATATTAATATAATATATATATATATATATATATAATATACATATATATATATATATATATATATATTATATATATATATATCTCTATATATATATACAGGCTATTCAAAGAGATTCATCCGATTTCAACTGAGAATACTTCCGTACCTATCAACCGTGCATCAACTGGGCATACACCACATGAAAGAGGAAATCTCCGAGTTTTACAAGATCACCGCGAGAGGGCTCCAAAGTCACCGCGCCGTGGCCTAGCCTAGCAACAAACAGTCAGTGTGAAAATGGCGTCCGCACAGCAGAAGGCGTTTTGTGTGTTGCAGTTTTCGAGCTGTAAATCGGTATGTCGATATGCTGCAGAACTGGTTATTTCCCCAATTGAACGAAGATTCCGGCGACTACATTTTCCAGCAAGATGGGGCGCCGCCTCATTGGCATTTGGATGTTCGCCGTTTGCTCAACGAAGTGCTCACTCGCCGTTGGATTGGTCGCAGTGGGCCCCATGACTTGGTGCTCCACAGCTGGCCCCCTAGGTCGCCGGATCTTACACTGTGCGACTTCTTCCTTTGGGGGTACGTTAAGGATACTGTGTACGTGCCACCGTTGCCCACATCTTTGGATGAGCTCCGAACTCGCATTGTTACTGCCGTAGAGTCAGTGACAACTGACATGCTGGAGCGAGTATGGGAGGAATTCGACTATCGTGTCGACGTTGCTCGTGTAACTAGGGAAGTCACATAGAGCATTTATGAGGTGAGAGACAAAATTTGGACAGTTTTTCTTTTGGTTGATGTATCACAAATCACTGTATTTGTAACATTAAAAAATATTCTCATTTGAAATCAGGTGAATCATTTTGAATAGCCCTGTATATCGTAAAGAACGACGCTTTGTATAGGAGAATTATCCGCGCAAGATGAGAGCGAAAGAACGAAACAAATGAAAAAATGAGGTAACCACCCGGGAATCGAACCCAGGATCTTCCGATTGCCGGTCAGATATGATAACCATTACACCACGGGCCCCACTCAGTCAAATGTCGTAATTCCTCTACATGCGCGCAGAAACCAATGCCCCAAAGGGGCACCTCCCGCATGCCGTAACATTATATACATTATAACTGCAAACACGCAGTATAATTAACGTAAAGAACGACGCTTTGTATAGGAGAATTACCCGCGCAAGATGAGAGCGAAAGAACGAAAAATGAAAAAATGAGGTAACCACCCGGGAATCGAACCCTGGATCTTCCGATTGCCGGTCAGATATGATAACCATTACACCACGGGCCCCACTCAGTCAAATGTCGTAATTCCTCTACATGCGCGCAGAAACCAATGCCCCAAAGGGGCACCTCCCGCATGCCGTAACATTATATACATTATAACTGCAAACACGCAGTATAATTAACGTAAAGAACGACGCTTTGTATAGGAGAATTATCCGCGCAAGATGAGAGCGAAAGAACGAAACAAATGAAAAAATGAGGTAACCATTTGTTTCATTTGTTTCGTTCTTTCGCTCTCATCTTGCGCGGCTAATTCTCCTATACAAAGCGTCGTTCTTTACGTTAATTATACTGCGTGTTTGCAATTATAATGTATATAATGTTACGGCATGCGAGAGGTGCCCCTTTGGGGCATTGGTTTCTGCGCACATGTAGAGGAATTACGACATTTGACTGAGTGGGGCCCGTGGTGTAATGGTTAACATATCTGACCGGCAATCGGAAGATCCCGGGTTCGATTCCCGGGTGGTTACCTCATTTTTTCACTTGTTTCATTCTTTCGCTCTCATCTTGCGCGGATAATTCTCCTATACAAAGCGTCGTTCTTTACGTTAATTATACTGCGTGTTTGCACTTATAATGTATATAATGTTACGGCATGCGGGAGGTGCCCTTTGGGGCATTGGTTTCTGCGCGCATGTAGAGGAATTACGACATTTGACTGAGTGGGGCCCGTGGTGTAATGGTTATCATATCTGACCGGCAATCGGAAGATCCCGGGTTCGATTCCCGGGTGGTTACCTCATTTTTTCACTTGTTTCATTCTTTCGCTCTCATCTTGCGCGGATAATTCTCCTATACAAAGCGTCGTTCTTTACGTTAATTATACTGCGTGTTTGCAGTTATAATGTATATATATATATATATATATATATATATATATATATATTATAATTGAAGGACAATATGCGGTTGTTCTTCCTCTCAGTATTAATTAAGGTACATTTATCTCAGTTTTATGACTCGTAGTGACTCCACAAAAACAGTCATTAAATATGAAAAAGGTAAAAAAAGCAAGAGTAAAAAGCTTAAATAAACGATAGAATGCGAAGAAATTCCTTTTTTATGTTTTTTATTAGTAGTAACAAATAGTAGTAGCATTACACACAGTTGTGATGATATCAAGAAAAGGATAAAGAAATTTAAAGGCGGCTTAAAAAAAAATATATATATATATATTATAGCAGCAATAAAGGAAAATTCAAAATACTTCTACAGCTATGCGAAAAGGAAAACAAAAACGCGTGCTACTATTGGGCCCTTAAGGAAAGGGGATAATGAACTAATTGACGATCCAAAAGAAATATCTCAAACATTGAGAACCCAGTATGAATCGGTCTTCAGTACCCTAAAAAATGGCAAAGCGATACCTGACATAGATTCATTCTTCGAAGAGAAATTGCAAGGAGAATGTATAACAGACTTTGATTTTACCCCAGACGATGTAGCGAGAGCTATAGGACAAGTGAAATCACATTCAGCTGCAGATCCGGACAAATGGAAAGCACTATTAATTAAAAACTGTAAAAATGAAATAGCTACACCCTTATATTGGATATGGAGAAGGTCCCTAGACACTGGGGAAATACCGAGCATCTTGAAAAGAGCAAATATTGTCCTAATATATAAAGGCGAGGATAGATCTCAAGAAAAGAACTATAAACCAGTGTCATTGACGCCCCACCTCACCAAAATATATGAAAGAATAGTCAGAGAGAAAATCTATGACTTCTTCGAGACACTGGAAAGATTCAACGAAAATCAGCACGGATTCCGATCGGGAAGATCATGCTTATCACAACTTATAGATCATTATAACAATATCCTAGATGCACTTGAAGGTAATGAAAACTATGATGTCATATACACAGATTTTGCTAAAGCTTTCGACAAGTGCGGTCATAGTATAATAGCATATATGGGAATAACAGGCAAAGTGGGAAAATGGATCTATAACTTCCTCAGAGAACGACTACAGATTGTTAAAAACTTAAAATTCAAGGTGTATCATCATCAGAATCAGAAGTATACAGCTCAGTGCCACAAGGTACAGTGGTGGCCCCACTCCTGTTCATTATCATGCTAACAGACATAGACAGTGGAGTTAACAGCAACAGTATAGTAACATCATTTGCGGACGATACAAAGATCAGCAGAAAAATCAGAGGCAAATGAAGTGGAGGCCATGCAGAGGGACACAAACAAAATATACAAATGACATTTAACACCGAGAAATTTCAGCTCTTGAAATATGGTTGAAATGAGGAAATTCAACAGACTGCATATTATGCTCCAGATAGACAGGAAATTCAGAGAAGCACGAAAGCGGTTGACTTGGGGATAATAATGACCGATGATGCCAAATTCGAGACACAAAATCAGATAGCAAAAACAAAGCAAAAAAAGTCGCGGGACAGGTACTAAGAACCTTCAAAAGGAGGGACAAAACAGTAATGATTCCCCTGCTGAGAACACTGATCACACCAAAACTTGAATACTGCTCAGTTTTGACGTCCCCATATAAAAAGGAAGAAATTAATAAACTAGAAGAAACACATAGACATTTCACAGCCAAGATTGATGACTGCAAAGAACTCATCTACTGGGAAAGACTACGTAAACTAAATCTGTACTCCCTGGAAAGAAGAAGAGAGAGGTACATCATAATCTACATATGGAAAATGATCGAAAAACTGGTACCAAACCTCAAACTAAACCCAATTACCATCCAAACAACGCTGGAAAATAGGAAAGGCAGAATGTGTAGTGTTCCCAAATTAAAAGCCTGACAAGGAACCTCCTCAATACTGAAGGAAAATAGCTTGGTTGTCAGGGGGCCAAGACTTTTTAACTAGCTTCCTAAGGACCTCAGGAACGTTACAGGGGTCAAAGTTGAAGTCTTCAAGAGAAGACTAGATGCCTGGCTCAAGACGGTACCAGATGAGCCGGGTGTACCTGGCTATGTACGGTGGAGAGCGCAAGAGAGCAACTCGCTCCTCCACCAAGCCAGGCCTAGAGGCGGGGCCACCAGCTTGACCTTCGTGTGAAGAGAGACTGACGCACGGAACTGCAACGAGGTTAACGAGATTATATCTATGATAGAACTCTGAATGGTCCCCTGAGAAACTGTTTTGTTGCATACACGGTCTGTGTGTAACATATATATATATAATAGCCCACCTACTAAGTCATTTTAAAAAATGTACTGAAATTTCTATGCCTCATTTAAATCGAACACCCTTTTGTTTGTATTGTTAAATAGAATTTAAGGTGTTTTTTCAGCATGCAGCTGCTATTTTCAAATCTAATTTTGAACTCCATTTTACTACAAATTGTTCAGCCGATGAATGTAGTGAAGAAAACGATCTTACAACTATTCTTAAAAGTACAGAATGGACAGTCTGAGAGTAGAGGATATCTCACTCATTTCAAGTTAATGAGATCTCTGCGGATACGTCAGCCGTGACAAAAGTATTTCAAATGTTGTTTTTAAAAACTTTTCCAGGTTCGACTCCCGGCAAAGTAAAAGGAAAGAGCTTCATTTTTTATTAACGTTTCCTCAGAATATTTTTAATTTTGATTGGGGAAGGGTTCAGCTACATATTAATTAATTACAATTTTTTATTGACACTTTAAAATTAAGTTTAATACCCAGCCATTATTTGATGCACCGAAGAATATGATACATCCACACCGTTATCTTATTAAAAAATCTTGACCTCGTTTTGTATATAAGAAGGGCTCATTTCCAAAAGGTGCTAAGTCGATTTTTGGTCAAAGATGAGTTTGTACCAATATAAAACAGTTTATGCCCATGTGCATCAAGGTGCGTTATCGATTAGTTTCAAAAGGTATTATATCCCTTTCATCCTTTCATAACGGACATAATAATATGGCTTTGTTTCCAAAAGGTGCAAAGTCCAATTCACTTTGTTTCCCAATCCACAAATTTTATTCAGACATCTCTTTTCGCTTAATGGCATTCACTCCCAACATTAATGTGAAAAAAATACTTTAAGGACACGCTATAATAAAAATAAAAAAATGTGCCAATATCTTAGAAACTGGTTTTTTGGACTTAGCGCCCTTTGGAAATCACCTTTTCATATATATATATATATATATATATATATATATATATATATATATATATATATATATATATATGTGTGTGTGTGTGTGTGTGTGTCTTATCTAGTTATATACATACAACATACAAATAGGCCTTGATGAATAACATGTTTAAACATGCTTAAAAATTTTCAGTCATCATTTAGTATAATTTAATACATTTTATTGTCCTTCTATTTATCATTTTTTTTTTATGTTATTACCCCGAAAAGCGACATTGGGTCTGGGTAGTAGTTGGATGGGGGACCGTCCTCCGCGTCCAGATTATGTAGCGATCCGTGGTTAGGATCACACGTAAATCTGTAGGTCCCCTCCGTCATATGACCTTAGATGTTGCGAAGGGGGTTAAACAACCCCATCATTACATTTACCCTCTTTAAAAAATGAGCCAGGGTGGGGGCCAGGGTTTGCAAGGGTAACCACTTCTCCAGTGACCAAAAATAAAACTTCAAATTTAAAAATAAAATTTAAAAATAAAAATAACAATTTTTGAGCTCCTTTAAATTTGTCATTAATTTTTTCTAAACGCCTCTACTATTATATATATATATATATATATAAGGTGTAACAAAAGTTCTTTCTCATAGGAAAATAAGATATAACAGAATTGATCGTGATGAGTTTGTATGTATTACGTGGAATTGCCTGGCATACAATTTGAGCATGTACTGGAGTAATTGGTAAGTTGATTGTATTGTCTGCAATGTACTCGTATAGTTAAAACTATTTTCTCGTTCAATTCTGTTATATCTTATTTCCCTATGAGAACGAACTTTTGTTTCACCCTGTATACCGTATATATATATATAAGGTAATGTATTCTTTTAAAAAACTGTATGAATAAGGTATATAACATTATGTACTAATGTAATTACAAAATTATGTACTTATTTTACTCGAGACAATACACATTCTGTTCTAAATTATCTAAATAGTTCTTTAGAAAGAAATCATAATTGAGAGAAAATTAAGGCACGAATAATTAAAATGTAATATATCTCTTAAATATGTAATAACCATGGAAACCGCATTTTTAACATTTATTATCAATCACTAGCAAAATAATAAAGTAAATTAAGAATGAAGTAACCATGGCAGCCAGGTTCTTATCATTTATTATTATTTAATGGCAAAATACAGTAATTAGCTAAATTAAGAATGAGGTATCCATGACAACCAGGTTCTTACCATTTATTGAGAATTAATGGCAAAAAATAATAAACTAAATTAAGAATGAGGTAACCATGGCAACGAAATACCACATGACCAAAGTAAAATGTGTCAAAGTATATTAAAATTTGTATCCTCTAAGTAACAAACGAATGCTGAATGGTTTTTGGAGAAAGACTTCTGATTGGGTACAAGTATGACAACGGTTCGAGTTTTTATAAGACCTGTTTCTTCACAGCTGGTTTAGAGGTTTAGTCAAAATATAGCCGCACCCTTCCTTTATATATATATATATATATATATATATATAAAATCTTGGGAAAGACTGTTCCTCAACCTCCCTCAAGGACACACTTTCAGTCGCTTAAAATATGTAATAACTGTTTTTAACTGTTAAATGCATTTGTAGATTAAATAAAATCATAATGTGACATTCTAGAAAAGGTGTACAAATATAAAAATACATATATACAACTCCGAGCCAAAAAAATAGAATACCGTCTCAAATGCGCTCATGACCTTGATAATACCTTTAATTTATACATCTTTATAATGAATATCGAGCGCCTGTGACGGCATTATGATAGAAAGGCACCTCTGTGTGACACTTTTGAACACTAAACTTAAAATATAGCAGAAATCTTAAATAGTGAAAAGTTAATGCATAGCGACATACCAAAATATTAAAATATATGAAAATAAAAACCCATTCTAATAGACAGAGTTTATTTCCACAACAGTTTCGACGCCCACTGGCATCCTCCTCGGGTGGATACAGAAACACAAATGAACCAAAACAAGAGGGAAAAACAGTCCAGGGACCGACCGTTAAGAAATTCGCACCTAGGTTAGATCCCATTCTCCCGACACCGGAAGGGCATTTTCATTAAGTACATTCGCGCAAATTTAAAACTATCTTCCTGTTCTAAACATACAGATTCTATTATTTTACATAATTATTACATTTATTATTAAATTTATTACATTTAATATTGCATAATTATTTATTACAGAAATTATAAATTTAATATTACATTGGTTATTACATTGTTGTTTATTATACAGAACTTATAAACCGAAAAACGAATGAAAAAAGCCGATTAGGAAACAATCCAGAGACCATTGAGAAATTCGCACCTAGGTTAGATACCGTTCTCCCGACACCGGAAGGGCACTTTATTACAGGGTCCGCTTATAAGTACATTCCCACAAATTAAAACTATCTTCTTGTTCTATACATACAGATTCTAATATTTTGACGGTCGGTCCCTGGACTGTTTTTCCCTCTTGTTTTGGTTCATTCGTGTTTCTGTATCCACCCAAGGAGGATGCCAGTGGGCGTCGAAACTGTTGTGGAAATAAACTGTCTATTAGAGTGGGTTTTTATTTTCATATTTTGACCTTCACGTCGGAAAAAGTGAAGTTTTTTTGCATATATTAAAATATCTTGGCAGGTGTTACAAAAAAAAAGAATAAAGTCATAGTTTACTGAGTACTACCAATATATTAAACCTTTACCAAAACCTTTTTAACTCTGACTCTTAGTATTTAGTTGGTCCACCCTCAGCCCTGATTACGGACTCCAATCTACGTGACATCGAGTTGACAAGCCTCTTGCATTCTTCTGTAGTTATCGATTCCCAGGTTGTCATCAGACGCCTCTTCAGTTAACTAATGTTCTTGGATTACGCTTTTGGACCTTCTGTTTAGCAAATATTTTCTATCGGATTAAGATCGGGAGCTGGCCATGGCCTTTTCATGAGCATCAAACCACGCAGATGTTGCACGAGTCGCATGAGCGGGAGCCAGGTCATGTTGAAAAATAAGAGGTTCGGATTCAACGTTAAGCTGTAGGTCCAAGGTAGAGCAATAAGCTTGACCTTCGTCAGAATGAACAATTCGGGCGGAAGCGGGCGAAAGGTTAACCAAGATATATACTGTATATATAATATATATATATATATATATATATATATATATATATACATTTTAACTGCAGACAACACACAGTATAATTAATGTAAAGAACGACGCTTGTATAGAAGAACATTCCGCACAAGATGAGGAGGGAGAACGAACAAATGAAAAATGAGGTAACCACCCGGGAATCGAACCCGGGATCTTCCGATTGCTGGTCAGATATGCTAACCACTACACCATGGGCCTCGATTAATCAGAAGTCGTAATTCTCCTACATACGAGCAGAAACCAATGCCCTGAGGGGGCACCTCTCGCATGTCGTACATATATACATTTTAACTGTAAACAACACACAGTATAATTAATGTAAAGAACGACGCTTGTATAGAAGAACGTTCCGCACAAGATGAGGAGGGAGAACGAACAAATGAAAAATGAGGGACATGCGGGAGGTGCCCCCTCAGGGCATTGGTTTCTGCTCGTATGTAGGAGAATTACGACTTCTGATTAATCGAGGCCCATGGTGTAGTGGTTAGCATATCTGACGGGCAATCGGAAGATCCCGGGTTCGATTCCTACGAAGGAAAGGAAACACAATGGTGCTCAAGCGCTTTCGGCCAAAGACATATCCTCAGTGTTCCTGAGGATGTCATTAGACGAAAACGCTTGTGCACCATTCTGTGTTTCCTTTCCTTCGTGGTTCTTTTCATCATAAATATTTTTCACGTGTTACTTTCGTGAAATAATTTTCCTCTATATATATATATATATATATATATATTATCAAATTATATTCAAGTTTTAATAACGTTCGGATATTAGGTAAAATTGTCATATATTGGCTGATTATTTTGAACTGTGTGTCGTCCCATTTTCTTCTGTGGACCGGAAGTTGGAATACTCGAAATGGGAATTGCAATTGTAAGAAAGACGTTTCCTGATTTGGGAAAAGGGAAAAACAGACGGCAACGTAATTGCGGACTGGAATGATATTTTATATGAAAAATCTAAGAGTGAGAATGGGAAAGGATCGATTTGAGACTCGCCTCCTTTAAGATTCGCACTCGTGGATTTCTCAACTTGGCCGAAGAATGAGATGGGAATAAACGAGTTTGGGAAGAGACCAGATGGGATTCCATAGAGACGTTTGTACGGCTGTAAAGTGGGATGCGTGCGGCCTTCAAACATACAGTACTATAACTTATACAGCTTCGCCTAATCTACTACTGATTTAATCTACATCTAACATTACAATCTGCGTAAAACAAAATTAAATTTGGAGTTAAACTGAACCATATTTTATGAAAAACAGAAATGACGCTTTTGTAATTCTTTTGCTTTGTAATTAGTTTATCCAACCAGTTTATTTAAACCTTGACAACAGCGAGTATCTACGATGTATTAGTAGTTACAGATACGTCAATTCGTTATTATCGTTCGGTATTTACGTTCTTTCCTTCCTTTATCAACATTAATTCCAATATATTGGAATTATTGCGTGTTAATATCCCCTTTACAGAAGGTAGTTATATAATATAATTATATATATATATATATATATTATATATATATATATATTAAATATATATATATATATATAAATAAATAAATTAAATTATTATATATTATTATTATTATTATTATTTATTTATTTATTATTTTATTTATTTAATTTATATATCAGAGACTTATGATGAGACTTATGATGACTTCGAACGACAATTCAGGATTGACCTGCGGTCGACAGCTCTGCAGCATCCTGCCTCATTTGCGGTGTGAAGAAGAAAGCTGTTTTCCACACTCCTCCTTTCCTCATAGCCAGCTGCGCATGGCTGGTGAAGGACTTTACGCAAGAACCTGTTCAATTGGTTCTTGAAATTACTGAGGTTGGTGTTCTGGAGGTTCTTCACTTCTTTCGTCAGCAAGTTAGAGTTTTGGCCTTCCATTCGGAGATATTTTCCATCTTCGTTTGCATGGTTCGCTGTCCCACTGCAGCTGGAACAGTATGAAATCTACATTTTTCTCATTCCAGTGCTTTTCTCTTTTACTTCTGAAGTTTGGGGCACACTCCTCGAGTGTATCGTTCACGTCTTCTTTCCAGGGAGTAGGGTTTCAGGGTTTGGAGTCGGGACCAGTAGTCTTCATCTTTCGTTTTCTCTATCCTCTTTGTTCGTAATGTTTCGTTTTCTGTATGGGCTTGTGAGTACTGAGCAATACTCAATTACTGGTAGGCCTAAACTATTCCATAATTTTAGCATGGTGTTTGCTTTTCTGCTATGGAAGTTCTCCAAAATAATGCCAGTTATTTTATTTGTGGTTGTAATTTTAATGTTACAATGTTCTCTGAATTCTGCATCTGATGACATCGTGCAAAATCTGTTCTTTGACTCGCCAAAAATTCCTTCATCCGCAAAAAATGTGAAAATCTATCCAATTGTAATTCTTTTCGTTCTTTCTGGCATCTAGCTAAGAACCTCTTCAACAACTTTACTTCCTCTTCTTTCCTTCCTCTTTTGCATTCCAATGGCTCAGTTGCCATCTCTTCTCCTGACAAAGCTGGACTCTTCGCTCAAACTTTCGCTTACAATTCAACCCTGGCCGATTCCGTTGCTGTTCCTCCATCTCCTCCCCCCTCTGATTTTATTATGTCTGAAATTAGAATCTCTTCTAAAGATGTTTTTCCTGCCCTATCTGGGCTCAACTCTAGGAAGGCGTATGGTCCTGATGGTATTCTTCCTGTTGTTCTTAAGAACTGTGCTTCACTGCTGACACCCTGCATAGGCAAACTCTTTCGTTTTTGTCTTTCATCTGGTACTTTTCCTTCCTGCTGCAAGTTCACTTTCATTCAGCCTGTCCCAAAGAAGGGTGATCGCTCTCATCCCTCCAATTGCTTTGATTTCCTGCCTTTTTAAAGTTTTTGAATCTATCCTTAATAGGAAGATTCTGAAACACCGCTGTTCTCACAATCCTCTTTCAGATCGTCAGTATGGGTTCCGCAAGGGACGTTCTACTGGCGATCTTCTTGCATATCTTTCTGACTCTTGGTCAGCTCTCTGACTCATTCGTCAGCCAGACTCCTTACTGAGCGGACGCATTTCCTGGGCTCTCTGATATTATTTCTACTTTTGGATATTGCCAATAAATTTACTGTTGGAAAATTCTGAATTTTATATAATTGCGTTTATATTCACATTGTTATAGTTAAGTAACTGAATATTAGTGGTTTTTAGCGATTTAGAAGTTTTTAAAGCGTGCCGGCTTAATTTCATTTAAACTTGTGACGGTTATAAACGTTAACTATAACTTGCGCGATGCCGTCGCAGAAAGCGTCGTGTGCTAGGTGTGGGGTTAATCGGTGGTATACTGATTTTAAAGATCACAACGGCGGTCCTATGGCGATTACCGAGAGATCGGTTTGTTTCTTTCGTGAGTTAAGTGAAGAGATAGTGGATTTAAAACGTAGTGTACGCGAGGTGACGGGAAGACTTGCAATGCTTCATGAGGGCAGGGGTAGGCTTACAGTTGACGAAGGCCGAACCTATATTAACGTTGAAAACGTTAGTAAGTTGAAGGGTGAGGTTAGGAACTTCGTTTCTATTATAGGTAGCTTATCGGGAAGGTTAGATAGAGTTGAGGAAGGGGTTAAGGTAGGCCCGAGATTAGTAGACGGGGAGGGATTTAGAGTAGTTAAAGGTGGAGGTAGGCCACGTACGTTAGGTGATAAGAATCCCAACCCGCCTATCGAGGTTTCGAACCCTTTCGCCAGTTGGATAGGGATGTGAACGAAGGGGGAAACGATTTTAGGTGAATATTCGTCTTAACACCACTCTAGATTTTAGGACAAGAAAATACTTTTTGGAGTAATTTTGATGTGTTATGCACGAATTTGACTTCTGTTTTCTATGCAAATGTATAGTTTTTGAGATACAAGCAAATTAAATTATCTAAAAAAAAATACATTTGCACAGAAAACAGAAGTCAAATTCGTGCATATGAAATCAAAATTAACCTAAAAAGTACTTCATTATATTAAAAAAAAATAACCTAACCTAATCTTGCCTTATTGGTAAGATTCTGATCTTCCCTGAAAATACAATCACTAAATTGCACTTTGGACATTTTAAGGATATAGGAATTACACTATGACCAGGAAAAAGTTTCAAAGCTCGCTATCGTCTAAGCCAGGGGTGGGGAAACTTTTCAGTACCAAGGGCGAAAATCGATAACATAAACACCTCCGCGGGCGTCTGGCAAATTTTAAACTTATATACAGTATATAAGATGTATTTTAAAAAGCTATTTGCTGGGCTGTAAATAAATAATTTTTAGTAAATAATAAATACCTAAGCGGGCGAATTGAAATTAGCTCTTGGGCGAAATTTCGCCCGCGGGCGAGGGTTTCCCCACCACTCTAAGCCAACGCGTCTGATGACTTCTTCAAAATCTAACCTACACGAATCACACATCCTTACAGAAGGAAATGCAATTAATATAAAAGGCCTTTGTTTCGCGGTCATCCGTTTATAAAGGGCTTGATGACGTCATAACTATGGCATCACTAGCTGGTCCTAGATGGCATAAGGATGACGTTATTTTCATTAATTTTGTACTTTTTTTATTTCATTTTCACAAGAAAAGAAGGTAATTTTCCTGAGTAATTTTTAATGAGGATTCAGAATATATTAATATTTTTTAATGGTTTAGAGTGGTATTAAAACGAATATTATCCCGATTTTAATTGGGGACTCCCTAGTTCGTCATATGGATAAGGAGTTCGTTGAACGGAATCCAACCAAGTGGAGGAGGGTTTGTCTACCAAGGGCCAGGGTTGACAGAATTAGAGACGAAGTAGATAGGATTGATGGTGCCTCCCGTTACTCGATGTTGGTGACGATGGTAGGGGACAACGACACGTATAGGCCCGATACGAGAGTACCTGACCTTTTAGAGAGATACATGGGGTTAATTAGGTCCCCTAAGGCAAGGTCAGATAGGTCTTTAGTTCAAGGTATTACCCCTAGGCACGGTTTTGGTCTTAGGATTACGTCAAAAACAATATTTTTTAACACTAAGCTAGAAGAGATTTGTGCTCAGGAAAATGGGCGCACTTAAAGCAAAAGTAGCCCCTGTGTAATTTCTTTATTTATGGTCATATTTTTATGAAATTTTCAATATAGAGGTTAATATAGAGGTTAAGTCGTGCTATTTTCGTGAAAACTAACGAAAATAACACAATTTAACCTAATCAGTTGTCAAGAACATACAGTTGACCTAACTGGGCATACAGTTGGCCAAACCGGGCCTTCAATGGCGGACATTGGAGTAACCTTGAAGGCCCAGTTAGGTCAACTGTATGCTCTGGTTTTTTTTTTTTTTTTGAGAAAAAATTTTAAAAACATTTTTCAATTTTTTTTCAAAAATGGTGTGCGTTATTCCGATCTCCGCTTCGAAAACCTCTATATTGAAAATTTCATAAAAATGTGACCATAACTAAAGAAATTACACAGGGGGTGCTTTTGCTTTAGGTGCGCCGGAAAATGTACCCTTAGTAAAGCTGTGGTCATAATGTCCACCAGAATCACCCCTTTCATGTCCCAGAAGATGGTGGCCATAACCTTTCCTGCAGAGGGACCCATTTTGAACTTTTTCTTGCGTGGGGAGTCTGCGTGATGCCACTCCATGGATTGGCGTTTTGTTTCAGGTTCAAAGTGGTGCACCCAAGTCTCATCCCCAGTCACATTTGCGTTAACCATCGGTTTTATACAAGGGCGTTTAAAAGCGGTTTTATACAAGGATGGGAGGTTCAAACTGGAAAAATCCGGTTATGTGAAGTACAGAAAGTTCATAGTTAGGGCCCAAAAGACATTTCAGCCCCATTGCCTATTATTTAGCTAAGAAAAAAGGGTGGGACAAAATATATTGAGTGCCTCTAGTAACATTACCAGATTGATGGGTGTCTTCAGGTTTCATACGTCACTGCTTAGAATATCTTCCAATTGGCAAATGGACGACAGCAGAATGGATACCACTGGTATGGCATTGTTATATCCGGAGCAAATGCTATTTCTAGATCAGCAACACTGATATAGTAATAAAGTCACTGAGAGAAATATTTATTAACGAAGAATGTTTTATATTGAGGCAGCATTATAAATGCATATACCACGTAATTGTTTTGTATTAATAAGTTCCATGTTACAACTTAAGTGTTGAACCACTGCAGCTGTGACTCTTGGCGGTCTCTCACCTCAAAGGAAAAAATTATAGAAAATAAAACTATTACAGTGATTCATATCAATAAACATAGAGCCATTTACACGATGATATTTGACAATTTTGCAAAGGTGTTACACATTCATAATTATCATTGTATTTGAGAGATATTTTATGCATGAATACACCACATTTAATATCTTGTTCAGCCACCGTTGTTGTCTATGATTAAATGTGTGTTGTTCGTTCCTCCGCTCGTTCCCACACATTTACAATATTGGCCCATATATTCTCGATGGGATTCATATCACAACCCTTACTTGTCCACTACAGAAGGTCGATATTTCTTTGCTCAGAGAACCAGTGTGTGACGACCGTGCTGTGTGAATTGGGGACCTGTCTTGCATAAAAATAATTCGGTCAGGAAATGGCAGAGCATATGCACGCACAGAAGGAAGCACAACCTCATCGAAAATTTCTATACACTGGTCTGCAGTAAACCTCTCTTCTATTTTGGTGAGCTCTCCTACACCATACACATGAATCCATCCCCACATGTTACAGGTGACATGACCGCTACGTGCTTCCTCATAGATGTGCTCTTGAGTATATCGAGTATTATTTCTCCTCTAACAATGAAGACAGCAATGGGATGTGGAGGAAAAGGTCTTTTCGTCGGTAAATATTACTCGGCTCCAAAAGTCAAGTCCTTTGTCAACATGTTGCTGAGTAAATCGAATTCTATTTTCTCGATGTTGCTGATTTAACTTCTCCTTCATAGCGGGGGTCCGATGGTGTAACCCAGCTTCATGTAGCCGCCGCCTTACTGTCATTGCCGAAACAGCAAGCTGCAATTGTTCCCTTATGGCAACAGCATTGGTAAAAGGATGGGCTTCGGCAGCATCGCAGACCCTCCGATCATCAGCAGCAGTTGTCAGTCGAGGTTTCCCCATTCTGCGGTGATCTCGTAGATCCCCTTCCTCTTGTCACTTCTTCAACCATATATAAACAGTGTTCTTAGAAATTTCAAGTTCTTTTGCAATTTGAGTTGGAGACAGCCCGCTCTCCTTCATGTCGATGATTCGTCTCTTTCACCAATTTTCTGGTGATGATAAGCCATTCTGCAGAGTAGTTGCTTCGATGAGATTCAGGAACAGTGTGAGCTTATTCTCAGTCACCATACCTGTTAACACCTCTGTCATGACGTCATGTGGTGTCACCTGATATGTTAAAAGTCAGGTGGAATTGTTGGAATGCAGAAACTTTTTTTTGTGATTACCCCTTTTGGTTAATCGCCAAATGGAAATTACCCCCCTGCAAAATGCACAGGAAACTTCATTTTACTGAGCATGAGAATAATTATTCAAATTTTATAAACATAATACGCGTATAGTTCTATATACAGGGTGTACATAAAGTCAGGATCTATTTTTGTGAAGCACTTGGAAATTATATGGAAGTCAATCATAAAATGATAAAATGGTAACATTTATTAAATAATTAAGAGTAGGATTCGACGTGACGCCCATCAGTATCCCTGCACAGCTCAAATCGTTCCGTAGCATTTCTAAACACATTCTGGAGCATTTGCGGGGTTATGTTATCTGCAGCAGTTCGTATACGTGCAGTGGCGGTTCCTCATATGGGCAATATGGGCAGCCGCACAGGGCGGCATTTGTGGAGGGGCGGCATGAGCGCCTGCAAAAAAAATAAAAATAAAAATAAGAATAAATAAATAAAGAAATAAATAAAAATAAAAAATAAAATAAAATAAATAATAAAAGATCAATAAATATATTTTTATTAATAAAAAACCATCTATTGCATTTTCCATAAACCTTCCCATAAAAGACCTAAACAATGCAAAATGCTTCCAGATTAATATTATTGGGAATAAAGGCCCATACTTTAACATATGAAATGTTATTTTTCTGGGTTTGGTTAAATAGTGAAATGTATATTATTTATTACAGAACGAATCTTCACACTAAGCCACTAAGGTCTGTCAAATAACCGCAAATGGATAAGAAGAGGTCAAAGCTATCAGGTGCTCAGTTTAGAAAAAAGAGGAAAGAAGAAGAGGAGAAACGAGCAAAAGATAAAGGTATAGAGCTATGTCATCTACTCTTCACTGCTATATTGCACTGCTATTTTGTGATATAGCTTTCTGAGTCATTTGAAGTGTACTATTATGTATATAATTAGCCATTAACCAAGGAGGTTGTATTATTCATTTGTTTCCTATTCTAAAAGTTTAATAAATTGTGCTTAATAACATGTTAAATTAATTGTACTAGCCTATTCATGCATTGGTCTGTTATGTTCTATTTTACTATTTGCAGGGGCACTTTTGAAATATTTTGGAACACCCTCTGCCACTAGCCAGGATGAGAAGCCGTCTACTTCTGCCATTATTGAGGCTGAGGAGCCATCTACCTCCTCAGCCTCACATATGTCTCCACAAATGCAGTCTGATCCTGAGGATGAAGACCCATTTGCTTCTACTTCTCCCCGGCAGGACTCTTCAGGTGAGTTTGTGTGCACATATGTCTGTGAGTGTGTGCGTGTGTGCGTGTGTGTGTATGTGTATGTGTGTGCATCCCTGCAAAGCATTTTGCAAACAGTTATAAATTATAATGTTATTATCACTGGGTCTGGGTTACTGGGTATGTGTGGTGTTTCACCACCATAATTCCATAACACCACCACCATAACAAAGTGCTGTGAATAATGTGTTATCTAACTTAGGTGTGTATACTAATGAGTAATGCTCTTGTTCTTTCTATTAGAAATGCCTGGAGCAGAATCGCCTCCTGAGGATGAGTCTCTGTCCACCGACCCTGCTAACTGGCCTTCAGTTCTGACTGAGAGAATTCGGACACAACTGGTTTCCAGGTGACCAAGTCAAGTACCATCTGACTTTGTATTCCCTAGAAACGACAGTGACGGAAGAAGTTTCCACCATCAATACTTCAGGAAGTCATTGGTTAGTGGGGAAAATATAACCAGAAGTTGGTTGGTCTATTCCTTAAAAAACAACAGCCTTTTCTGTTTCTGTTGTACATTATTTTCCAAGAGGAAAATAAATTTAACAAGTTTGGGACTCTCGGACTGGAAGCATGCAAGCTCATTGCTCACATCACATGACAACAGTTCAGAACACCTAAATTCTATGAAAATCTGGAAAGAACTGGCAGTGAGGATGAGAAAGGGGGAGACCATTGACAAGCAGGAATGGCACTTCTGGAGGCTGAGAAGTTGAGATGGAGAGCGGTGCTGACACGTCTCACTGCTATTGTGCATTCTCTGGCAGTTAGGAATTTGGCACTAAGGGGACATACATAAAAATTGTTCTCACCATCAAATGGCAATTTTCTGAAAGAAGTTGAACTGATGGCACAATTTGATCCTATAATGCAAGAGCACATTAACCGTGTCCAAAAAGGGACCTCCAGTCACACCAGCTACCTCGGCCACCACATACAAAACGAACTCATTGATTTGTCGAGCAGCAAGACCATTTCAGCAATGGTGAGCGACATCAAACAATCAAAGTTTTTTTCAATAATTCTAGATTGCACTCCAGATATCAGCCACACTGAACAGTTGTCAGTTGTGATTCGGGTTGTGTCACTGGAGGGGAAGCCCCATATAAAGGAACATTTCATGGGGTTTTTGGAGGCAGAGGAGTCCACTGGTCAACATTTGGCATCTCTGATTCTGAAGAGACTGGAGGAGCTAAAAGTTCCTTTCATGGACTGTAGAGGACAATCATACGACAACGGGGCCAACATGAGGGGAAAAAACAAGGGTGTTCAATCCAGGCTCCTAGAAATTAATCCCAGAGCTCTGTTTGTTCCATGTAGGGCTCATTCTCTGAATTTGCTTGTGGCCGATGCTGCTAAGGGATCTATTGATGCCACAAGTTACTTTGGCATCTTGCAGAAGCTTTACAACTTGTTTTCAGCCTCCACACAACGATGGGCCATTTTGAAAAAACATGTGAACATCACATTGAAGATGTGGTCTGATACAAGGTGGGAAAGCAAGATCAAGAGTGTGGAGCCCCTGAGATATCAGGCAGCTGCAGTGAGAGATGCACTGATCGAGGTGAGGGACCACACCAAAGACTCTGTAATAAAGGTCGAGGCTCAATCTCTGTCAGAGGAGGTTGGGTCATACCGCTTCGCCATTTGTTCAGTGGTGTGGCATGACCTGTTGTGCCAAATTCAGCTTGTGAGCAAGCAGATGCAGTCTCCTAGCATGCACGTTGATGTTGCAGTAAATCTCCTAAAAAAACAGAGAGAGGTCTCCGCAATTACAGGGCAACAGGTTTTGTGGCTGCACAAATGGCAGCCACAGATATCTGTGAACAAATGAATGTGGAGGCTGTGTTAAAACAAAAACGGCTGAGGTCCACAAAGCGGCACTTCTCCTATGAAGCATCTGATGAGCCCTTGATTGATGCTTTGAAGAAGCTGGAGGTGACATTTTTCAATGCAGTGGTTGATGCTGCAACATCAGCCATTCAGGAAAGATTTTCCACGTTGGAAATTGTGGGAGAGAAGTTTGGAGTGCTGACACATTTCCAAAATCTCACATTTGAGGAGCTGACAGAACAATGTGTGAACCTTAGTACTACACTACACTTTAAGGGACAATCTGACTTGGATGGCAGAGAGCTTGCACAGGAGCTGAAGAACTTGCCTGACTTGCCATCAAAGACCATATCCTTGCTTGAACTGCTGACATTTATCCATGAAAGGGAGCTCTCTGAAATATATCCAAATTTGTGGACTGCTCTCAGAATTGGTCTTACTCTTCCAGTCACTGTTGCTGAAGCAGAGAGGAGCTTTTCAAAGTTGAAGCTCATCAAATCCTACCTGAGGTCAACTATGTCACAGGAACGCCTTACCGGTCTGGCCATCATCAGTATAAATCATACAATTGCTGAGCAGATTTCATATGATGATTTAATTCATGACTTTGCATCAAGGAAGGTAAGAAGAGTCAGGCTTTAGATGGCAGTTGTGCTTTGGTGCAATTTATTTTGTTTCTTGTTCAAAGTGTAGCATAATAATTACCCTCTCTTAAGTGTCTTATTCTATTTATGTGATAGAGCATTTGTACAATTTAGAAATTTGATTCTCTAGTTTATTTATGGCAGTTGTGCAATTTAATTTGTATTTTTCCTGTTCATAGTATCATAATTACATTCTCTTAAGTGAGTTATTCTATTTACGTGATGAAGGATTTGTAAAATTCAGAAATTTGAGTCTTTGTTTTGGTTCTGAAGTTCCAACAATTAGTCCAATAAAAAGTTATTTTGTGAAAGAGTTATGTCTGTCCTTTATTTTGGGGGGATTCGAATGTGTGTGTGTTGGCGAACAGGGGGGGGGCGCTGAAGGTGAGGTTCGCCCAGGGCGTCATGTAAGCTAGGACCGCCACTTTATACGTGTACGTAAGTTTTCAAGACTCGTAATCTTCGTCTGATAGACGTGCGATTTGATAAAGCCCCATGCAAAGAAATCTAAAGGAGTTAAATCTGGTGATCTCGCTGGCCAAGGTCTGTTGCTTCCGCGTCCGATCCAGCGATTTGAAAGACGTCCATTTAGATAATCCTGAACAATTTTGGCATAGTGACAAGGAGCACCATCATGTTGATAGACGACGGGGATAGGATTGTTATTACCGTCTTCTATCAACATGATGGTGCTCCTTGTCACTATGCCAAAATTGTTCAGGATTATCTAAATGGACGTTTTCGAAATCGCTGGATCGGACGCGGAAGCAACAGACCTTGGCCAGCGATATCACCAGATTTAACCCCTTTAGATTTCTTTGCATGGGGCTTTATCAAATCGCACGTCTATCAGACGAAGATTACGAGTCTTGAAAACTTACGTACACGTATACGAACTGCTGCAGATAACATAACCCCGCAAATGCTCCAGAATGTGTTTAGAAATGCTGCGGAACGATTTGAGCTGTGCAGGGATACTGATGGGCGTCACGTCGAATCCTACTCTTAATTATTTAATAAATGTTACCACTTTATCATTTTATGATTGAATTCCATATAATTTCCAAGTGCTTCACAAAAATAGATCCTGACTTTATGTACACACTGTATACAGTGCCTTATGTATAAGTTAAACACATGATATTGGTCAAAGAGTGGCTACAATATTACATAGGAAGCAAGCAAAACGCGTCACCACCAACTACTAGTCTAGTACGAGCGATGCAACTGTTTCTGCTGAACTAACGCCTGAATTCTGGGTTCAGTTTCGCTCAAGGCGCAGCGCAAATCGCCTTCACTGTGCAGCCGATTTCGCAATTTATTCTTTATTACCATCATTGCTGAAAAAGCCTGCCTCACAAGATAACTTGTCGCAAAAGGCAACAGCACTTTCTCTGCATCTTCAGCAAACAAAGAATACTCCCCATTCACTTTTACCCAAAATGCCTCGAATGTTTTCTCTGCAAACTCAAACTTCACAATAAGATCTTGCCGCATTTTCATGAATTCTGCTTTCAGTTCACGTGAGTCACTGCTTTTCAGGGCGAAAAAGTGAATGGCCTCTTTTTTAGATAGTATGGCTGCGTATTAAATATGCTACTGTACCACATCGACTGCAGGAAGTCATAGACAACAACAGTGGCTGGACAAGATATTAAATTTGTTGTGTTCATGTATAAAATACCTCTCAAATACAACGGTAATTATGAATGTGTAACACCTTTTCAAAATTGTCAAATATCACGGTTTAAATGGCTCTATGTTTATTGATATAAATCACTGTAATAGTTTTATTTTCGGTAATTTTCTCCTTTGAGGTGAGAGACCGCTAAGAGTCACAGCTGCAGTGGTTCAACACTTAAGTTGTAACATGGAACTTATTAATACAAAACAATTATGTGCATTTATGATGCTGCCTCAATACAAAACATTCTCCGTTTCTAAATAATATTTAGCAGCTGACGAGGAAGCTTCTAACAGTGGCTGCATCCTCCAGCGCGGGACACGTCAACGCGAAGAAGAGGCGACATCAAACCAAAACATCAGCGCGCTGGTGGCCAAACTTCCTCAAATCTCCGTGCAGCGGGCTGTCTACGGTTGGCCAGATTGGCAATCGACGGCCTGTTGCGTGGCACGGTCAGAGTGCCGATCGGCTCTCGCGGCCGGACCTATTCTCAGCGTGATATTTTTTCAATTACAGGGAGCAATTGCGTGCTCCCCGAACTACTCTTACTCTCTGGCGACATTAGCCCTCCACCGCCCAATTTTTTTTTTACAAAAAAAATTTCTTTACATATTTTTGGAGTTGTATGGGGTCTTTAAAACTTAATAGACACTTATTTGTTTCAAATTCGACATTATAAGCGAAAATATATTAATGGACGAATTCGTCCACATGGGAAAGTGATCAACATTTTAATGAGAAGTCATTTGATACTGGTTTCAGAAAAAAGCAAGAAATCAAGAGGTTATATGAAATAAAAAACATCTGAAGGTATTGCAACTTTATTAACACATCTTAGAGTAACTAATTAATTTTTCTAGAATTACATTACCTAATTAATATTATTCCATGTATACTGGGCCTATGTCAAAACTTTCAGTTTGTATGAAAATCTCTGAAACAATTATTTGTTATGTTCAAGCACAAGTTTACATTACATTTTGAACATAAGACATTGGTTTTTCCCTTGCACCCAGCTTTTTTGCATATTCTTCTAATGTCCTGTATGGAAGGCATATGGCCAACATTATCAAGTCTTATCGACTTTTCTGGGAGTGCTTGCCAAGGCCTTCCCTTTTTGCATTTTTGCTCGTTACTTCTACCCTCCAAAGAAGGTCTTCCTCTTTTGATTCCCCCTACTGTTTTGCCTTCTTTCATCAGGGCGAATGCTACTCTAAGTTTGAATTGGGCAAGTGGAAGAATTTCAGATTTTGGTAACTGGAGATTATTTGCATCTCGCCTGTAGAGCAACCAACTGTTGACAGTTACCATATCAATCATGTGGAAGATAAGTTTATGATAATATTTCTTTGATCTTATGTCTATTCTATAAATTGATATTAGACAATCAGCTAAATCAACCCCTCCCATTGATTTGTTGTAAAACTGTACTATGTTTGGACATTGAATGTCAATTTTGTGTTTCTCTTTATTGGCATATCGGGACACAGTTGTCAAAGGATTTACCTTAGCAAATGTTGATAACATATTTACAGTCTTATTATCATACTATTTAACATATGTTACTTCAACTTCCTCACCTACAGACTTTCGTTCTTCATAGGAACCTCTTCCTTTCTTTATGAGATCTTTATCAGCATCTTTTCCCTTTTTTATGCCTGGTATGCGAGGCACACGCACTGTCCCACAACACCAAATACCTCTTCCAGCAAGATGACGCATCAATGGAACAGAGGTAAACCAATTATCAAAATATAATAAATGGTTGTTGTTGGAAGGAATTGTTTGAGCTAAGTGAAGAACTATGTTTGAACTTGCTTTTACATCAGGCACCGTGGGATCATTGACAGGTTGAATCTTTCCTGTATATGGTATAAAGTCATATGTCATTCCTTTACTGTCAGCAAGAACAAAAATCTTATACCCCCTTATGTGGCTTACTGGGTATGTATTGTCTTATCCCACTATTGCCCTTGAATGGTACAAGCTGTTCATCTATACACAAGTTTTGTATCATAGGAATTTGCCTAAATTTTTCTCTTAGATGGTCAACCATTGGACGCACTTTGAAAAGCTTATCATTATTATTACCATTTGAATCCAAGGTTGAGTTATCTACCATATGTAGTTTTGATTTGCTAGCTTCCCATCGATTACGACTCATAATATCTGCTACAATATCCCTAAGAGGACCTAACTGATTGCACCAATGCATCCTAGTACTAGGCAACTTACTAATAGAGAAATATAAACAAATACCTAACCATTGCTCCAGTTCATTTTGATCTATGTTGAGAGGCTTATTAGGATTTGTTTGCACTGAATACAAATTACTTTGTGTAACCAAAACATTTAGCAACTCATCTGTAAAGAAGCTGCGAAAGTATTCAATTGGTTGACGGAGATCATCAGAAAATACATGCTCTGGGCCTAAATATTCATGAATAGTGGTAGAATCAGTTGGACTGCCTTGTCGCCATGACACACGGGAAGCAGTTGAAGAAGTGGGTTGCTCTTCTTCTGACTCATCTTCCAGAGAATCTTCTTCCACAGAGGTCCGGTCTATTGTAATGTCCACCATGCCTTCAAGATTGATGTATATAATGAGAAAAAGCACAATTGTAGAAGTTATTTGCCAATGAATATCTAAATTTAGCATTTTCTATCTGATTGTGTGGGATTATAATCCAAAATACAGCCTACCTTCATCATTATTTCGTTCATGAGCATAGTCTGGATCGACCACAGAATCATCATCATCATCAAGATCGTCAGAGTTATTAAAAGCTTGTGCTTCAACTTCTTGAACATGTCTTCTCCGTTGATGCCTCGGAATTGATCCTCCATAAAACTCTGACACTGAAATAGCAATGAAAGAAAATTAAAATTCATATACCGGTATACAGTATTTATCTTCAAATATATTATCAAGAAAGTCAAGTCTCATTAGCATACAAAACTACACTGATGATTAGCCTACGGTATAGTAGGACTAAAATGGAAAAAAAGGCAAGCAGTTTATGCGCTCAGTGAGGGTCAGTGAGACTTGTGAGCGCTATATAAATCTATTTATTATTAATATTTATCAATCAGGCTTGGTATAGTATTCTCTAAAAACGCCAACATATTGATGCAAACTGTTTTTGTTGAGACAAATTGTAACTACACTATGCAACAAAATACATTGATAGAAAAATTAATTTTAGCCTAGATCATCCAATCACTCCTTCCATTCCTTGCTTGCAGTCAAGAGCATAATCACTATATATCTCAGATGATAAAATTGGGCCTTATGTAATCTGGGATGGGTGTAAATTTTTATTGATTCAGGAATTTTCATCACTGCAGAGCCCATATGGACGAATTCGTCCATAATATATATATTGCAAACACTCTTTACAAAATAATTTCACTGCTATTTTCAACACTCGCTATCAATAACATACATTTTGTTTACATGTATAAGTTTTTTCAAAGT
Source organism: Bathynomus jamesi (assembly GCA_023014485.1). Classification (NCBI taxonomy): domain Eukaryota; kingdom Metazoa; phylum Arthropoda; class Malacostraca; order Isopoda; family Cirolanidae; genus Bathynomus; species Bathynomus jamesi. The sequence continues at coordinate 622,503 of JAJOZX010002110.1, forward strand.
AATTACATACCTGGTATAGTGTCCATCGTTTTCCAAACACGAGGCTACACAAGAGAAAAAAAACACACGTGCGTCATCATCTCAAAGTGGCGAAACTCTAAGTCAAGACCGGAAAATCATCGAATCGAAAACGCTAGAATCGCACTGTTGACGTCATTACTGGGTGGAATCGTCTGCTTGGGAACTGAGCAATGTATTTACGAGTATTACGCCTAATTAAATTAGTGGACGAATTCGTCCACGTGGGCGGTAGAGGGTTAAGACTAATCCAGGCCCCTCTACAACTTACACATGTCACCATACACAAAGACAGACACAATAGCACCATGAGATACATACAGAAGTATAATATTAACATATTACAGTACAACGTAGATGGCCTCACAAACAAAATCATGCAGCTTAGGGAATTCGTACACAAACAAAACATTCACATAGCACTTATACAAAAAACAAAACTAAAACGCACACACAAAACACCCACCATCCCTGACTTCACGGCGATCCGTCAAGATCGTACTGGGGGTAACGGGGGTGGACTCATCACTTACATACATAAAAGCATTAGCTACACTGATGCTACCCAAAACATTACAAACACAATCCAAGCAGATAACACGATAGAAATACAGGCAGTTAACATTAAAACACGCGCAAAACACAACACCACACTAATCAACATTTACATCCCACCAGATAGTTCACCTCAGGTGCCAGCCAACTACAATCCACAGTTACACAATCTGGCCTCTCTCACTAATGTCATCTTAGGAGGAGACTTCAACGCCAAAGACACTAGTTGGTACCTGCACAACCAAAGCAACACCAGAGGCGCCAACATAGCCACACAACTGAACAGCCTCTTCATTCTTAACAATACAGAAGAGCATACACACATACCACATCAAGCAGGATACTCAAACTCCTCCCCAGACATATCGTTCTGTTCCCCTCACTAGCAACACATACACAATGGAGAACAGAAAAACAACTGTCATCAGACCACCTGCCCATCATCGTTACAACACATTCTACACTCTGCCACAACAGCCTTAGGCACACTTACAGAAATTACAAGAAAGCTGATTGGGAACAGTTCAAAATACAGACTGAGGAACAATTCGCCACATTAATCAGCACACCCATCATAAATATCAATACAACACTTAAGACATCTAATCAGATCATCAATAATGCAAACAAATACATACCCAAAGGCAACATTAGGAAATACAACCCAAATTACACTAGAGAAATAGCCCACCTCATAAGGCAACGTAACAACCTCAAATATAACACACAAACACCACACACAGAAGCCATAAAACAGCAGATACAACAGCTCAACACAGAAATAAACAACAAACTCAAAGAAAAACAAACAGAAACATTGAGGGAATTCATAACAACACTAAACCACTCCACAGATACATCCAGGCTATACAAGACTATAAACAGCATTACCCACTCTAACAGCGGCATTCACACTTCACACGCGGCTATCTGTCGCAGCCAAAATAATATCCCAACATACACACAACAAGCTAACTACGCAAGGATAAGTCACTTAAACAGAGACAACAACCAGAAACACGCAGACAGACAAACAGCCAGACACAAGAAAACCTACAGACTCGACACGACCATTACACCCTTCAATACAGACCAGACCACCAAGATCATCAAAAACATTAAGAATTCGAAGGCTACTGGACCAGACAACATATCTAACATACACCTTAAACACTTGGGCCCACAAGGAATACTAGCTCTCACAAATATCAGCAAATATTCATACCAACACTGTATTATTCCTGACATATGGAAACAAAGTAAAATTATTACACTACTCAAACCAAACAAAAATCCAACAGAACCAGCTTCCTATAGACCCATTACTTTACTATGCACACCTTCCAAAGTAACAGAAAGTTAATCTTACAAATCACCAACCCACACATTCCACTATCGCCTCCTCAACATGGATTCAGACCTCACCACTCAACCACGACATTACTCACTAACCTCACGCAGCACATCATGGATGGCATCAACTCCAGACGACCAGCTCAACGTACACTATTAGCAACAATAGACATTAGTAAAGCATTTGATGCTGTCCCACGCTTCCCTCTCATAAACAAAATACTCAACACAAACATGCACAATAACACCAAAAGGTGGCTGAGCAACTATCTTTCAGGAAGATACTCAGATGTCACATTTAATGGCAAGTCATCCAAACACAAGCTTTTTCGGAACGGGGTCCCTCAAGGCTCTGTTCTCTCACCAACACTCTTCAACTTATACATGCATGACATTCCAACACCCATAGATAACAAGCTTACCTTATCATCATATGCAGATGACATCACTCTAACATCCACCCACAACAACATCGACACCGCTACAAATAACCTACAAACATACATAAACAGTATACAAGACTGGCTCACACACAATAGACTCAAAGTAGCGCCCACAAAATCAACCATCACCAGGTAATTTCACAGCTTACACTACACAACATCAACATTCCACATATTCACAGGACCAAAATACTTGGGGTCACATACAACACATCATTATCTTTTAAAAACCACATTCAGGACATTAAAAACAAATGTACGTCAAGACTTAACACGCTTAGGGTACTAACAGGCACAAACTTTGGACACCAGCAGGAAAGAACATCACTTATATACAAACAATATATTCGCTCAGTTATGGACTATGCTAGCCCATGCTGGGCACCCATTATCTCAAACACACACATAAACACCTTACAGACAATACAAAACAACGCACTTCGTATCATTACAGGATGCACTCAAACAACACCAATAGAACACCTGCGCACAGAAACAAAAATACTGAAAGTTAGGGGACATTTAGACATGAGGGGAACACAATTCATGGCAGCAGCGACAACTAACCCACAACACCCTTGCCACTACATGTACAATCATGCACCAACACCTCGCACCATTAAGGTAACACCAGAGATATTATAACCAAATACTCCATTCCATACCACGCCCCACAGACATCACACAGTACAGAAAACACATACACACACACCTAACCCACAAAGCACTGACACGACTCGGTCCGAATGCGGTCCTAGGTGCGAAGCCGCCACCCATTAACAGGTCAGAGATCAGCCTGAGCAGATCGGATCGAGTTAACTTAGCACGATTCCGATGTGGACATCACCCCAACTTACGGACATATAAACACAGACTAGACAACTCCATAGACGACACCTGCCACCTGTGCCAGAACACACCACAAACAATTGAACACATTATGACAGACTGTACCGCTCTAGCACAACAACGAACACGACACAACATCACTAGTGCGCTGAACCTCTGGTCCACTCCGGAGAGGGCGATCGGTTACCTGCGTGCCGCCGGCTTGCTCGATCAGGGTGGGCTGATCGGCTAAACAACAATAACAACAATCAGTGTAATTGCTCCGGATATAACAATGCCATACCAGTACTGTAGTATCCATTCTGCTGTCGTCCATTTGCCAATTGGAAGATATTCTAAGCAGTGGCGTATGAAACCTACAGATACCCATCAATCTGATAATGTTATGATGTTATTAAAATTTAATATGCAACAAAACATTGTTTTTTTCATTCATAAACAGCCTATATATGTATAATTGTATATATATCATGTTTTTGCTCTGTCTTTGCTATAACACAAAATAATATCTAAATCTATGTTCATTATTAAATGTAAATAAATAAATAAATAAATGAATCAATTTGAAATTTGCTCAGGACGCAATAATGCCAACCAACGGCTCTGTTCATTCAGGATGACAGGCTTGCCAATACCACAAACACTGTCATCACGTCCGAAGGTTTTTTTTTTAGTTTACACAAGACCATTCTTTATTCACTTCATTGTTAATATATATCCCTTCTTGAATTTATATTTAATTATTCATTTATGTTTCCTTAGTAATATGTAAACCAGTGATGAATGGAAATAATTAAGTTCTAAAGACATTTGACAATGAGTTAACCAACCAGTCAGCGCTAAACACCAGATTCATTCATAAAATGTTACAACCGTTTGTAGTACACACAAAAAATATATGCCAGGTGTCGCTATCTGTTCTCAAGAGTGTCCTACGAATAATGAGTGCAACTGTACGTATGTATACGATATGATCTGCATTATTATTATTATTATTATTATTATTATTATAAGTGTTATTATTATTATTGTTAATTTTACAAAATAAAAGTTACAAATAAAACAACATTTTATTGATGATCTGTTACTCCAAAAGTGCAATTTCTTAATAAAAAATAAAAAAAAATTCTAATAATTGAAGAGATGATCATCAAGAAACTAGATAAATAAAAAAGTAAACAAGTCTCCTGGTCCTGATGCTGTACACCCCCGAGTACTGAAGAAATTAGCCACAACTATAGGTATAGCTAAACCACTGGTAATTATGTAGAACACAACACTCAGAACAGGCAACCATAAGTAAATACTGTAAGTAATATGAATGGATGGACGAACGAGGACAATCTACATATTTGCTTTCATTAGGACTAGGCTCTCGAATAGTGTGTCAGACAATCTTCCTTTCCTAGGTGAATGAACAAACCCAGTGTAAATATAAATACAATAGTAGTAAGCTAATTTACCATCTCAGAAGTATGTATTGAGAATGTTGTGGCGTGTGGTGAGGATCCTTTGTTATCGCCCACGATATGGTCCCACGCCCTCTTTCAAAAAAATATAAGTGAAAATGTATTTGAAAATTTATAAATTATAATTTATAAATACCAGTTACTTTTGAAATGCATCTAAATATGTATTTAAATATTCGAAAATAAATGTACGAAGGTGGGCTGAAAAGTAATGCCTCCACTCAAATAAATTTTAAACGGGTTGAAGGATTTTATCGAAACAAAAGCAGATATGTACCTTAGAATTTATTTTTCAAAACGATGCACTTACTTTTCTATAAAATCACCCTCTTCCTCGATTCATTTACGTCAACGATAAATGAATTTTTTAAATCCATCCCAGTAAAACTTGGAGCTTTGACTACGAAACCAAAATTTCACAGCTGCCTTAACTTCGTCAGACTCGTAGCGATTTCCACGGAGATGTTCTTTAAGTTTAGGAAAGAGGTGAAAATCTCATGATGCTAAATCAGGGCTATATGGTGGCTGCGGCAAGACGGTAAATTGCAGACCCTCAATTGCTTCTCGCGTTTCAATACTTGTGTGAGCCCGTGCGTTGTCATGGTGAACACTGTCTGCGTTTTTGTGGGTGCGAACCCTCCTGATCCATTTTTTCAACTTCTTCAGAGTTTCAGTATACCGTGCGGAGTTGATTGCTGTCCCTCTTTCCATAAAGTCTTCGAGAACAACACCATCGATATCCCAAAAAACAGCCATCATTACTTTTCCAGCCAATTTTTGAACTTTGAATTTTTTGGTTGCGGTGAATTTTTGTACCAATATTCCATGGATTGCCATTTATTTTCAGGGTCATAATGGTGAACACACGTCTCGTCTCCTGTCACAATGCTGCGCAGATATTCATCTTCATTTTCGAAGCGCTACAGATTTTCTTGGCAAACGCTTAGTCTCTCAGTTTTCATCTCGGCATTGAGCAGGCGAAGCACCTATCTGGCGCAGACATTTCGGTAACCGAGAATACTGATAATGTGTCCCACTCGCTCTTTGGAGATATCGAGCACTGCAGCAATTTCATTTTGTTTAATGCGACGATTTCCACGAATCAGTTCGTCGATGTACTTCCGATGAGACTCGTCGGTTGCCATTACAGGCCTTCCACTTCGCGGTTTGTCTTGCAAATCTTCTTGCCCTGCTTCTCTTTCTTTACACTGCCTCGCCCAACGTCGAACGGTACTTGCATCAACACACTGTTTGCCGTACACAGCTTGCATTCGCTGATGAATGTCTATGGGAGCAACACTCTCCACGATCAAAAATTCAATTACGACACATTGCTTAAAGCGAACGTCTTTACTCCTTTCCACTGTAATCGATACTGAACCAACGTAGGGAATAAATGTAGGCTATATTAGGCTATAACACAAAACCGGTTTTATCTTGTTACCTCTACACAATCTGGAATGGGTGGGGATATCAAGTTACAACACAAAAACGGTTTTATCTGGCTACCTCTACACAATCCAGAATTATTCAAGTGGAGGCATTACTTTTCAGCCCACCTTTGTATTTATAAATACAAAATAATACATATTTGAGTAATGTCAAATACATTACTGCCCATCTCTGTACACACACACACACACACACACACACACACACATATATATGGTTTTATTCATAATATATATATATATACACATTTCTCTTCCTCGTGTGCAGAACACTCCTCTATACTTACGTCGTTTCTATACATATATATATATATATATATATATATATATATACAGTATATATTGCCCCCACCAGCATTCGGACCCACTACCACTTAAATAGAAAGTAACTACACTATGACGGGATAAAAGTTAACACAACCTGTCCTACATTTAAACAACCTAGGAAACGCATAACATTTTCGTATCCCGAGGCATTTTACATGTTATCGTCCCACACTCGAGGTGGGACCAGCATTTCATTCAAATTATGTGGTGCAACGCTTGGGTCCCATAGATGGAATATCATGCAGAACACGCACGACTTTGAATAATGCTTCTCCTTGGTTGTTTGACAGTAATGTCATACAATCAGGGCCGGATTAAGGCATAGGCCAGTTAGGCCATGGCCTAAGGCCTCGTGCCTTGAGGGGTCCCTCCCTCTACCTACTTCCTTCCCCCTAAGTTAGGGTGTATCATGCTCAGGTCGAATATTGATAAACCTGGAATTTCAAGATTGGCAGTATGTATTTCTATGTAAAATTGAATTTTAAGAGGGGTTCGTCTTATGCAACTTTTGCGAAAAATCGCATTTAAGTGTTTAAAATCGCACTTTTTTATCGAAAAATGGGATTTTTGGCCAATTTCAAAGACTTGGTAGCCTCAAATGACCTCCATATGTTCCATATTGTTTACATACACCCTTAAGCATTTCTAGGGGCGGGCACCCATTTAAGATCAGCCAAAGTGATTCGTAACCCCTTCTTTCTTGGTCTTGCATTTTTTTTTAGAAACGCCTCCACCAATTTTTATTAATTTTCTTTTCGGCATCACTGAGTGTGATGGCAGCTGCCCCCACCTTTCCGCAAGTTGCTGTGACGTTCAACCTTTTTTTTGTAATTGCAATTCTTCTTTAATATTTATATAAGTCCCTTTTCCACCCCCAGCTTGTAATAATATGCTGGTCAACTGAATGTTTTGAGATTTTTTCTTCTGAGAGCATCTTGATTTGTTTAGCAGGTCTTGTAGAGATCTAAAACATGTTCATAATGTCTTGCTTTGACTTGAAAACTGGCAACAATTCTCTGTGATCGATCCTAGCACGCACAAAACCATCTCTTCTCTCTTGCTCAAACACTGCATGAGCTGCAGCTGAAACCTCCTGGACTGCTCTTTCACAGCTTTGAGTGTAAACTGAGATGTTCTCAACTTCAAGTGGAGACCTGAGAAGCTCCTCAACTTCTCCTCTTGACATCTTACAAGTGAAGAGTGGCTCATACAATTTCTCCTTATCTCAATTAATCAGAGTAATTGGAGAAGTGGCATCAAATTTCAGTTTAGGGTTTCTATGAGTTTTCAGACTCATGTCTCCATACTCAGACTTACCTCTGATCTTCTTGATCATCTCAACCCCTATGCCCTCTCCTCCTCATCCTCACTGCACAGGAGAGAGGCAATGAGGTTCTCACTGTGAGCATGATATGCTCCACGAACTATCACATGAGTGATTATGTTCCTGACTTCAGAGGTCTGGCTTCTCAGCAGTCCCAGAGCGGTCACAATATGGTGAGGTCCATACCTCATGTGGTGCTTCACCTTGATCTCAAAATACATCTTGAAGTAGAAGTCCAGGCAGAACTTCAGCAGCACCTCCAGCTTCTTCAACACCTCTCCCTTCAGACCATGCTGCCTCATCCACAACATCAACAGAGCCTCACCTGTAGTCAGCCAGCGTGACTGATTCAGTAGGCCACACTTCAGACCATCAACTTCCTTGCTCAAATCTCCTGTCTTGAGAGCTTTGATCAGTGCTAAGGTTCTGTACAATGTCTTCTGGCAGTTCAATTATATCTTCTTCTCCTAGCAGAGCCTTGAAGATAAAGTTGACAGGTATGTCATTGATCTTCTCCAAAGGTTTTCCTATTGGGCCACTGAACCCAGATTTGTGCGTGTAGAGTATATTGTGTAATGTATAAATATACTTATTACTTCAACTCAGAGATCAAAAAATGTGCCAACGTACCAACGCACGTTGTGTCAATAATTTGATGAAATTTGTTAATATATCGTCATAGTTTTTAATGATTAAAAATTAAATTTTTCAAATACCAATAAAATTAATTCATTATAAATTTTATTTTAATGTTAAATTTAGCAACACTGTCTTTGATTGTCTACTGTGACACAGTTGGTGGCACGTTGGCAAAAATTGGCAGGCGTTGGCAATTATCAATGGCAACAGATAGTGACATGCGTTGCCAAACAGTATTTTTGTTGTGCGTCATATTTGTCTATAAATTTTTACTGTCTTTAGCATTAGTGATAGTGTGCCTGCTGCCGGTATTGTTTACACATACTACTTTGGTTTATTTTGGGTTATTTAACTTGTTATTGGATTTTTAATTCTTGGGTTATTTAACTCTTTTCAGATGTTAATTTTCAATTTTTAATACTGCTAAAAAACCTGTTTAATAAAAAGTGCTTATGATGGCGACTCGGTCAAAGACGAAGGTGTATTTGATAGACCGGTAAGAGCAAGATATCAGGGGGTCTAAGCTACCGTCCAATCGACAGGCACTGGCGTGCTTCTTCCATTTACATATGGAGCAGAAGGAGACAACACGCGAGGCGGTTTCATCGACGATCGAGAAGATCCAGGAGTTTTGGAATCGTGCGCGAATCCCAGTCCAGCGCAAGTAGGATGCGGTAAAAAAGCTGGAGAAGCTCTTCGCTCGGTGGTAGATGTTAAGGATTAGTGCCTACCGTAAAACGGCGACGCAGGCCAAGAATGAGAGCGACTTTAAGGATTACTTTGAAGATCTCTTTGACATTGTCCACGCCAATGCTCTCAACACCATTAAACTCGACGAGGACAAGCAATTCCTCCTTGTCCAACGTGAGAAGGGCCGATGTAAGACGATGTCCTCTGTTGACAAAGTACTCGAACGGAAGGAGAACAAGAAGCAAGAGCAAATGGCCAATGAACAGAAACGAAGGCGGAGGGAGAAAGTAAGCATTGATCGACTGCAATCGACCGTCACGCTCAAGAGCTGCAGCGACTCCACTTCTGCTCCTGAGGATTATGACACCGATCCAGTTCCTAGACCTAGCTTACAGACTCCTCCTCCAAGCGCGGTCGAAAGGAAATCCTTACATCGGCTCTCTCAGCAACGCTGGACCGAAGGAAAGTGTCCGATCGAGCAGCATTGATGATTCTCGTGGAGACAGCTGAGTCTCGATCACGACATCACTGCCCTCACATTGAATCGGAGCAGCATCCGGAGGCAACGGCGGAAGAAACGGGAGGAATCCACCACCAGCATACTAGAGACTTTCAAGCCAGACGTCCACCTAACTGTCCATTGGGATGGCAAGCTCCTGCCCGACCTCATCGGAAAGAAGATGGTTCATTGCTTTCCCGTTGTCGTGTCTGGAGATGGAGTCTCTCGGCTTCTCGCTATTCCCTAACTCCTCTCAGGCACTGGACGGTGCAAACTCAAGCTGTCCTTGAAACTTTGAAACAATGGGATGTTGAAGACAAAGTGCAAGCAGTCTTTCGACACCACTAACTCCAACACTGGTCGCACCACAGGAGCGTGCATCATCCTGCAGCAATTGCTCGGGCGCGATGTTCTCCATCTTGCCTGTCGACACCAGATTCTGGAATTGGTAGCAGCGGCAGCCTTCATAGAGTGCATGGGTTCCTCCTCAGCCCCGGAAATACTCATCTTCAGGCGCTTCTGAACACATTGGGAGAAAATCCATCAGAAGCGGTTTGAAGACTCCAACATACACGAGGTTGTCGCCGCTGCCATCGCTGATGACAAGGAAAGGCTCCATCAGGGCCGCTTTCTTGGAGCAACAGCCTCGAGAAGACTATAGGGAACTTCTCGAGCTGGCCTCGCTGTTCCTTGGCACTCCACCTCCTCGTGGCACACGCTTCTTAGCTCCTGGAGCTCTGAGTCAAGCCCGGTGGATGTCAAAGGCTATCTATGCTATTAAGGTTTGGATATTTCGTTCACAGTTCACCCTAACGAAGTGAGAAGAAAGGGGTCTTTGTGATTTCTGCATATTCGTAGTGCGAGTGTATTTGAAGCCTGGATCACTTCCCCTCTTGCCGTCAGCGCCCCACAGAATGATCTACGTTTCCTCCAATCCTTAGTCAAATACGCACGCGTCAACCCAGGCATCGCCAAGGCGACTTCCCAGAAGATGGCCGCTCACCTCTGGTACTTGTCTGAGGAATTGGTGGGTCTTTCCCTGTTCAACGATGATGTCACTTCTGACATCAAGGACAACATGGTCGAGGCTACGTATGTCAAGTGTCGACGGGAACGAGTATCCTCCTAAGCGAGCTCCGGTAGACCCGGACGCCTTGGAAGGGAAAAATGTCGGCGACTTTGTCACCAAGAAGACGAGGTCACTCTTCGTAACTTTCAGCATCCCGGATGGATTCCTGAAGATTCCTGCAGCAAGATGGACCAGTGACAGCGACTACCAGGCTGCGGGGGCGGTGGTGAAGACTCTTGCAGTTACAAATAATAACGCTGAGCATCCACGCTGTCATCCAGGACTTCTCCGGGCGTCTTATTGAGGATGAGAAACAACCCCAGTTTATCCTCCAGGTGGTTGCGGAACATCGCAAGCATGTGCCGTGGCCCATCAAGCAGACCTTAACAGAGCGACAATGACTGGCTGGTCACTATGAGACCCCCGTTTTAAACGGATAATACCCATTTTTAATGGGGGGAACCCTGGCTGAGGGCCCGCTGCTTTGTCAATACAGTTGAAGTAATAGTTCATTAAACTGCATATAGTATCATAAAATTTTGAGGACCTTGCGCGACCTCTAAATTAAAATTTTTCTCCCAAAATTTCGACAGTGTTTCTCCATCAAATGAAACATTTTGATGAGTTCAGACCGAAAAAATTCGAAAATTGGAAATTACGGACCACCATAATATATATATATATATATATATATATATATATAATATATATATATATATATACATATATATATATATATATATATACGAGGGCCACTCAATATATTTTGCCCCACCTTTTTTTTTCTTTCCACGTTTCCTTGTAAGTTTCAGAAATTTTGTACAAAAGTAATTACATACCTTTTTCACAAGTTTTTATTTTTCCACATAGTCTCCATCCTTTTCTACGGCTTTCTCCCACCTCGAAACAAGGGATAGAGAGTTAGCGAGCGTTGACGAAGAAGTAGATTTAGGCGTACGCGTATCTAAGGATTTAAAAGTTAGGAACCAGTGCCTGGAGTCTTGCGCTAAAGCTAATAGGATGTTACGCTTCATAGCGCGTAATTTCGAATTTAAATCGAAGAATATTATATTGCTGCTTTACAAGTCCCTAGTCAGGCCCCATTTAGAATATACCGTTCAGTTTTGGTGCCCGTATTTGCGTGAGGATATTGACAGGTTAGAAAGGGTTCAGCGTCGTGCCACGAAACTAATTCCGTCATTGCGCAACAGGCCTTATGAATATAGGATTAAAGAGTTAGACTTGCATTCTTTCGAAACTAGGAGATTAAGGGGGGGGTAGCTTATTGAATTTTTCAAAATCGTTAATAACATCGATAACGTAAATTTTGACAAACTGTTCACTTTCGATAATAGCAATACTCGTAATAACGGATTCAAGTTGCGTGGCAGACGTTTCATTACTAATGTCGCTAAAAACTTCTTTACCTTTAAAGTAATTGATAAATGGAATAATCTTCCCACGTCAGTCGTTAACTCTACCAGCGTTAATATGTTTAAGAACCGTTTAGATAGGCATTTTAAAAATATTAACGTTCTTTAATATAATAATAAAACAATTAGTAACAGGAGCTCTAGGGGTGGTGATCGGGGATGAGTCTGTTGACGACTAATGCCAGCTTGTGACACGCCAGCGTGTGATATGCCAGCCAAAAAAATTAAAAAATATCGACTAACACGAACTTAGATGTAGCTCGTAGCGTAAACTAACCCACTTTTTGTTATTCTTTTTTTTCTTTTCTTTTCTCTCTCTCCTTATTGCATGTCTGTAACTCTTCATTGCATGTCTGTAGTTTGCATGGTATGATAGTGTTTGAGTTAAGAATGTGTTGTATGGTTTGTAATGCGTTCTTATTTTATTTCTTTTCATCTTCCACTCTGTTCCGGCGGAGTGGGCTGCGTCCTCCACCTCCCTATGGAGTGGAGGACCGATCTGCAGCTGCTGGAGGTATGTGTTGATTTGAGTTAAGAATGTGTTGTTCTTTGAGTTAAGAATGTGTTGCATGGTTTGTAATGCGTTCTTATTTTACTTCTTTTAATTTTTTACCCCTTTCCGGCAGAGTGGGCTGCATCCTCTACCTCCCTATGGAGTGGAGGACCGGTCTGCAACAGCTGGACGTATTCTCTTCGACTATTTTCCGACTTGTCGACAGTGGTCTGCGGATGATGATGGTGTCTTTCTCTTATTCTGAATGAATTTTAACTCACGAGTGATAGGTTTTGCTACTTATTTCACCCCTTATTCTCTTCTTTTAACCCCTTACTTTCTTCTTTCTCTCGGGCTAACCTTAGAGTGGATCTTAGGGTCTTTGTTAGCCTTAGCTTCTGTAGATCTGTAGATTCCTTGCTGGTAAAAGTCCGCTGGGTTCCGCTCGAGCCATCTCTTTACCTCCTCAACAACTTCATCCTTACTCTGAAACTTTCTTCCACGAATAGCATCCTTCATTGGCCCAAACAAGTGGAAGTCTGAAGGTGCCAGATCCAGGCTGTATGGAGGGTGGGGTAACTCAGTCAAGCGCATTTTTGTGATGGCCTCTCTTGTTTGCAAACTGTTGTGTGGTGTTACGTTATCGTGCAAAAGAAGGACGTCTTCCAGCAAACTTCAAGACTGGAATGATGGACGACCGCGTCAGTGCAGTCTTCAAAGAGAACCCTCAATGGGTACAAGAAGTTCTCCACTACTACATAAAAGCTCTTGAGTGTACGCAACCCCGACTCCTGGAGCTTAGCGTAGTCTTCCTAGGAGGGACACCTCCCCGAAGGATTCGATTTGGACAGCCTGGCCCCATACACCATGCTCGTTGGATGTCAAAGGCAATATACTGTCTCCAAATATTCATGTTTCAATCTCAGTTTAAGGTGTCCCTTAAGGAAGAGAAGTCCATTCGAACCATGGCCTTCTTTGTTGCTCTTGTCTACGGACCAGCATGGTTCAAGGCTCCCATAATCTTTGAAGCCCCGAGCAACGATATCTCCTTCCTTAAGAAAATTCAAGAATACAGGAATAAAGTGGATGGAGCAATTGGAGCGGCAGCTACAAAGGTATTCCAACGACATCTGTGGTATTTGAACGAGGAGTTGGTAGCTCTGGCTCTATTCAGTGACGCAGTTTCCAATATGGAGAAGAGAGGAATCCTGGAGTCGATGAGGGTAAGGGAAGGAGAGAAAGATCTACCAAAGAGAATTAAAGTGACGGAAGAGGACATTCCGTCACTGACGCTGAAGAAGCTGGCATCCAAGAATACCAACCGCTTCTTCCAGACCACGCTACTAGGCTCCGGATTCATCTCTAAAGATCCATCCCAATTGAAGGATGATCCGCAGTTCCTCCAGGCCAAGGAAGTCCTCCAAGATATGCTGGTAGTGAATAATGTGGCTGAAAGAGGGGTGAAGGTAATTCAGGATTATAACTCTTCCATTACGAAAAACGAAGAACAGAAAGAGTATCTGCTGCAGGTGGTCGCTACACATCGACGTCAAGCTAATTTGTAATCGTGAGGACGGAAGAGTTGTTTTCCTGTTTCAATCAACATTGTTTGTGTTTGGTTTGCCTCTAATTAATAAATTAATCACTTAAATAATAACTTACCTATAGAATGTGATACTTGGGTATCATTTTCCTAATACAAGAGTCATTCTGTAGGGAAAGAGATCAAACAAATGTGAGCTTTTCTTAGTCAGCTTGTGCATACCCTAAACAAAGTCATAATGACCTAAAACTTGGTATGCAGTGTTTTCTTGGGGAAAAGAACCAAATAAACACTGAGCACAAAAAAAAATAAACAACTTCGATTTCGTGGACCACCATAATATATATATATATATATATATATATATTATATATATATATATATTATAATATATACACCTCGTTAACCTCGTTGCTGTTCCGTGCGTTGGTCTCTCTTCACACGAAGGTCAAGCTGGTGGCCCCGCCTCTAGGTCTGGCTTGGTGGAGAAGCGAGTTGCTTTCTTGCGCTCTCCACCGTACATATCCAGGTACACCCGGCTCATTTGGTACCGTCCTGAGCCAGGCATCTAGTCTTCTCTTGAAGACTTCAACTTTGACACCTGTAACGTTTCTGAGGTTCTTTAGAAGCTGGTTAAAAAGTCTTAGCCCCCCTGACGACCAAGCTATGTTCCTTCAGTGTTGAGGACGTAGGGTGGAGTGATTGTTTAGTTTAAAAAATCAGGGGTGTTAAATAGTTGTCAAATGTCTAAAAATGAGCATTGGTGGTGGTTTCTGGTGGTTGCTGGTGATATCGCATCAGCAACCACACTCTATATGTGCCACGCCCACATGCGACTCAAAGAAAACCTTTATTTTGCCTATTTGGGGCTCTATAATAGCTAGAAGCACAATCTATAAAGTGCATCTTATGATTTTTTGATGCTGAGAACAACAAAATTATTTTCAAAAGTGTACATTGATGTATAAACATATTTTTTGAGAGTTAAATTAAAATCAGTAGCTGTTTTTGTCCAACATACTTTATATTTACTTCTATTTTTCAGAATTTGTATAACCTATTCAATTAACACTAGTTTAACGTCTTCAAGATTTTTAGTTACTTATGAAACGTAGAAGCCAGACAACAAAAGTCTTACACGGTGGCCATAGTTTTCCATCCATTGACAGTTTTCCTAATGGAAAATTACCTACAGCTGGACAAGTTGTTCAGCGTCTACTGTACTTAAGGAGCCAAACTGGAAAACCAAGGAAAACATCACAAAAGTTGCAGATGAGTTGAGGAAACAATGGATTTGGTGTAATGTTTATCCACTATCCTTGTGCACCATTGAGACGAAGGTGGACAAACTAGCAGCAGACTTTTCATGGTAAGTCATCATAACTTTCTATCCTGGGTAGGACTAAATTAATTACAAGAATGTCTTCTTAGCCAATAGTAAATTTTTTATTTTAAATATAATTTTGTTGTGATGTGCTCTGTAAATCTGTGAATTAATTTATCTATGTATTTCAGCCAAAATTTCTAAACTAAAAAATATTTAAGCGATTTGTGACCACAATTTTTAATTTCTAATTAAGAAAATAATATTGATTTTTTTAATATTTCAACTTCGAAAATGCATCAACAGGTTTCATCGATACTCTGTCACAAAGAGAGGTTCAACCTATTTGGCCAAACTAGAATTGTTTGTCAAAGAGCTTGATTGTTTATTTGATATTTTTTCTGAGGATCTTTCTCAACGACGAAAATTGGAGGAGTTTAAACTGAGGATGAATCAGGATGATTTCTCCTTCTATGCGGATCAAAAATCTGTGAGGCTAGGATACTGTTCAAGATTTGAGGAAAAGCTCACAGAGGCAGATGTTAGATACAGGAGAAGAATAATTGACGAACAACGAGCGGAATTATGGTTAGTCAGAGAGTACATCATGACTTGAACCATTTTAATTAAACCTTTGATGTTTATATTATATATATATATATATATATATATATATATATATATATATATATTGGCATAGTAAATCTAGTCATCTAGTCATACTAATTGTTCAGTGAACGAAGCCGGAGAGAAGAGGCAAGTGCATCACAACCTCAACCAGACAGTCCAGACACTACTGGTAGCTCTAGCGAAACTCCATCAGAAGACTCTCGAGATGATCCACAGCCTGCTGGTTCCTCTCATTGTAATTACCAAGATCTGGAGAACCTGTGCAGAGCTGTTGATAGGTAAATTAGCACTTGTGAATTGTGATTGTTCTTTAATAACTGTACTTAGTTGTATGTGCCATGTCATTTCGGTAGACTTAAAATGGATATAATTTTTCTCAACTTCAAAATACAATCTTGCAGGTATTCAATTTCCGACAGAGCAGGTGCAGCGGTAGCGTCAGCAGTTTTAAAAGATTTTGGCATTATCACTGATGATAACACTAACTTCATTGACAGGTAAGATTTCAAAATTATCATGATTACATTTTCATCCACATTTCCTAAGCTTTTTTAACTAAATTACAATTACTACTACTAATAAGAAGTAAAGTAATTTTATTTAATTATACATATTATACATTGTAACATGGAAAAATAAATTTCAAATATATTGTGCTCAGCCTCTCAGGCATAAAAGTCAGTGTATTTAGCCCATCACTGTTCATTGTTTCCTGTTGTACATATTCCTGCTTATCAGTGCTACCTCCAGCCTTATAAATTTGTAAACAATTTTCATTAATACAGGAGTAAACTACGAAGGAACGGTGTAAGTACCGTGAACAGATCAGAGCTGAGGAAGAAGTATTCTTTGGTTTAGTGGACAGCATTTATGTTGATGGCCGACAGGATGGTACTGTGACAATTACAGAATTAGAGGGGCGACATTATCAACAAACCAAAGTAGAAGAGCATTATGTTATAGTCGGAGAACCGGGTAAGCCACTGTTTTCTGTATGGTATGTTTTAAATTTTTAGTGGATAGCATAAATTTGGTCTTAGTAACATTAAGGAGTAAGAACTATGCGATAGTTATATGTGTTCATTGGTCATACCTGGTAATCTACTGATCTCAGATACATTTATTATTTCCTTAAATTTTGTTTAAAATGTTTCAGGAGGACATTATCTGACACATGTTACCCCAGAGAATGGGAACGGTGTATCAATTGTACTAAGTCTCTATGAAGCAGTGAAGGACACTGATCTGGAAAACAACCTGCAAGTCATGGGGTCAGATGGAACTGCAGTGATGAGTGGACATAATTCAGGGGCGATCAGAGTCTTTGAAGAGCTTATTGGAAGACCACTGCAAAGGATCATATGCCCCTTACATTATAACGAGCTACCTCTTCGTCATGTTTTCATGGAGCTCGATGGGACTACGAAGGGCCCTGATAGTTTTTCAGGGACAATAAGAAAACAGCTAGGTGGTATGGCTTCTGAATGGGATGTTGTCAAATTTAAGCCAATCAGAAATCAGAATTTCGCTATATTGCTCAATGATATAATTGATGATGTAATTGATGTAATAGATTCGTCAGCTAGACTCTGTACTAAGCGGACGCATTTCTTGAGCTCTCTGATATTGCTTCTATTTTGCATATTGCTAACAACTTTACTTTTGGTAAGTTTTGAATTTTATATACTTGCGTTTATATTTACATTGTTATAGTTTAGTAATTGAATATTAGTGGTTTTTAGCAATTTAGAAGATTTTATAGCGTGCCGGCTTAGTTTAACTTGTGACGGTTATAAACTAATTTTAACGCGCGATGCCGTCGCAGAAAGCGTCGTGTGTTAGGTGTGGGGTAAACCGGTGGTATTCGGAGTTTAAAGATTATGACGGCGGTCCTATGGCGGTTACCGAGAGATCAGTTTGTTTATTTTGCGAGTTAAGGAAAGAAATAGTTGAAATAAAACGTAGTGTACGTGAGGTAAAGGAAAGACTTGCAACGCTTGATGAAGGCAGGGGTAGGGCTACGGTTGACGAAAGCCGAACCAATACTAACGTTGAAGACGTTCGTAATTTGAAGGGTGAGGTGCATAATCTAGTTTCTAGTTTAGGTAGCTTATCGGGAAGGTTGGATAGAGTTGAGGAAGGGGTTAAGGCTAGTCCGAGATTAGTAGATGGGGAGGGATTTAGAGAAGTTAAGGGTGGAGCTAGGCCGCGTACGTTAGGTGATAGGAATCACCCCCCTATCGAGGTTCGAACCCTTTCGCCCCATTTGGAAAAGGACGTGAATGAGGGGGAAACTATTTTAGTTGGGGATTCTTCAGTGCGCCATACGGACGCAGAGTTCGTTGAACGACATCCAACCAAGAGGAGGAGGGTCTGTCTCCCAGGGGCCAGGGTTGACAGAGTTAGAGACGAAGAGGATAGGATTGACGTTGCCTCCCGTCACTCGATGTTGGTGACGATGGTAGGGGGCAACGACTCGTATAGACCCGATACGAGAGTGCCTGACCTTTTGGAGAGATATAGGGGGTTAATTAGTTAATTAGGCGAAGTCAGATAGGTCTTTAGTTCTAGGTATTACCCCTAGGCACGGTTTGGGTCTTAGGATTACGTCTAAAACGATATTTTTGAATGCTAAATTAGAAGATTTGTGCTGAGGAAAATGTACCCTTCCTAAAGCTGTGGTCCGAATTCAGTGATCCTAGCCTTTTTATAAAAGATGGGGGTGCATTTTAATGAAATAGGTAATGCTAGGCTAGGTAGGTTAATAGACGGAAACGTGCGAAAGCTGTATAGGTCGAAGCCTTCTTTAAACGTTGTGGGTCCGGGGAACGCGGGCCCGACTTGAAAAATATTTTAAAACGCCGATCCGTGGTAAAAAATAACTTAAACGTCTTTTATTGTAACGCGCGTAGTATTAGAAATAAATTAAATGAATTTAAGGCGATAATTTATTCCGGCAACTACGATATAGTTGCTATCACTGAAACTTTGTTAAATTCCGTGACTCGGGACTTGTTGGGGGAACTTGATATACCGGGTTTTAAACTCTTTACTAATGATAGGTTATATAGGATTGGTGGCGGCGTTTTACTGTACATTCGTAATTCCCTTAGGGCTATCGAGGTTAAGTTAGATTTTCCGGCAGCAATTAATGCGATATGTGTTGAAGCTAGGGCGCGTAGTATTAGTTTTAATTTTGTTGTTTATAGACCTCCCGTTCAACCCCTCGATACAGATACTAGATTTTACTCACTTCTTGGTAACTTTATTGACAATCTGAATAGTATAATTCTCGGAGACTTTAACTGTCCTAATGTTAATTATGAGACTTTTACTGGTAATGAGGAGGGTTTGAGATTGATTGAGTTTATGGAAGATAACTTTTTACGACAGATGGTTACCGAACCAACGCGCGGTGATAATACTTTAGATTTGGTGATGACGAACGGCGAGAATATAGTCGAAGGTTTAGAAGTAGGCGAGAGTTTAGGATGTAGTGATCATCAAATTCTTAGGTTTAAGTTATTGATAGAAAACACTAAGGATAGTAACGTATGAGAAGTCCCTGATTTTCGTAGGCCTAATTTTGATAGTTTTTGCGGATAGGATGAGAGTAGTGGAGGGATAACTTATTTATGGGTAACGACACAAATTTGCATTGGGTGGCGTTTAGAGAAAGTTTTAGGAATATTGAAAGGGAGTTTATTCCTCGTAGGCCCAAGCGCGCTAGAAATCATATTAGGCCCAAGTGGTGGACTAGGGAAATAGTCGAGTTCATAAACGAGCGTAATAGAACGTATAGACTTAATAAGCGCAATGGCACGGCAGCTAACTTTAATAGATATATCGAGCTTAGACGTCAGGTTAAAAGATCAGTTAGGAATGCTAAGCGCAATTTAGAGATACTTATAGCTGCGGATAGTAAACATAATCCAAAAAAGTTTTTTGAATACGTCAATAATCGTAAGCCGATAAAAGATAACACAGGCCCTCTAGTGGATGTTAATGGCGCTTTGGCTTCTGGCGCTCAGGCGATGACGGGTATTTTCAATAACTTTTTTGCGACAGTTTTTACCGTAGAAGACGTAAATAATGTCCCCGACGTGGACGATATCTTTCTATTTAGTAGCGAGACTATTTGGATGAAATAACTGTTTACGAGGGTGAGATTGCGCATTATATCGATAGGCTAAAAGTTAGCAAGGCTCCAGGCCCTGACGCTTTTTATCCCAGACATTTGAAAGATTTGAAAGACGTTACCGTAGGCCCCTTAACGAAGATTTTTAATCACCTCGAAACGGGGATTATTCCTGAAGACTTCAAATTAGCTAACGTCACGCCTATTTTTAAAAAAGGCGACCGCGCAGTTGCTAGCAATTATAGGCCCATTAGCTTAACGTCAATTGTCGGTAAACTTTTGGAATCCGTAGTTAGGGATCGTATCATCGATCACTTAGAAAGTAGAGATTTCATTAATAGTAGTCAGCATGGATTTCGACGCCATAGGTCTTGTTTAACTAATTTGTTAGAATTTTATAACGAAATAGTACGCGAATACAATAGGCATCGAGCGGCTGACGTTATTTATTTAGATTTTAAAAAGGCGTTCGATACAGTTCCGCATAGGAGATTAATTGCGAAGATCAAAGCGCACGGTGTACGCGGTCAGGTAGCTAACTGGTTAGAAGAATGGCTTCGTGCTAGGAGGCAGAGGGTCGTAGTTAATGGTAGTGAATTGGGGTGGTTGGATGTAGGTAGCGGAGTCGCACAGGGTTCAGTGTTAGGCCCATTGCCATTCGTAATTTACATTAACGACATAGATGTAGGATTAACTAGTAACGTGTCAAAATTCGCGGACGATACTAAAATAGCGGTAAGGTTGTTAACGAGGACGATAGAAATAGGCTCCAAGACGATGTACATAGGATTATAATGTTATAATGTTAAATGTTTCAGACCAACAAAGACCCTAGGATCCACTCATGGCTGGTCTACCTAACTGTGTTCGTAATCGTGTATTGTGTATGTCCTCCGTGGTGGCGGAGGGGACCTACAATTTTACGTGGGTTCCGAACCACAAGAACATAAGAAATTTATGTAAAAACTGCCGGTAAATTGGCAACGACCAATTTTTACGAAACTAAATAATTATCAATTTAAAACTAATTAATTATCGATTTAAAACTAAAGATAGAATCTCTGGATCCAGAGGATCAAGTCATAATAGACTACTATCCACAAATGTTACACTCTATATCTATTTATAACGGACATGCAAATATATCAGATCCAAAGAATCCAGTCAATTTCATTACGGTATCCATCAAGTCACGGTCCATATCGATTGCGGACCAAGTCAAAATTTACAACCATATACATTACAATATATACACTTACGAGGAAAAGTGTAGGTGTGGCTGTAAAGACTGTACAGTAATGTAGAAATGTGTGTGCACCCATTATGGGTCTCCCATTTAAAGGTGTTTGTGGGGCAAGTGAAGATCATGAGTTTTTCAATACCTCACAGTACTATGGGGGGCACCGCTCGGCAGAGGAATCTCTTTAAATGGGGTGTGTAAGGACAGAGAGTATCCCCTAACCCAAGACGCTGCCTCCCTATATCCCACAACACTTGTGTTGAGCTGTGGGATCTATCCCCACAAAGCCTTAATTTTACTACCTTAAACTATACCCTTTCTATCAACATGCGCGTCTAATCGATTTTTAAACATGTTTATAGACGTGCTACTAATTACTTCTACCGGCAAACTATTCCAGCTATTTACTATTCTATGCGTAAAAAAGTTTTTCGCAACTGCTGTCTCGAACCTTCTACTTGTCAACTTACACCCGTTATTTCTAGTCCTATTATATTGAGATATTTCGAAAAAGCTATCTCTATCTACGTTATCAAACCCATTCATAATTTTGAAAACCTGGATTAGATCACCCCTTAACCTCCTAGTCTCGAGAGTAGTCAATTTTAACTCCTTAAGCCTATCCTCGTACGACTTTGACCTAAGAGACGGAATCATCTTAGTTGCTCGTCTTTGAACTCTTTCGATTTTGTCTATATCTTTGCGCATATGCGGATTCCAAAATTGGACCGCGTACTCCAAATGGGGTCTAACTAATGATTTATAAAGAGGAACTATAATATCGCGCGATTTGTACTCAAAATTTCGAGCTATAAAACCTAACACTTTGTTCGCCTTATTGACCGCTGCTGTACTTTGTTTCGCTACTTTTAAATCACCAGTGACTATAACTCCTAAATCTTTTTCCTGCTCTACGCTTGTTAAATCTTTCCCTGACATACTATACGCAAAATTACCGTTACGCGAACCTATATGCAAAATTTTGCACTTATCCACGTTAAATCTCATTTGCCATGTGACTGACCAATCAACGATTTTATTCAGATCTTCCTGAATTTTACCTCTATCTTCGTCATTAATCGCCCTACCACCCAGCTTCGTGTCATCCGCAAACTTTGAAACTGTACTGACTAGGCCGACATCTAAATCGTTAATATATATAAGAAAAAGCAAGGGGCCCAATACAGAACCCTGAGGAACGCCACTCGCTACATTAGCCCAACACGACTCCGCTCCATCAACGACCACCCTCTGTTTCCTGCCTCGCAACCACTCTTCTAGCCAATTTATTACTACACCCCTGATTCCATGAGCCTTAGTTTTTTCAATGAGTCTTTTGTGCGGCACGGTGTCAAACGCTTTTTGAAAATCTAAATACACTACATCAACCGCCCGATGTCTATCGTAAACGTCAACCACGCTTTGGAAAAATTCTAAAAGATTAGTTAAGCAAGATTTGTTTCGCCTAAAACCGTGCTGCGTATTTCTAACCAGATTATGCACTTCTAAGTGTTCGACTATACGATCCCTAATTATTGATTCCAGTAGCTTACCTACAACAGACGTTAAACTGATTGGCCTATAATTTCCCGCCGCACCTTTATCGCCTTTCTTAAAGATAGGTGTTACGTTTGCTAACTTGAAATTATCTGGTACGCACCCCTCAGAAATAGACGCATTAAAAATCTTTGTTAGCGGCACAACAATGCTATCTTTTAATTCTTTTAGTTGTATGGGATATATGGAATCCGGACCCGGTGATTTACGCGTTTTCATTTTATCAATATAGCGCATTACTTCCCCTTCACTAACGACAATATTATCCAAAATATTACCATTATCAAAAGGTATTATGTCTATGACCGTAGGGATATTCGTTACATCTTCTATAGTAAAAACTGACGTAAAAAATTCGTTTAGCAAGGTAGCCATTTCCTTGTTTTCAGAGACTAGATCTCCATTTACATTTTTCAATGGACCTAAGACACTTTTTACTGGATTTCTATTATTGACGTATTGAAAGAATCGCTTGGGGTTTTCTTTACCGTCACGAGCTATGGAGATTTCAAATTCGCGCTTGGACTTTTTTATTACACTTTTCGCTTCACGCCTCAGAGATATGTAGTTGTTTCGTAACAACAAATTGTCTTTATCGCACTTATGTTGCCTATAAGCCCTATCTCTACTCTTTATAATGTCTCGTACTCTAGAAGTAAACCACAAGGGCTTGTTGTTTACTTTCGCACGCTTAATTTTGTACGGTACACATTCCTCATTTATAGTCCTAAATACCGTTACGAACGATTCCCACATTAGTTTTGCGTTGGAGTTCCCCATTACGTTTTCCCAATTGACGTGTGAAAATTTATTTCGAAATTTACTAAAGTCTGCGTGCTGGAAGTTAGGAATTTTAGTCGAGTTAGTTGGTTTCGAGTGACTTACTGAGAGGACAAACTCTACCATATTGTGATCGCTATTGCTCAACGGTTCTATTACTTGAAGATCAGTAATTAGCCTATCATCCGTAGTTATTACTAAATCTAAAATACTGTCCAACCTCGTAGGTTCCCCAACCTTTTGAATAAGAAAGCTATCCTCGAGAAAATTAACTAAACGATTACCTTCCGCGTCTCCCTGCATTGTATCGTAATTCACGTTGGCGCAATTAAAGTCACCCATAACTAAAGCCTGCTCACTACCGATTATTCTCTTTAGTTCACGATATAACGCTTCGTCCGTATCAGCTGTTTGATTTGGGGGCCTATATATAACCGCAACAAGAAGTTTGAAATCGTTCAATTTAAGTTCTGCTATAGTCGAATCTATCGGTTCTGGAATTGAGTGCTTTACTTCTATAACGTTCGCAATATTATCTTTGATATACAACATAACACCGCCTCCTCGCCTACCTATTCTGTTTTTAACAAAAAGTCTATAACCTTTAATTTGATACTCCCCTACAAAGTCACGTGTTTCAGTGCTAAGCCACGATTCATTTATCGCAATTAAATCATAGTCTTTACAAGCAATTAAAGAAAAAAATTCGTTTATTTTATTTCGTAGGCTACGAGCATTTAAGGATAGAACCTTCAAATTGTTTGTAATTGCGACACCTTCGCGAGCGCGGGGGAAATTTGTGGAATTTACGCTGGGACCGTTCGGTTACGGCAGCCTGAAAAGAAGAGACAGTATTATGAAATAGTCTTCCTAAACGCGCAGCTCCAACTTCATTAAGATGAAGTCCATCTTCGAGGAACAAGTCCCTCCTGCCGTAGAAACTGTTCCAAAAATTTGCAAAATGCACTCCTTCCTGTTGGCAAAGAGACTTTAGGTTATTGTTAATATAGGTCGCCTTGCTGTAGAAATCGCTTCGTTGGATAATTCGAGGAAGTATACCTGTTAAAACAATCTTATTAGTTTTCTCCTTTAATCGCTCTAATAAGTCCCTGTACCTAGCCAGCAGTTCTTCCGATCTAGAATTTAAAACGTTATTAGTACCGACATGAATAACATACGTTGTGTCCTCGGTGGTACCGTCTGTAAAATGGTCAACACTATTAGTTATATCCTCCACCCTTGCACCAGGGTAGCAGTAACGGCGCCTACGACGAGGGTTTCTCCCACAGAATTCCTCGAGCTGCCCTCGAACAATGGAATCGCCAACGAGTCGTATTTCCGGTTCATCAGCATCTTCGAAATCTAAAACAGAAAACTTACTGCTTGTTATTACTGGTAGACAGGTCTTTGCTTATCTCAATGGGGCTCCAGTTCGCACTCGAACGAAGGGTTGGGAACTAGGGAAGAGAGAGGGCTATTTATATTATTAGTAGAAACTGAGGCAGGAGGGGTCGTAACTGGAGTCTCAAGGGATTCTAATTTTGCCGTCAGGAGCATCACGCTTTCTTCAAGTCTCACCCTGGCCTCCCTCTCACGTTCTAACTCGTTCCTCAGCACTTCCATGCTTGAGCACACCTGCAAACTAACTGATCATTATTATTAGCCATTGTAAACGCGTAAGCAGCAAATTTCCCTTCACAGCGACTGCAAGTACTTGACGGGGGTGCCATGCTTTTAATTAGTTGAACAAAAAAAAACAAAAAACGAGCGTTTTGAAATTAATAAATTACAACGTATGTCTACCGCGTGCTTATTGTGCCGTCACCTGCGAAAACCGGCAAAATTGTTCTTGAAACGCAGAAACAGGTTCTTGTAACACAAATTTATGCTAAATGAATATGTAATTAAGCTACCGACGAAAGAAATGTTAAGGAAAAAGTATTAAATGAAACTTATCTGGTCGCTGTTTACTGACTTATCCTTTTTTTCCCACGGTAGGTGACCCTTTTGGAGGTCAGGTAGTGTGTGAAGGAAAAATGAACCTTAAGAAACCACGATTCTGATAGATTTGAAAAACAACAAAGGCAAACCAAGGGAATTTCAACTTTATGACTGCACGTTTTCTGATTGATTTGAAAACCAAACAAGGCAAGCCACGTTCAGTAGCCTTGGTTTGATCAAATAATATAGTACTGAATAACGTCAATAAATGAAATATATTCGTTAATGAATGATTAGTAGCACGAAGTAATTTAGTTAAGAATGCACGGAACACTTTTTTTTTAAAACACTTCAACGAAAACCACTTATTCAATTGATAACACTCGACACTCGATAAAACACGTCTGTTCACAAGGAAAGACTGATCACGACTGGAGGGGACGGATAAGTGGCAGATGTAATTTAACGTAGACAAATGTAAAGTTTTGCATATAGGTTCTCGTAACAATAATTACACGTACACGATGGATGATAGGGAGTTAGCGAGCGTTGACGAGGAAGTAGATTTAGGCGTACGCGTATCTAAGGATTTAAAAGTTAGGAACCAGTGCCTGGAGTCTTGAGCAAAATCTAATAGGATGTTAGGCTAGGCCTGTTCAAAAATCAACTTTTTCTTTTTCATAGGTTTCTGTACATTTTCCCATGCTTTTTGACCTGAAAAAGCCGAAAATCACAACTATTTTTATCTAGGATGTTGGGAAGCATTGCCGCATGGAGCTTTAAATTTTCTGCCTTGAAATCGGCCAAAGCGCCAATTGCGGGGTCCCTTGAATTATGTTTTGTACTTTAACTTTTGATCTAAACAAGATAGAGCAACAAATTAGGTATCAAATAAAAGAGCATAAAATTAATAAATAATAATAATAATAATAATAATAATAAATAAATAATAATTAATAATAATAATAATAATAATTATCTATCATTTTTCAGGAAACAACAGAAACTCAATCAGAATCTAGAAAACCATCTACAAGTTACAACTTCACAATGGCATTAAGCAAGGAGCTGAGGGAGCTCCGTGGGCGCACAGTTGATATCTCAGAACCTCCACGTACTGTCCACAGGCAGGTGTCAACTGGGCCATCTACCAGATCTCTCACTGAAACTTTCCTGGTTGGATACCCTTCAGCTTTTATCAGTGGTTCCCAGCTTCCCACCAACAGACAGGCGTTCCAGTATTTCCTTAATCTTCAGAATTTACCGGAAAATGCAGGGAGGCCCATGGTTCAAGACCTTGCATATGAAACAGTTGAATCTATCATCCCATTCTGGCAGATGGCTAGGATCAAGACAATGACCAAGTACAACGCAATGAAGCTCTTCATGAAACTACATGAGAAACATCGTGCTCTGGTGAAAAGCAAAGGAAGAGCAAGTAACCCTGGAGGAAAAAGAGGAGCATTTGTGCTGGAATTAGACAGCCTGTTCGATATAGGAGCTCCAGATGCAATCCAGGACATACAGAACAACAGACTGTTATCCAGAGAGAAGAAAGATGAGGATATCAGGTTCTACGAAGACCAAAAGACTGAGAGGAAAGGTCATATGTCTGGTCATGACAAGATTTTTGAGACAAGATCCCTGCAGCAAGCAGCGAGGAATGAAAGACTGCAGCATAGACAAGAACAAGGTAAAACTAATTACTTTGAACGTCACAAAAAGTTTTAAGTTTTACTCCATTGCCATATTTAGCATGTACTTAACAATTACTGTCTTAACATGTTGTACTATTTTACAGCTGCAGCAGAACAAGAGGCAGTTGTTCATGTGGATGACATTACCTGGGGTGACTCAACTGACAACGACGCTAACACAGAGGACATGGATTACCATCAGCCTCGTCCTGGATGTTCTCACCATCAAGACACTGTGACTAGTGTGACTTTGACGTTTCCAAGGAAGGTCATGGAATGTGATGTCATCTGCAATACAGCTGATCGTCTTGGTTTATCAGACAATCAAGTTACTGCCATGGTTTCTGCTACCTTGAAAGCTGGAGGGGCTGATCTGGATAACTTCGTCATCTCAACCTCAACAACACGTCGCAACAGAATGCTGTCCAGGTATAATATCAGCCAGAGTCACATGTCCAAGTTTTGTGAAAACCCCCCACAGTACGCTGCCTTACACTAGGATGGAAAGTTGCTCAAAGATGTCTTGGGCAGTGAACCTGGAAGTACCTCAGAGACTTTAGCTGTGCTAGTGTCTGGTCCACCTTCATACACTGAAGGAAAGTTATTGGGAGTACCTGTCATCGACAATTCTTCTGGCACAGCTCAGGCTGAGGCTTCAATGGATTTACTGGAGACATGGGAACTTACGGATAATGTTACTGCCCTTGTTTTTGACACTACATCCAGTAACAGTGGAGTTCACAGAGGAGCTGCCAAACTGCTAGAGAAAATGCTGAACAAAAAGGTGTTTTATCTGGCCTGTCGACATCACATCCTGGAAATCCTAGTAGGAGCAGTTTGGGAGAAGCTGTTTGGGAAGTGAATGGGCCAGATAATCCCTGGTTTGAGCATCTGAAGGATGTTTGGACGGACTTGTCCAAGGAAACCCAAAGATGCTGGCTATCAACAGCAAATGGCTGAAGGAAAAGAAGAAGAACAGTGAAGAAATACTCCAAGACATTCTAACAGCAGAAAGGCTCCAAGAGCCGACTACAGGAAATGGCTGAACTGACAGTCATTGTTCTTGGAGGAACGCCTCCTCGAGGTATTCACTGGAGTCGACCAGGCGCCATTCATCAGGCCAGATGGATGGCCAGAAACCTGTACTCCATGAAAATGCTGATGTTTGCAGATCAACTTGAGTACGGACGAAGACACTGTATCAAAGCTGGAAAGACTCAACACCTTCCTTGCGCTATTCCACACTCCTGTATGGATGATGTCAATGTCTGCTGCAGATGCTCCCGTGAATGATCTAAGTCTAATCCAGGACATGTTGAAGTACAAGAAAACTGACCCAGAGCTTGCTGATGCAGTACTTAATAAGATGGAAAACCACAAATGGTACCTGACGCAGGAAGTCGTGCCATTTGCCCTGTTCAGCAGTAGATTGAGTGACACATTGAAGCACGACATTGCTGCCCAGTTACATGCCACTGAGAAGCCAGACAGCTTCAGAACAGGAAAGCCTCTATTCCAGAGAGTCACAGCTAAGACCACTCTGGTTGATCTCACTGGCCCAGCATCACATTTCCTGCTGGACACACTGAACATTGGATCCGAGTGGCTTCTGGAACCTGTCACGTCTTGGCCACAGAATGAGGACTACAGAAAAGCGTTGGACTATGTTAAGAATCTGAAAGCGGTGAATGACATTGCTGAACATGGTGTCAAGATGATGAGCGACTTTGCAAATGTCATAACAACAGATGCCAAGCAAAGGGACTATCTCCTTCAAGCTGTGGAGTTCAACAGACGCCGCTTTGACAGCTTCAAGAAACAAACTCTCAACAACTGACTGTGTAAATGTCATTATGAAATTAATCATCATGTAATGCTTTCACTTCTTGATCGATTAGACTTGTGACAAAATGTTAATCTCAAATTTGTGTCATGAATAAGGCGCCTTGTCTGCCTTGAGTGTGAGAAAACGAATTTTGTGATATTTCTGAAATCTTTGTATGTACCAATGTGCCATTTCTTGTTCCAAGACTATCATAATTGTATAAGTTAGAAAGAGGATTAAAAACACTTTAATTTGGTGCCTATTTGTTGCTCTATCTTGTTTAGATAAAAAGTTATAGTGCAAAACATGATTCAAGGAACCCCGGAACTGGTGCTTTTGGCCGATTTCAAGGCAGAAAACTTAAAGCTCCATGCGGCAATGCTTCCCAACAACCTAGGTCAAAATGGTTGTGATTTTCGGCCTTTTCAGGTCAAAAAGCATGGGAAAAAGTACAGAAACCTATGAAAATAAGAAAAAGTTGATTTTTGAACAGGGCTAATTTAGGCTTCATAGCGCGTAATTTCGAATTTAAATCGAAGGATATTATATTGCCCGTTTACAAGTCCCTAGTCAGGCCTCATTTAGAATATGCCGTTCAGTTTTGGTGCCCGTACTTGCGTGATGATATTGATAGGTTAGAAAGGGTTCAGCGTCGTGCCACGAAACTGATTCCGTCATTGCGCAACAGGCCTTATGAAGATAGGATTAAAGAGTTAGACCTGTATTCATTCGAAACTAGGAGATTAAGGGGGGAGCTTATTGAAGTTTTCAAAATCGTTAACATCGATAACGTAAATTTTGACATTGTTCACTTTCGATAATAATACTCGTAATAACGGATTTAAGTTGCGTGGCAGACGTTCCATCACTAATATCGCTAAAAACTTCTTTACCTTTGAAGTAACTGATAAATGGAATAATCTTCCCGCGTCAAGTCGTGAATTCTACCAGCGTTATTATGTTTAAGAACCGTTTAGATAGGCATTTTAAAAATATTAACGTTGTTTAATATAATAATAAAACAATCCCCCTTTTCCCTCTCAGCCTCCCCCTTTTCCCTCTCAGCCTCCCCCTTTTCCCTCTCAGCCTCCCCCTTTTCCCTCTCAGCCTCCCCCTTTTTTTAAATGTAAAATTTACCTGAAATTATTAAAAGAAAAGATTGTTCGAAATGCTTTCCTTCCATTTCAATAACTTTTTTATTCTTGGTCGAAATTCATCTATGGCTCGATTTACTTTTATTTTTTTAAAATATTATAAAATTATGTTTAGCTCGTTGAAATGCATAATTGATTTATATTTTTAATTTGTATTCTTAATTTTCTTAATTCAATTATCGTACCGATACTTCTGGTTAATGTTAATGGTTATATAGTTCATATATAGCTAGGAATGTTACTAGTCGAATTTAATTCTATCTTCAAAATTTAATTTTTAATACCGCTAGATTTACTTTCATTAATTGTAAGGTCCTCTAAATTCGTTTTTTTAATTACCTTATACGTGTAACTGATTAATTATGTAAAATCTATAATCCTAATTGAATTTTATTACTTTTGACACTTTTGCATTAAAACTCGTATGCAAACATCATCATCATAATACATCATAATTATTGCTTACTATATATAAATTCTCGCTCATGCATTTATTAAGTTATTTTATCTGTTCCTTAAAGTATATATATATATATATATATATATATATATATATAAATATATAATCCTAATCCACCAATGACCCCTAATGATCTAGTTCTTCACGGGATGAACAAATTACTCTCATATTCTACATACTATTGTACCGACTCACTCATCTACAGATGCTTCTTACCAATATTTATAGATACATCTGCACACTGACGTATAACTTCAACTATTCAACTATAAATCCCCTTTCTCCTTTTGAACGTATCACCAACCACTACAATCTGTACCCAATAAACATAAATACACATTTGACCACAGGTCTATACATCATCCACTACGTAATTCGATTTGTACCTACAACAGTCAATAAAAATGCATGTATGCACACTATATATACTATATATACAAACCTTATGCTAAAATCATTGGATATCACAATAAACTATTTCATTGCGCGTAAGTGCTAACTATGTAATTTAATCTTAATCATTTTTGCTTTCTAATATATCTTGCTCATGCATTTATTCAGTTAATTGAACAATCCTATCGGCTAATCTGTCCCTCGAAATTGTAAGATACACACTTTGTACCTAGTACACAAAAATACACACTAGACCACAGGTCTATACATCATCGATTACGTAATTCTATTTTTACCTACAATAGTCAATAAAATTAGTTTATGAATTGTACTATCATGGTAACCTTGAAAATCCATGAACTTTAAAATTTATATTTTTCCCTTTTACCTATTCATTATGAATGTAATTTTCCCCACAGAAAAATAAAATTTTGCTAAAATTGTCTAACTTAATTGTTTGTCTAAATTAACGTATTAATCCTTTTATTTTGTTTGCATAAAATTAAAGTTTTAATTTTTGAATTTTTATATTTTATAATAGCCTCTGAGCGAGTGTCATGTTAAAAATTTGATTACTCTGCATTGTACTCAACTACCCGAAATCGTTCTGTATAAAATTTGTATTGTAAAAAAAAAAAAAAAAAAAAAAAAAAAAAAAATCCTAATTTGAATTCGTTAGATGTTATTTTCTCAATTGTATTAATTAATACCATTCTAGAGGGGGAACACTGTAAAAATGAACAATGAATAATCCATATTCATTTTTACATGAGAAACCAAAATCGCCTAAGCGAGTTTTGGATAGAATTTCGATTTGTACTTCTTTATTCATTACTGTATTTCTCTAATTCATCTTTTCTAATAATGACTTATACACTATGACGTCATAAAATAACTTAATTCTCTTTACGTTTCCCATACCTTGTACACTGAATCATGTGCTTAGTATTTGGACATCTTCCGTATTCAAAGTATGGTAAATTCTTTAATAATAATGTTGTGGTGTTATGTACTATAAATATTATTATTCAACCATATTCATCTATACGCCATTAATTTCCCTTGATCATTATCCTATATAAATTTTATTAAATATTCATTTTTACTCGTGTCAATCTATGAAACGCAAAACTTCATGCATTCGTTCGAAAACGTATAAATACGTTCTCTTATTATTTTTTTCATTTTTATTTTTAATTATATCACCTCCCGAGATGAACTCGAAAACGCTGAGGTTAAAGTTATCAAATTCCGCGAACTATGCATAAGTGAACGCTTCAAAGATAAAAATATCTCCTCTCGCTCTGATTTCAAATTTATAACATGTTATAACATATTATAACATATTATGTTGTATATAAATCCATATCGTATGTGCCCATGTACTTTGTATTATATTTCTAACATCTTAATTGTCTATTAATATGAAACACTGTAAAAAAACAAAACAAAGTTATAGTAACTGTTTAATTGTAATTAACTGTAATACTTTAATTTAATATAACGTAATGTACTTTAATGAAACTGTAATTAATAATAACTTGTAATGTACTTCATTGAAACTGTAATTAAATGTAATGATTTAATATATACGGTAATGTAAGAATGTACTTTAAAATGGAAGTGTAATTAAACAATAAGTGAATATGAATTAATTGGTAATTGTAATCGTAATTGTAATGAACCAAAATTAATACGTACTCAGTCATGTACTCAATTTGTACTTATGTACTACTATGAAATTATATCGCCTTCATAAATGTAGACTCAGCGAAAAATACAAATTAGTTTTTTTATTTTTTTAAATTTTTATTTGGAATCTTTCAAACATCTGATCATGTGTTTAAAAGGGGGGAACTTAACCTTCAACTGCCGTCCCCCAACATTTAGGTTTATATTATATATGCATTTGTAAAATGAACGGCACTTCATTAAAGCACTTCATTACGGCTCTCGGCTTTGGTCACTGCTACGACTCCCTTGTTAGCAGCTTCGCTGCGAGGAGGGGGCAGAGGCCCCTTGCCTCCTTAACTTTTTAGATTCCGGCCTGAGCCATGGTCGAAAGAGGTCGAACCTCTACCCCTGTAAATTCAGAGCACTACCTGTACATTTTTAGAAGTAAACTACAGTAAGAGAAACTTTTTATTTTCCCCTTCGAGCCGTGCTCTCTTCAGAAGAACTTAGTCAGTTAAGTCGATAAGTTATAAAAGAAAAGTCGATAATTTTAGTATCAGAGAAAGTATCAGAGTATAAAAAAAGAGAAGAATTAACAACTAACGAACCAAGCACCGAGAAGATATTGGCATAACAGTCTGGCGAGTCTGTAGCCAAGAGTTTAACAAGTGGCGACCCACCATTTGACCGGCGGAAAAGAATTAGAATATTATAGAAGAAATATCCGTTGCTGCCTCCTAACTAGAACCCCCGTCGATCCGAACCACTCCAGGGCCATAGACGGAGGGGTTAACATATATATATATGTATATATATATATATATATATGTATGTATACATATATATATATATATGTGTATATATATATATATATGTATATATATATAATATATATATAATATATATGATGAATAAAACCACGAAGGAAAGGAAACACAAAAAGGTGCTCAAGCGCTTTCGTCTAATGACATCCTCAGGAACACTGAAGTACATAAAAGGTTACGGCCTATATATAGGTTACAGAAAGAAAAAAATGAAATAAATAAATAAATAACATACATACACACAAACATATTATATATATATATATATATATATATATATATATACACACACACATATATATATATATATATATATATATATATATATATATATGCAATAAACGGAGAAGTAAAAATAAAAATTAAAAATTAAAGGATTAACAAAGAGGCATACAGATTTGTAAGGAAAAATATCGATTTTTAGCACAAGATCAAATGAATTATAAAAATACAAATTTATACTGGAAATCTGCCCGGGTTTTAACACTTTGCCTTTTATAGTCAAGTTTCGATATATATAAAAATAAAATGAAGATTAAAAGTTAATAAAGTAGCATACAAGTTTACCAAAGATTTAGCGTCCTACCCTTTTTATCTAAATCTGTTTTGAAGGAATTCAAAACAACAGGATCGAGTTGAAAAAGACCTTTGCTTATGTTGAAGTTATTTGAAAGTTGGATAATGGCAGACTCAAGAATATTTCTATTAACAATGTTGCTAGAGTGAAATAAAACTGAAGCATTATTCCAATCAATACAGTGGGATAACTCTGACAAATGGACAAAAAGAGCACTGGACAACTGTCCTGTTCTAACGGAATATTGATGCTGTTTTATACGTGTGTGCAAATCCTTTCCCGTCTGACCTATGTAAAAGGAATCACATTGTTTACACCCAATTTTATAGATAATGCCTGAATTATTGGTAGGGCTATTTTTTACTATGATATTTTTCACAATATTGTTATATGAAAATACTACATTAATATCCAAAAGTTTAAGTACATTAGCAATGCCTAAAAAGCCCGGGAAAAATGGAAGTACTAAAATATTTTTTGACAAAGTACGAGTGTTATTATTGACACGATAGAAAATTCGTTTTGCCTTGTTGAGACAAGATTCCATAAACGCAGATGGATAACACAGATCACTTCCAATACCGTTGATTTTTTCCAATTCGGCATCGATGTATTCCGGACTGGCGATCCTAAGGGCGCGGGAAACATTGATGAAAAAAATGGCCTTCTTAGTGGGGGTGTCATGTCCCGAGTAAAAGTGTACGTAGGACAAATTGTGTGTTGTTTTCCGATAGATACTAAACTTAAAACCTGGGCTTTCCCTATGTACACGCACATCCAAAAATGGGATTGAATTGTCTTGTTCCACTTCTAAAGTAAACTTAATGGAGGGGACTTGATCATTTAACTGAAGGAGGAAGTTATCCAGGTCACGATTCATGGGCCAGATACACAAAATATCGTCGACGTACCGCGACCAAGGGATGCCAACCCCCAGGATTCTCGGAATGTAAGTAATTTCGAAAAACTCCATATAAATATTGGAGAGGGGGGCGATAAGGAGTTGCCCATGACCATCCCAAACACTTGTTGATAATACTCGTTATTGAAAGTGAATTTACAGTCTTTGATGCAAAGCTTAATAAGTTCCAAAACAATGTGTGAAGGTTGTGGCAAGTCATACTTATGTAATTCTTGGGAGAGAAAGTCAAGCATATCATCAATCGGCACTTTTGTAAACAATGAACAAACGTCAAAACTGATCAATCTATCGTTAGTTTCAGTACGTGCATTATTCAATTTTTCAGTAAGATCCATGGAATTTTTAACATGTGAATCAGAGATAGTTCCGAGAATGGGGGACAAGACTTTGACAAGCCATTTGGAGAGTTTATAAGTAATAGAGCCCACCGAGCTAATAATAGGGCGCGTAGGGTTGCCAGGTTTGTGGGTTTTAATAAGACCGTAAAGGTAGGGCAGAGAAGGTGAAGTGGACATGAAAAGCGGAATTAAGTCCTTATGATCTTTGAGAATGCGTTTCAAGCCACTATTAAATGATTTGATGACGTCATCCTGCGGGTTCTTCCTAAGTTTGCTGTATGTGGCGTGGTCCTGGAGAAGCTCGTTCATCTTTCCGATGTAGTCCACTTTGTCCATAATAACTATGGTGTTAGCCTTGTCTGCTTTAGTAATATGGAGCTCCCCATCTTTTTTTAATTGTGAGAGGCCATCGCGAAAACGTTTAGGAAAGTTATCTTCGTAATTACCATTCGCCGCACTATAAACGAGGCCTTTAACTATGTTTGCTTTGATTTCCTGCCTTTTTAAATTTTTTGAATCTATTCTTAATAGGAAGATTCTGAAACACCGCTGTTCTCACAATCCTCTTTCAGATCGTCAGTATGGGTTCCGCAAGGGACGTTCTACTGGCGATCTTCTTGCATATCTTTCTGACTCTTGGTCAGCTCTCTGACTCATTCGTCAGCCAGACTCCTTACTGAGCGGACGCATTTCCTGGGCTCTCTGATATTATTTCTACTTTTGGATATTGCCGATAAATTTACTGTTGGAAAATTTTGAATTTTATATAATTGCGTTTATATTCACATTGTTATAGTTAAGTAACTGAATATTAGTGGTTTTTAGCGATTTAGAAGTTTTTAAAGCGTGCCGGCTTAATTTCATTTAAACTTGTGACGGTTATAAACGTTAACTATAACTTGCGCGATGCCGTCGCAGAAAGCGTCGTGTGCTAGGTGTGGGGTTAATCGGTGGTATACTGATTTTAAAGATCACAACGGCGGTCCTATGGCGATTACCGAGAGATCGGTTTGTTTCTTTCGTGAGTTAAGTGAAGAGATAGTGGATTTAAAACGTAGTGTACGCGAGGTGACGGGAAGACTTGCAATGCTTCATGAGGGCAGGGGTAGGCTTACAGTTGACGAAGGCCGAACCTATATTAACGTTGAAAACGTTAGTAAGTTGAAGGGTGAGGTTAAGAACTTCGTTTCTATTATAGGTAGCTTATCGGGAAGGTTAGATAGAGTTGAGGAAGGGGTTAAGTAGGCCCGAGATTAGTAGACGGGGAGGGATTTAGAGTAGTTAAAGGTGGAGGTAGGCCACGTACGTTAGGTGATAAGAATCCCACCCGCCTATCGAGGTTTCGAACCCTTTCGCCAGTTGGATAGGGATGTGAACGAAGGGGGAAACGATTTTAGGTGAATATTCGTCTTAACACCACTCTAGATTTAGGACAAGAAAATACTTTTTGGAGTAATTTTGATGTGTTATGCACGAATTTGACTTCTGTTTTCTATGCAAATGTATAGTTTTTGAGATACAAGCAAATTAAATTATCTAAAAAAAAATACATTTGCACAGAAAACAGAAGTCAAATTCGTGCATATGAAATCAAAATTAACCTAAAAAGTACTTCATTATATTAAAAAAAAATAACCTAACCTAATCTTGCCTTATTGGTAAGATTCTGATCTTCCCTGAAAATACAATCACTAAATTGCACTTTGGACATTTTAAGGATATAGGAATTACACTATGACCAGGAAAAAGTTTCAAAGCTCGCTATCGTCTAAGCCAGGGGTGGGGAAACTTTTCAGTACCAAGGGCGAAAATCGATAACATAAACACCTCCGCGGGCGTCTGGCAAATTTTAAACTTATATACAGCGTGTCCCAAAGAAATGTATACCCACTTTGTTCGATAATACCAGCTATGAGGATAATAAATATATTACTTTTTATATGTATTTTAATAAAGAATTTTCTCCTGAATCTAAATATGTAATTATTTTTATTAAAAATTGAAGAAAAAAAAGTTACAGATGTTTAAATTATAATTATTATTTTCGAGACTTCATGTGCGATATTTTCTAATATTTAACCGACTGTTTTGAGATACTTATGTTTAGTGTTGATATTGAAGCATAAATGTTGTAATTATTAGTTAATCAAAAAATTTACAATTCCATGGTTAAATGACACTTTATCTAAGATGTTCGACGTCTTCCAGAACGTTGTTTTTGTAAGTTTTGCACAGTGCCGTCGGTTTCAAACTTATCTCGTACGTGCAAAAATATTAGAAAATATCGCACATGAAGTCTCGAAAATAATAATTATAATTTAAACATCTGTAACTTTTTTGTTTTTCAATTTTTAATAAAAATAATTACATATTTAGATTCAGGAGAAAATTCTTTATTAAAAAACATATAAAAAGTAATATATTTATTATCCTCATAGCTGGTATTATCGAACAAAGTGGGTATACATTTCTTTGGGACACGCTGTATATAAGATGTATTTTAAAAAGCTATTTGCTGGGCTGTAAATAAATAATTTTTAGTAAATAATAAATACCTAAGCGGGCGAATTGAAATTAGCTCTTGGGCGAAATTTCGCCCGCGGGCGAGGGTTTCCCCACCACTCTAAGCCAACGCGTCTGATGACTTCTTCAAAATCTAACCTACACGAATCACACATCCTTACAGAAGGAAATGCAATTAATATAAAAGGCCTTTGTTTCGCGGTCATCCGTTTATAAAGGGCTTGATGACGTCATAACTATGGCATCACTAGCTGGTCCTAGATGGCATAAGGATGACGTTATTTTCATTAATTTTGTACTTTTTTTATTTCATTTGCACAAGAAAAGAAGGTAATTTTCCTGAGTAATTTTTAATGAGGATTCAGAATATATTAATATTTTTTAATGGTTTAGAGTGGTATTAAAACGAATATTATCCCGATTTTAATTGGGGACTCCCTAGTTCGTCATATGGATAAGGAGTTCGTTGAACAGAATCCAACCAAGTGGAGGAGGGTTTGTCTACCAGGGGCCAGGGTTGACAGAATTAGAGACGAAGTAGATAGGATTGATGGTGCCTCCCGTTACTCGATGTTGGTGACGATGGTAGGGGACAACGACACGTATAGGCCCGATACGAGAGTACCTGACCTTTTAGAGAGATACATGGGGTTAATTAGGTCCCCTAAGGCAAGGTCAGATAGGTCTTTAGTTCAAAGTATTACCCCTAGGCACGGTTTTGGTCTTAGGATTACGTCAAAAACAATATTTTTTAACACTAAGCTAGAAGAGATTTGTGCTCAGGAAAATGGGCGCACTTAAAGCAAAAGTAGCCCCTGTGTAATTTCTTTATTTATGGTCATATTTTTATGAAATTTTCAATATAGAGGTTAATATAGAGGTTAAGTCGTGTTATTTTCGTGAAAACTAACGAAAATAACACAATTTAACCTAATCAGTTGTCAAGAACATACATACAGTTGACCTAACTGGGCATACAGTTGGCCAAACCGGGCCTTCAATGGCGGACATTGGAGTAACCTTGAAGGCCCAGTTAGGTCAACTGTATGCTCTGGGTTTTTTTTTTTTTGAGAAAAAATTTTAAAAACATTTTTCAATTTTTTTTCAAAAATGGTGTGCGTTATTCCGATCTCCGCTTCGAAAACCTCTATATTGAAAATTTCATAAAAATGTGACCATAACTAAAGAAATTACACAGGGGGTGCTTTTGCTTTAGGTGTGCCGGAAAATGTACCCTTAGTAAAGCTGTGGTCATAATGTCCACCAGAATCACCCCTTTCATGTCCCAGAAGATGGTGGCCATAACCTTTCCTGCAGAGGGACCCATTTTGAACTTTTTCTTGCGTGGGGAGTCTGCGTGATGCCACTCCATGGATTGGCGTTTTGTTTCAGGTTCAAAGTGGTGCACCCAAGTCTCATCCCCAGTCACAATTCTGTCTCGTATCGAACCAACGACTCGGAAGCAATTTCTTTCTTTGGGCTTTGTGATCTTCAGTCAGTTCGCGAGGAACAAACCGTGAGCACACTTTTGAGTATCCCAGTTGCTGAATTATCGTATTCACACTTCCTCCACTAATTCCTAGCTCCAGTGAAAGCTCCTTGTATGTGACGCGCCGATTTGATCGAATGATGCTGTTAGCACGTTGCATAGTGTGACATGTCACAGCCGATGCCAGGCGACCGCTGCGTGGCTCATCAACGAGGCTAGCTCTCCCTCTCTCCGATGATCTCACACGTTTAGACCAACGTCCAACTGTGCTTCGATCAACAACGGCATCTCCGTAAACGTTTTGTAGACGTTTGTGAATATTTCCAACTGTTTCCTTCTCTGCAGTTAGAACTCGATAACAGCTCTCTGCTCTGCGTCCGATCCAGCGATTTGAAAGACGTCCATTTAGATAATCCTGAACAATTTTGGCATAGTGACA
Source organism: Bathynomus jamesi (assembly GCA_023014485.1). NCBI lineage: Eukaryota > Metazoa > Arthropoda > Malacostraca > Isopoda > Cirolanidae > Bathynomus > Bathynomus jamesi. The sequence goes on from JAJOZX010002110.1 coordinate 662,583, forward strand.
AGGAGCACCATCATGTTGATAGACGACGGGGATAGGATTGTTAGTACCGTCTTCTATCAACATGATGGTGCTCCTTGTCACTATGCCAAAATTGTTCAGGATTATCTAAATGGACGTTTTCGAAATCGCTGGATCGGACGCGGAAGCAACAGACCTTGGCCAGCGATATCACCAGATTTAACCCCTTTAGATTTCTTTGCATGGGGCTTTATCAAATCGCACGTCTATCAGACGAAGATTACGAGTCTTGAAAACTTACGTACACGTATACGAACTGCTGCAGATAACATAACCCCGCAAATGCTCCAGAATGTGTTTAGAAATGCTGCGGAACGATTTGAGCTGTGCAGGGATACTGATGGGCGTCACGTCGAATCCTACTCTTAATTATTTAATAAATGTTACCACTTTATCATTTTATGATTGAATTCCATATAATTTCCAAGTGCTTCACAAAAATAGATCCTGACTTTATGTACACACTGTATACAGTGCCTTATGTATAAGTTAAACACATGATATTGGTCAAAGAGTGGCTACAATATTACATAGGAAGCAAGCAAAACGCGTCACCACCAACTACTAGTCTAGTACGAGCGATGCAACTGTTTCTGCTGAACTAACGCCTGAATTCTGGGTTCAGTTTCGCTCAAGGCGCAGCGCAAATCGCCTTCACTGTGCAGCCGATTTCGCAATTTATTCTTTATTACCATCATTGCTGAAAAAGCCTGCCTCACAAGATAACTTGTCGCAAAAGGCAACAGCACTTTCTCTGCATCTTCAGCAAACAAAGAATACTCCCCATTCACTTTTACCCAAAATGCCTCGAATGTTTTCTCTGCAAACTCAAACTTCACAATAAGATCTTGCCGCATTTTCATGAATTCTGCTTTCAGTTCACGTGAGTCACTGCTTTTCAGGGCGAAAAAGTGAATGGCCTCTTTTTTAGATAGTATGGCTGCGTATTAAATATGCTACTGTACCACATCGACTGCAGGAAGTCATAGACAACAACAGTGGCTGGACAAGATATTAAATTTGTTGTGTTCATGTATAAAATACCTCTCAAATACAACGGTAATTATGAATGTGTAACACCTTTTCAAAATTGTCAAATATCACGGTTTAAATGGCTCTATGTTTATTGATATAAATCACTGTAATAGTTTTATTTTCGGTAATTTTCTCCTTTGAGGTGAGAGACCGCTAAGAGTCACAGCTGCAGTGGTTCAACACTTAAGTTGTAACATGGAACTTATTAATACAAAACAATTATGTGCATTTATGATGCTGCCTCAATACAAAACATTCTCCGTTTCTAAATAATATTTAGCAGCTGACGAGGAAGCTTCTAACAGTGGCTGCATCCTCCAGCGCGGGACACGTCAACGCGAAGAAGAGGCGACATCAAACCAAAACATCAGCGCGCTGGTGGCCAAACTTCCTCAAATCTCCGTGCAGCGGGCTGTCTACGGTTGGCCAGATTGGCAATCGACGGCCTGTTGCGTGGCACGGTCAGAGTGCCGATCGGCTCTCGCGGCCGGACCTATTCTCAGCGTGATATTTTTTCAATTACAGGGAGCAATTGCGTGCTCCCCGAACTACTCTTACTCTCTGGCGACATTAGCCTCCACCGCCCAATTTTTTTTTTACAAAAAAAATTTCTTTACATATTTTTGGAGTTGTATGGGGTCTTTAAAACTTAATAGACACTTATTGTTTCAAATTCGACATTATAAGCGAAAATATATTAATGGACGAATTCGTCCACATGGGAAAGTGATCAACATTTTAATGAGAAGTCATTTGATACTGGTTTCAGAAAAAAGCAAGAAATCAAGAGGTTATATGAAATAAAAAACATCTGAAGGTATTGCAACTTATTAACACATCTTAGAGTAACTAATTAATTTTCTAGAATTACATTACCTAATTAATATTATTCCATGTATACTGGGCCTATGTCAAAACTTTCAGTTTGTATGAAAATCTCTGAAACAATTATTTGTTATGTTCAAGCACAAGTTTACATTACATTTTGAACATAAGACATTGGTTTTTCCCTTGCACCCAGCTTTTTGCATATTCTTCTAATGTCCTGTATGGAAGGCATATGGCCAACATTATCAAGTCTTATCGACTTTTCTGGGAGTGCTTGCCAAGGCCTTCCCTTTTTGCATTTTTGCTCGTTACTTCTACCCTCCAAAGAAGGTCTTCCTCTTTTGATTCCCCCTACTGTTTTGCCTTCTTTCATCAGGGCGAATGCTACTCTAAGTTTGAATTGGGCAAGTGGAAGAATTTCAGATTTTGGTAACTGGAGATTATTTGCATCTCGCCTGTAGAGCAACCAACTGTTGACAGTTACCATATCAATCATGTGGAAGATAAGTTTATGATAATATTTCTTTGATCTTATGTCTATTCTATAAATTGATATTAGACAATCAGCTAAATCAACCCCTCCCATTGATTTGTTGTAAAACTGTACTATGTTTGGACATTGAATGTCAATTTTGTGTTTTCTTTATTGGCATATCGGGACACAGTTGTCAAAGGATTTACCTTAGCAAATGTTGATAACATATTTACAGTCTTATTATCATACTATTAACATATGTTACTTCAACTTCCTCACCTACAGACTTTCGTTCTTCATAGGAACCTCTTCCTTTCTTTATGAGATCTTTATCAGCATCTTTTCCCTTTTTTATGCCTGGTATGCGAGGCACACGCACTGTCCCACAACACCAAATACCTCTTCCAGCAAGATGACGCATCAATGGAACAGAGGTAAACCAATTATCAAAATATAATAAATGGTTGTTGTTGGAAGGAATTGTTTGAGCTAAGTGAAGAACTATGTTTGAACTTGCTTTTACATCAGGCACCGTGGGATCATTGACAGGTTGAATCTTTCCTGTATATGGTATAAAGTCATATGTCATTCCTTTACTGTCAGCAAGAACAAAAATCTTATACCCCCACTTATGTGGCTTACTGGGTATGTATTGTCTTATCCCACTATTGCCCTTGAATGGTACAAGCTGTTCATCTATACACAAGTTTTGTATCATAGGAATTTGCCTAAATTTTTCTCTTAGATGGTCAACCATTGGACGCACTTTGAAAAGCTTATCATTATTATTACCATTTGAATCCAAGGTTGAGTTATCTACCATATGTAGTTTTGATTTGCTAGCTTCCCATCGATTACGACTCATAATATCTGCTACAATATCCCTAAGAGGACCTAACTGATTGCACCAATGCATCCTAGTACTAGGCAACTTACTAATAGAGAAATATAAACAAATACCTAACCATTGCTCCAGTTCATTTTGATCTATGTTGAGAGGCTTATTAGGATTTGTTTGCACTGAATACAAATTACTTTGTGTAACCAAAACATTTAGCAACTCATCTGTAAAGAAGCTGCGAAAGTATTCAATTGGTTGACGGAGATCATCAGAAAATACATGCTCTGGGCCTAAATATTCATGAATAGTGGTAGAATCAGTTGGACTGCCTTGTCGCCATGACACACGGGAAGCAGTTGAAGAAGTGGGTTGCTCTTCTTCTGACTCATCTTCCAGAGAATCTTCTTCCACAGAGGTCCGGTCTATTGTAATGTCCACCATGCCTTCAAGATTGATGTATATAATGAGAAAAAGCACAATTGTAGAAGTTATTTGCCAATGAATATCTAAATTTAGCATTTTCTATCTGATTGTGTGGGATTATAATCCAAAATACAGCCTACCTTCATCATTATTTCGTTCATGAGCATAGTCTGGATCGACCACAGAATCATCATCATCATCAAGATCGTCAGAGTTATTAAAAGCTTGTGCTTCAACTTCTTGAACATGTCTTCTCCGTTGATGCCTCGGAATTGATCCTCCATAAAACTCTGACACTGAAATAGCAATGAAAGAAAATTAAAATTCATATACCGGTATACAGTATTTATCTTCAAATATATTATCAAGAAAGTCAAGTCTCATTAGCATACAAAACTACACTGATGATTAGCCTACGGTATAGTAGGACTAAAATGGAAAAAAAGGCAAGCAGTTTATGCGCTCAGTGAGGGTCAGTGAGACTTGTGAGCGCTATATAAATCTATTTATTATTAATATTTATCAATCAGGCTTGGTATAGTATTCTCTAAAAACGCCAACATATTGATGCAAACTGTTTTGTTGAGACAAATTGTAACTACACTATGCAACAAAATACATTGATAGAAAAATTAATTTTAGCCTAGATCATCCAATCACTCCTTCCATTCCTTGCTTGCAGTCAAGAGCATAATCACTATATATCTCAGATGATAAAATTGGGCCTTATGTAATCTGGGATGGGTGTAAATTTTTATTGATTCAGGAATTTTCATCACTGCAGAGCCCATATGGACGAATTCGTCCATATATATATATTGCAAACACTCTTTACAAAATAATTTCACTGCTATTTTCAACACTCGCTATCAATAACATACATTTTGTTTACATGTATAAGTTTTTTCAAAGTAATTACATACCTGGTATAGTGTCCATCGTTTTCCAAACACGAGGCTACACAAGAGAAAAAAAACACACGTGCGTCATCATCTCAAAGTGGCGAAACTCTAAGTCAAGACCGGAAAATCATCGAATCGAAAACGCTAGAATCGCACTGTTGACGTCATTACTGGGTGGAATCGTCTGCTTGGGAACTGAGCAATGTATTTACGAGTATTACGCCTAATTAAATTAGTGGACGAATTCGTCCACGTGGGCGGTAGAGGGTTAAGACTAATCCAGGCCCCTCTACAACTTACACATGTCACCATACACAAAGACAGACACAATAGCACCATGAGATACATACAGAAGTATAATATTAACATATTACAGTACAACGTAGATGGCCTCACAAACAAAATCATGCAGCTTAGGGAATTCGTACACAAACAAAACATTCACATAGCACTTATACAAAAAACAAAACTAAAACGCACACACAAAACACCCACCATCCCTGACTTCACGGCGATCCGTCAAGATCGTACTGGGGGTACATACAGAATGAGATACATACAGAAGTATAATATTAACATATTACAGTACAACGTAGATGGCCTCACAAACAAAATCATGCAGCTTAGGGAATTCGTACACAAACAAAACATTCACATAGCACTTATACAAAAAACAAAACTAAAACGCACACACAAAACACCCACCATCCCTGACTTCACGGCGATCCGTCAAGATCGTACTGGGGGTAACGGGGGTGGACTCATCACTTACATACATAAAAGCATTAGCTACACTGATGCTACCCAAAACATTACAAACACAATCCAAGCAGATAACACGATAGAAATACAGGCAGTTAACATTAAAACACGCGCAAAACACAACACCACACTAATCAACATTTACATCCCACCAGATAGTTCACCTCAGGTGCCAGCCAACTACAATCCACAGTTACACAATCTGGCCTCTCTCACTAATGTCATCTTAGGAGGAGACTTCAACGCCAAAGACACTAGTTGGTACCTGCACAACCAAAGCAACACCAGAGGCGCCAACATAGCCACACAACTGAACAGCCTCTTCATTCTTAACAATACAGAAGAGCATACACACATACCACATCAAGCAGGATACTCAAACTCCTCCCCAGACATAACGTTCTGTTCCCCCTCACTAGCAACACATACACAATGGAGAACAGAAAAACAACTGTCATCAGACCACCTGCCCATCATCGTTACAACACATTCTACACTCTGCCACAACAGCCTTAGGCACACTTACAGAAATTACAAGAAAGCTGATTGGGAACAGTTCAAAATACAGACTGAGGAACAATTCGCCACATTAATCAGCACACCCATCATAAATATCAATACAACACTTAAGACATCTAATCAGATCATCAATAATGCAAACAAATACATACCCAAAGGCAACATTAGGAAATACAACCCAAATTACACTAGAGAAATAGCCCACCTCATAAGGCAACGTAACAACCTCAAATATAACACACAAACACCACACACAGAAGCCATAAAACAGCAGATACAACAGCTCAACACAGAAATAAACAACAAACTCAAAGAAAAACAAACAGAAACATTCAGGGAATTCATAACAACACTAAACCACTCCACAGATACATCCAGGCTATACAAGACTATAAACAGCATTACCCACTCTAACAGCGGCATTCACACTCACACGCGGCTATCTGTCGCAGCCAAAATAATATCCCAACATACACACAACAAGCTAACTACGCAAGGATAAGTCACTTAAACAGAGACAACAACCAGAAACACGCAGACAGACAAACAGCCAGACACAAGAAAACCTACAGACTCGACACGACCATTACACCCTTCAATACAGACCAGACCACCAAGATCATCAAAAACATTAAGAATTCGAAGGCTACTGGACCAGACAACATATCTAACATACACCTTAAACACTTGGGCCCACAAGGAATACTAGCTCTCACAAATATCAGCAAATATTCATACCAACACTGTATTATTCCTGACATATGGAAACAAAGTAAAATTATTACACTACTCAAACCAAACAAAAATCCAACAGAACCAGCTTCCTATAGACCCATTACTTTACTATGCACACCTTCCAAAGTAACAGAAAGTCTAATCTTACAAATCACCAACCCACACATTCCACTATCGCCTCCTCAACATGGATTCAGACCTCACCACTCAACCACGACATTACTCACTAACCTCACGCAGCACATCATGGATGGCATCAACTCCAGACGACCAGCTCAACGTACACTATTAGCAACAATAGACATTAGTAAAGCATTTGATGCTGTCCCACGCTTCCCTCTCATAAACAAAATACTCAACACAAACATGCACAATAACACCAAAAGGTGGCTGAGCAACTATCTTTCAGGAAGATACTCAGATGTCACATTTAATGGCAAGTCATCCAAACACAAGCTTTTTCGGAACGGGGTCCCTCAAGGCTCTGTTCTCTCACCAACACTCTTCAACTTATACATGCATGACATTCCAACACCCATAGATAACAAGCTTACCTTATCATCATATGCAGATGACATCACTCTAACATCCACCCACAACAACATCGACACCGCTACAAATAACCTACAAACATACATAAACAGTATACAAGACTGGCTCACACACAATAGACTCAAAGTAGCGCCCACAAAATCAACCATCACCAGGTAATTTCACAGCTTACACTACACAACATCAACATTCCACATATTCACAGGACCAAAATACTTGGGGTCACATACAACACATCATTATCTTTTAAAAACCACATTCAGGACATTAAAAACAAATGTACGTCAAGACTTAACACGCTTAGGGTACTAACAGGCACAAACTTTGGACACCAGCAGGAAAGAACATCACTTATATACAAACAATATATTCGCTCAGTTATGGACTATGCTAGCCCATGCTGGGCACCCATTATCTCAAACACACACATAAACACCTTACAGACAATACAAAACAACGCACTTCGTATCATTACAGGATGCACTCAAACAACACCAATAGAACACCTGCGCACAGAAACAAAAATACTGAAAGTTAGGGGACATTTAGACATGAGGGGAACACAATTCATGGCAGCAGCGACAACTAACCCACAACACCCTTGCCACTACATGTACAATCATGCACCAACACCTCGCACCATTAAGGTAACACCAGAGATATTATAACCAAATACTCCATTCCATACCACGCCCCACAGACATCACACAGTACAGAAAACACATACACACACACCTAACCCACAAAGCACTGACACGACTCGGTCCGAATGCGGTCCTAGGTGCGAAGCCGCCACCCATTAACAGGTCAGAGATCAGCCTGAGCAGATCGGATCGAGTTAACTTAGCACGATTCCGATGTGGACATCACCCCAACTTACGGACATATAAACACAGACTAGACAACTCCATAGACGACACCTGCCACCTGTGCCAGAACACACCACAAACAATTGAACACATTATGACAGACTGTACCGCTCTAGCACAACAACGAACACGACACAACATCACTAGTGCGCTGAACCTCTGGTCCACTCCGGAGAGGGCGATCGGTTACCTGCGTGCCGCCGGCTTGCTCGATCAGGGTGGGCTGATCGGCTAAACAACAATAACAACAATCAGTGTAATTGCTCCGGATATAACAATGCCATACCAGTACTGTAGTATCCATTCTGCTGTCGTCCATTTGCCAATTGGAAGATATTCTAAGCAGTGGCGTATGAAACCTACAGATACCCATCAATCTGTAATGTTATGATGTTATTAAAATTTAATATGCAACAAAACATTGTTTTTTTCATTCATAAACAGCCTATATATGTATAATTGTATATATATCATGTTTTTGCTCTGTCTTTGCTATAACACAAAATAATATCTAAATCTATGTTCATTATTAAATGTAAATAAATAAATAAATAAATGAATCAATTTGAAATTTGCTCAGGACGCAATAATGCCAACCAACGGCTCTGTTCATTCAGGATGACAGGCTTGCCAATACCACAAACACTGTCATCACGTCCGAAGGTTTTTTTTTTAGTTTACACAAGACCATTCTTTATTCACTTCATTGTTAATATATATCCCTTCTTGAATTTATATTTAATTATTCATTTATGTTTCCTTAGTAATATGTAAACCAGTGATGAATGGAAATAATTAAGTTCTAAAGACATTTGACAATGAGTTAACCAACCAGTCAGCGCTAAACACCAGATTCATTCATAAAATGTTACAACCGTTTGTAGTACACACAAAAAATATATGCCAGGTGTCGCTATCTGTTCTCAAGAGTGTCCTACGAATAATGAGTGCAACTGTACGTATGTATACGATATGATCTGCATTATTATTATTATTATTATTATTATTATTATAAGTGTTATTATTATTATTGTTAATTTTACAAAATAAAAGTTACAAATAAAACAACATTTTATTGATGATCTGTTACTCCAAAAGTGCAATTTCTTAATAAAAAATAAAAAAAAATTCTAATAATTGAAGAGATGATCATCAAGAAACTAGATAAATAAAAAAGTAAACAAGTCTCCTGGTCCTGATGCTGTACACCCCCGAGTACTGAAGAAATTAGCCACAACTATAGGTATAGCTAAACCACTGGTAATTATGTAGAACACAACACTCAGAACAGGCAACCATAAGTAAATACTGTAAGTAATATGAATGGATGGACGAACGAGGACAATCTACATATTTGCTTTCATTAGGACTAGGCTCTCGAATAGTGTGTCAGACAATCTTCCTTTCCTAGGTGAATGAACAAACCCAGTGTAAATATAAATACAATAGTAGTAAGCTAATTTACCATCTCAGAAGTATGTATTGAGAATGTTGTGGCGTGTGGTGAGGATCCTTTGTTATCGCCCACGATATGGTCCCACGCCCTCTTTCAAAAAAATATAAGTGAAAATGTATTTGAAAATTTATAAATTATAATTTATAAATACCAGTTACTTTTGAAATGCATCTAAATATGTATTTAAATATTCGAAAATAAATGTACGAAGGTGGGCTGAAAAGTAATGCCTCCACTCAAATAAATTTTAAACGGGTTGAAGGATTTTATCGAAACAAAAGCAGATATGTACCTTAGAATTTATTTTTCAAAACGATGCACTTACTTTTCTATAAAATCACCCTCTTCCTCGATTCATTTACGTCAACGATAAATGAATTTTTTAAATCCATCCCAGTAAAACTTGGAGCTTTGACTACGAAACCAAAATTTCACAGCTGCCTTAACTTCGTCAGACTCGTAGCGATTTCCACGGAGATGTTCTTTAAGTTTAGGAAAGAGGTGAAAATCTCATGATGCTAAATCAGGGCTATATGGTGGCTGCGGCAAGACGGTAAATTGCAGACCCTCAATTGCTTCTCGCGTTTCAATACTTGTGTGAGCCCGTGCGTTGTCATGGTGAACACTGTCTGCGTTTTTGTGGGTGCGAACCCTCCTGATCCATTTTTTCAACTTCTTCAGAGTTTCAGTATACCGTGCGGAGTTGATTGCTGTCCCTCTTTCCATAAAGTCTTCGAGAACAACACCATCGATATCCCAAAAAACAGCCATCATTACTTTTCCAGCCAATTTTTGAACTTTGAATTTTTTGGTTGCGGTGAATTTTTGTACCAATATTCCATGGATTGCCATTTATTTTCAGGGTCATAATGGTGAACACACGTCTCGTCTCCTGTCACAATGCTGCGCAGATATTCATCTTCATTTTCGAAGCGCTACAGATTTTCTTGGCAAACGCTTAGTCTCTCAGTTTTCATCTCGGCATTGAGCAGGCGAAGCACCTATCTGGCGCAGACATTTCGGTAACCGAGAATACTGATAATGTGTCCCACTCGCTCTTTGGAGATATCGAGCACTGCAGCAATTTCATTTTGTTTAATGCGACGATTTCCACGAATCAGTTCGTCGATGTACTTCCGATGAGACTCGTCGGTTGCCATTACAGGCCTTCCACTTCGCGGTTTGTCTTGCAAATCTTCTTGCCCTGCTTCTCTTTCTTTACACTGCCTCGCCCAACGTCGAACGGTACTTGCATCAACACACTGTTTGCCGTACACAGCTTGCATTCGCTGATGAATGTCTATGGGAGCAACACTCTCCACGATCAAAAATTCAATTACGACACATTGCTTAAAGCGAACGTCTTTACTCCTTTCCACTGTAATCGATACTGAACCAACGTAGGGAATAAATGTAGGCTATATTAGGCTATAACACAAAACCGGTTTTATCTTGTTACCTCTACACAATCTGGAATGGGTGGGGATATCAAGTTACAACACAAAAACGGTTTTATCTGGCTACCTCTACACAATCCAGAATTATTCAAGTGGAGGCATTACTTTTCAGCCCACCTTTGTATTTATAAATACAAAATAATACATATTTGAGTAATGTCAAATACATTACTGCCCATCTCTGTACACACACACACACACACACACACACACACACACATATATATATATATATATATATATATACACATTTCTCTTCCTCGTGTGCAGAACACTCCTCTATACTTACGTCGTTTCTATACATATATATATATATATAATATATATACATATACAGTATATATTGCCCCCACCAGCATTCGGACCCACTACCACTTAAATAGAAAGTAACTACACTATGACGGGATAAAAGTTAACACAACCTGTCCTACATTTAAACAACCTAGGAAACGCATAACATTTTCGTATCCCGAGGCATTTTACATGTTATCGTCCCACACTCGAGGTGGGACCAGCATTTCATTCAAATTATGTGGTGCAACGCTTGGGTCCCATAGATGGAATATCATGCAGAACACGCACGACTTTGAATAATGCTTCTCCTTGGTTGTTTGACAGTAATGTCATACAATCAGGGCCGGATTAAGGCATAGGCCAGTTAGGCCATGGCCTAAGGCCTCGTGCCTTGAGGGGTCCCTCCCTCTACCTACTTCCTTCCCCCTAAGTTAGGGTGTATCATGCTCAGGTCGAATATTGATAAACCTGGAATTTCAAGATTGGCAGTATGTATTTCTATGTAAAATTGAATTTTAAGAGGGGTTCGTCTTATGCAACTTTTGCGAAAAATCGCATTTAAGTGTTTAAAATCGCACTTTTTTATCGAAAAATGGGATTTTTGGCCAATTTCAAAGACTTGGTAGCCTCAAATGACCTCCATATGTTCCATATTGTTTACATACACCCTTAAGCATTTCTAGGGGCGGGCACCCATTTAAGATCAGCCAAAGTGATTCGTAACCCCTTCTTTCTTGGTCTTGCATTTTTTTTTAGAAACGCCTCCACCAATTTTTATTAATTTTCTTTTCGGCATCACTGAGTGTGATGGCAGCTGCCCCCACCTTTCCGCAAGTTGCTGTGACGTTCAACCTTTTTTTTGTAATTGCAATTCTTCTTTAATATTTATATAAGTCCCTTTTCCACCCCCAGCTTGTAATAATATGCTGGTCAACTGAATGTTTTGAGATTTTTTCTTCTGAGAGCATCTTGATTTGTTTAGCAGGTCTTGTAGAGATCTAAAACATGTTCATAATGTCTTGCTTTGACTTGAAAACTGGCAACAATTCTCTGTGATCGATCCTAGCACGCACAAAACCATCTCTTCTCTCTTGCTCAAACACTGCATGAGCTGCAGCTGAAACCTCCTGGACTGCTCTTTCACAGCTTTGAGTGTAAACTGAGATGTTCTCAACTTCAAGTGGAGACCTGAGAAGCTCCTCAACTTCTCCTCTTGACATCTTACAAGTGAAGAGTGGCTCATACAATTTCTCCTTATCTCAATTAATCAGAGTAATTGGAGAAGTGGCATCAAATTTCAGTTTAGGGTTTCTATGAGTTTTCAGACTCATGTCTCCATACTCAGACTTACCTCTGATCTTCTTGATCATCTCAACCCCATGCCCTCTCCTCCTCATCCTCACTGCACAGGAGAGAGGCAATGAGGTTCTCACTGTGAGCATGATATGCTCCACGAACTATCACATGAGTGATTATGTTCCTGACTTCAGAGGTCTGGCTTCTCAGCAGTCCCAGAGCGGTCACAATATGGTGAGGTCCATACCTCATGTGGTGCTTCACCTTGATCTCAAAATACATCTTGAAGTAGAAGTCCAGGCAGAACTTCAGCAGCACCTCCAGCTTCTTCAACACCTCTCCCTTCAGACCATGCTGCCTCATCCACAACATCAACAGAGCCTCACCTGTAGTCAGCCAGCGTGACTGATTCAGTAGGCCACACTTCAGACCATCAACTTCCTTGCTCAAATCTCCTGTCTTGAGAGCTTTGATCAGTGCTAAGGTTCTGTACAATGTCTTCTGGCAGTTCAATTATATCTTCTTCTCCTAGCAGAGCCTTGAAGATAAAGTTGACAGGTATGTCATTGATCTTCTCCAAAGGTTTTCCTATTGGGCCACTGAACCCAGATTTGTGCGTGTAGAGTATATTGTGTAATGTATAAATATACTTATTACTTCAACTCAGAGATCAAAAAATGTGCCAACGTACCAACGCACGTTGTGTCAATAATTTGATGAAATTTGTTAATATATCGTCATAGTTTTTAATGATTAAAAATTAAATTTTTCAAATACCAATAAAATTAATTCATTATAAATTTTATTTTAATGTTAAATTTAGCAACACTGTCTTTGATTGTCTACTGTGACACAGTTGGTGGCACGTTGGCAAAAATTGGCAGGCGTTGGCAATTATCAATGGCAACAGATAGTGACATGCGTTGCCAAACAGTATTTTTGTTGTGCGTCATATTTGTCTATAAATTTTTACTGTCTTTAGCATTAGTGATAGTGTGCCTGCTGCCGGTATTGTTTACACATACTACTTTGGTTTATTTTGGGTTATTTAACTTGTTATTGGATTTTTAATTCTTGGGTTATTTAACTCTTTTCAGATGTTAATTTTCAATTTTTAATACTGCTAAAAAACCTGTTTAATAAAAAGTGCTTATGATGGCGACTCGGTCAAAGACGAAGGTGTATTTGATAGACCGGTAAGAGCAAGATATCAGGGGGTCTAAGCTACCGTCCAATCGACAGGCACTGGCGTGCTTCTTCCATTTACATATGGAGCAGAAGGAGACAACATGCGAGGCGGTTTCATCGACGATCGAGAAGATCCAGGAGTTTTGGAATCGTTCGCGAATCCCAGTCCAGCGCAAGTAGGATGCGATAAAAAAGCTGGAGAAGCTCTTCGCTCGGTGGTAGATGTTAAGGATTAGTGCCTACCGTAAAACGGCGACGCAGGCCAAGAATGAGAGCGACTTTAAGGATTACTTTGAAGAACTCTTTGACATTGTCCACGCCAATGCTCTCAACACCATTAAACTCGACGAGGACAAGCAATTCCTCCTTGTCCAACGTGAGAAGGGCCGATGTAAGACGATGTCCTCTGTTGACAAAGTACTCGAACGGAAGGAGAACAAGAAGCAAGAGCAAATGGCCAATGAACAGAAACGAAGGCGGAGGGAGAAAGTAAGCATTGATCGACTGCAATCGACCGTCACGCTCAAGAGCTGCAGCGACTCCACTTCTGCTCCTGAGGATTATGACACCGATCCAGTTCCTAGACCTAGCTTACAGACTCCTCCTCCAAGCGCGGTCGAAAGGAAATCCTTACATCGGCTCTCTCAGCAACGCTGGACCGAAGGAAAGTGTCCGATCGAGCAGCATTGATGATTCTCGTGGAGACAGCTGAGTCTCGATCACGACATCACTGCCCTCACATTGAATCGGAGCAGCATCCGGAGGCAACGGCGGAAGAAACGGGAGGAATCCACCACCAGCATACTAGAGACTTTCAAGCCAGACGTCCACCTAACTGTCCATTGGGATGGCAAGCTCCTGCCCGACCTCATCGGAAAGAAGATGGTTCATTGCTTTCCCGTTGTCGTGTCTGGAGATGGAGTCTCTCGGCTTCTCGCTATTCCCTAACTCCTCTCAGGCACTGGACGGTGCAAACTCAAGCTGTCCTTGAAACTTTGAAACAATGGGATGTTGAAGACAAAGTGCAAGCAGTCTTTCGACACCACTAACTCCAACACTGGTCGCACCACAGGAGCGTGCATCATCCTGCAGCAATTGCTCGGGCGCGATGTTCTCCATCTTGCCTGTCGACACCAGATTCTGGAATTGGTAGCAGCGGCAGCCTTCATAGAGTGCATGGGTTCCTCCTCAGCCCCGGAAATACTCATCTTCAGGCGCTTCTGAACACATTGGGAGAAAATCCATCAGAAGCGGTTTGAAGACTCCAACATACACGAGGTTGTCGCCGCTGCCATCGCTGATGACAAGGAAGGCTCCATCAGGGCCGCTTTCTTGGAGCAACAGCCTCGAGAAGACTATAGGGAACTTCTCGAGCTGGCCTCGCTGTTCCTTGGCACTCCACCTCCTCGTGGCACACGCTTCTTAGCTCCTGGAGCTCTGAGTCAAGCCCGGTGGATGTCAAAGGCTATCTATGCTATTAAGGTTTGGATATTTCGTTCACAGTTCACCCTAACGAAGTGAGAAGAAAGGGGTCTTTGTGATTTCTGCATATTCGTAGTGCGAGTGTATTTGAAGCCTGGATCACTTCCCCTCTTGCCGTCAGCGCCCCACAGAATGATCTACGTTTCCTCCAATCCTTAGTCAAATACGCAAGCGTCAACCCAGGCATCGCCAAGGCGACTTCCCAGAAGATAGCCGCTCACCTCTGGTACTTGTCTGAGGAATTGGTGGGTCTTTCCCTGTTCAACGATGATGTCACTTCTGACATCAAGGACAACATGGTCGAGGCTACGTATGTCAAGTGTCGACGGGAACGAGTATCCTCCTAAGCGAGCTCCGGTAGACACGGACGCCTTGGAAGGGAAAAATGTCGGCGACTTTGTCACCAAGAAGACGAGGTCACTCTTCGTAACTTTCAGCATCCCGGATGGATTCCTGAAGATTCCTGCAGCAAGATGGACCAGTGACAGCGACTACCAGGCTGCGGGGGCGGTGGTGAAGACTCTTGCAGTTACAAATAATAACGCTGAGCATCCACGCTGTCATCCAGGACTTCTCCGGGCGTCTTATTGAGGATGAGAAACAACCCCAGTTTATCTTCCAGGTGGTTGCGGAACATCGCAAGCGTGTGCCGTGGGCCACCAAGCAGACCTTAACAGAGCGACAATGAGTGGCTGGTCACTATGAGACCCCCGTTTTAAACGGATAATACCCATTTTTAATGGGGGGAACCCTGGCTGAGGGCCCGCTGCTTTGTCAATACAGTTGAAAGTAATAGTTCATTAAACTGCATATAGTATCATAAAATTTTGAGGACCTGCGGTCATTGCAGTTATTTGCATATATATATATATATATATATATATATATATATATATATATATACGAGGGCCACTCAATATATTTTGCGCCACCTTTTTTTTTCATTCCACGTTTCCTTGTAAGTTTCAGAAATTTTGTACAAAAGTAATTACATACCTTTTTCACAAGTTTTTATTTTTCCACATAGTCTCCATCCTTTTCTACGGCTTTCTCCCACCTCGAAACAAGGGATAGAGAGTTAGCGAGCGTTGACGAAGAAGTAGATTTAGGCGTACGCGTATCTAAGGATTTAAAAGTTAGGAACCAGTGCCTGGAGTCTTGCGCTAAAGCTAATAGGATGTTACGCTTCATAGCGCGTAATTTCGAATTTAAATCGAAGAATATTATATTGCTGCTTTACAAGTCCCTAGTCAGGCCCCATTTAGAATATACCGTTCAGTTTTGGTGCCCGTATTTGCGTGAGGATATTGACAGGTTAGAAAGGGTTCAGCGTCGTGCCACGAAACTAATTCCGTCATTGCGCAACAGGCCTTATGAATATAGGATTAAAGAGTTAGACTTGCATTCTTTCGAAACTAGGAGATTAAGGGGGGGGAGCTTATTGAATTTTTCAAAATCGTTAATAACATCGATAACGTAAATTTTGACAAACTGTTCACTTTCGATAATAGCAATACTCGTAATAACGGATTCAAGTTGCGTGGCAGACGTTTCATTACTAATGTCGCTAAAAACTTCTTTACCTTTAAAGTAATTGATAAATGGAATAATCTTCCCACGTCAGTCGTTAACTCTACCAGCGTTAATATGTTTAAGAACCGTTTAGATAGGCATTTTAAAAATATTAACGTTCTTTAATATAATAATAAAACAATTAGTAACAGGAGCTCTAGGGGTGGTGATCGGGGATGAGTCTGTTGACGACTAATGCCAGCTTGTGAACGCCAGCGTGTGATATGCCAGCCAAAAAAAATTAAAAAATATCGACTAACACGAACTTAGATGTAGCTCGTAGCGTAAACTAACCCACTTTTTGTTATTATTTTTTTTTTTCTTTTCTCTCTCTCCTTATTGCATGTCTGTAACTCTTCATTGCATGTCTGTAGTTTGCATGGTATGATAGTGTTTGAGTTAAGAATGTGTTGTATGGTTTGTAATGCGTTCTTATTTTATTTCTTTTCATCTTCCACTCTGTTCCGGCGGAGTGGGCTGCGTCCTCCACCTCCCTATGGAGTGGAGGACCGATCTGCAGCTGCTGGAGGTATGTGTTGATTTGAGTTAAGAATGTGTTGTTCTTTGAGTTAAGAATGTGTTGCATGGTTTGTAATGCGTTCTTATTTTACTTCTTTTAATTTTTTACCCCTTTCCGGCAGAGTGGGCTGCATCCTCTACCTCCCTATGGAGTGGAGGACCGGTCTGCAACAGCTGGACGTATTCTCTTCGACTATTTTCCGACTTGTCGACAGTGGTCTGCGGATGATGATGGTGTCTTTCTCTTATTCTGAATGAATTTTAACTCACGAGTGATAGGTTTTGCTACTTATTTCACCCCTTATTCTCTTCTTTTAACCCCTTACTTTCTTCTTTCTCTCGGGCTAACCTTAGAGTGGATCTTAGGGTCTTTGTTAGCCTTAGCTTCTGTAGATCTGTAGATTCCTTGCTGGTAAAAGTCCGCTGGGTTCCGCTCGAGCCATCTCTTTACCTCCTCAACAACTTCATCCTTACTCTGAAACTTTCTTCCACGAATAGCATCCTTCATTGGCCCAAACAAGTGGAAGTCTGAAGGTGCCAGATCCAGGCTGTATGGAGGGTGGGGTAACTCAGTCAAGCGCATTTTTGTGATGGCCTCTCTTGTTTGCAAACTGTTGTGTGGTGTTACGTTATCGTGCAAAAGAAGGACGTCTTCCAGCAAACTTCAAGACTGGAATGATGGACGACCGCGTCAGTGCAGTCTTCAAAGAGAACCCTCAATGGGTACAAGAAGTTCTCCACTACTACATAAAAGCTCTTGAGTGTACGCAACCCCGACTCCTGGAGCTTAGCGTAGTCTTCCTAGGAGGGACACCTCCCCGAAGGATTCGATTTGGACAGCCTGGCCCCATACACCATGCTCGTTGGATGTCAAAGGCAATATACTGTCTCCAAATATTCATGTTTCAATCTCAGTTTAAGGTGTCCCTTAAGGAAGAGAAGTCCATTCGAACCATGGCCTTCTTTGTTGCTCTTGTCTACGGACCAGCATGGTTCAAGGCTCCCATAATCTTTGAAGCCCCGAGCAACGATATCTCCTTCCTTAAGAAAATTCAAGAATACAGGAATAAAGTGGATGGAGCAATTGGAGCGGCAGCTACAAAGGTATTCCAACGACATCTGTGGTATTTGAACGAGGAGTTGGTAGCTCTGGCTCTATTCAGTGACGCAGTTTCCAATATGGAGAAGAGAGGAATCCTGGAGTCGATGAGGGTAAGGGAAGGAGAGAAAGATCTACCAAAGAGAATTAAAGTGACGGAAGAGGACATTCCGTCACTGACGCTGAAGAAGCTGGCATCCAAGAATACCAACCGCTTCTTCCAGACCACGCTACTAGGCTCCGGATTCATCTCTAAAGATCCATCCCAATTGAAGGATGATCCGCAGTTCCTCCAGGCCAAGGAAGTCCTCCAAGATATGCTGGTAGTGAATAATGTGGCTGAAAGAGGGGTGAAGGTAATTCAGGATTATAACTCTTCCATTACGAAAAACGAAGAACAGAAAGAGTATCTGCTGCAGGTGGTCGCTACACATCGACGTCAAGCTAATTTGTAATCGTGAGGACGGAAGAGTTGTTTTCCTGTTTCAATCAACATTGTTTGTGTTTGGTTTGCCTCTAATTAATAAATTAATCACTTAAATAATAACTTACCTATAGAATGTGATACTTGGGTATCATTTTCCTAATACAAGAGTCATTCTGTAGGGAAAGAGATCAAACAAATGTAGCTTTTCTTAGTCAGCTTGTGCATACCCTAAACAAAGTCATAATGACCTAAAACTTGGTATGCAGTGTTTTCTTGGGGAAAAGAACCAAATAAACACTGAGCACAAAAAAAAATAAACAACTTCGATTTCGTGGACCACCATAATATATATATATATATATATTATATATTATATATATATATATATATATATATTATATACACCTCGTTAACCTCGTTGCTGTTCCGTGCGTTGGTCTCTCTTCACACGAAGGTCAAGCTGGTGGCCCCGCCTCTAGGTCTGGCTTGGTGGAGAAGCGAGTTGCTTTCTTGCGCTCTCCACCGTACATATCCAGGTACACCCGGCTCATTTGGTACCGTCCTGAGCCAGGCATCTAGTCTTCTCTTGAAGACTTCAACTTTGACACCTGTAACGTTTCTGAGGTTCTTTAGAAGCTGGTTAAAAAGTCTTAGCCCCCCTGACGACCAAGCTATTTCCTTCAGTGTTGAGGACGTAGGGTGGAGTGATTGTTTAGTTTAAAAAATCAGGGGTGTTAAATAGTTGTCAAATGTCTAAAAATGAGCATTGGTGGTGGTTTCTGGTGGTTGCTGGTGATATCGCATCAGGAACCACACTCTATATGTGCCACGCCCACATGCGACTCAAAGAAAACCTTTATTTTGCCTATTTGGGGCTCTATAATAGCTAGAAGCACAATCTATAAAGTGCATCTTATGATTTTTTGATGCTGAGAACAACAAAATTATTTTCAAAAGTGTACATTGATGTATAAACATATTTTTTGAGAGTTAAATTAAAATCAGTAGCTGTTTTTGTCCAACATACTTTATATTTACTTCTATTTTTCAGAATTTTTATAACCTATTCAATTAACACTAGTTTAACGTCTTCAAGATTTTTAGTTACTGTACTTATGAAACGTAGAAGCCAGACAACAAAAGTCTTACACGGTGGCCATAGTTTTCCATCCATTGACAGTTTTCCTAATGGAAAATTACCTACAGCTGGACAAGTTGTTCAGCGTCTACTTAAGGAGCCAAACTGGAAAACCAAGGAAAACATCACAAAAGTTGCAGATGAGTTGAGGAAACAATGGATTTGGTGTAATGTTTATCCACTATCCTTGTGCACCATTGAGACGAAGGTGGACAAACTAGCAGCAGACTTTTCATGGTAAGTCATCATAACTTTCTATCCTGGGTAGGACTAAATTAATTACAAGAATGTCTTCTTAGCCAATAGTAAATTTTTTATTTTAAATATAATTTTGTTGTGATGTGCTCTGTAAATCTGTGAATTAATTTATCTATGTATTTCAGCCAAAATTTCTAAACTAAAAAATATTTAAGCGATTTGTGACCACAATTTTTAATTTCTAATTAAGAAAATAATATTGATTTTTTTAATATTTCAACTTCGAAAATGCATCAACAGGTTTCATCGATACTCTGTCACAAAGAGAGGTTCAACCTATTTGGCCAAACTAGAATTGTTTGTCAAAGAGCTTGATTGTTTATTTGATATTTTTTCTGAGGATCTTTCTCAACGACGAAAATTGGAGGAGTTTAAACTGAGGATGAATCAGGATGATTTCTCCTTCTATGCGGATCAAAAATCTGTGAGGCTAGGATACTGTTCAAGATTTGAGGAAAAGCTCACAGAGGCAGATGTTAGATACAGGAGAAGAATAATTGACGAACAACGAGCGGAATTATGGTTAGTCAGAGAGTACATCATGACTTGAACCATTTTAATTAAACCTTTGATGTTTATTTATTATATATATATATATATATATATATATATATATATATATTGGCATAGTAAATCTAGTCATCTAGTCATACTAATTGTTCAGTGAACGAAGCCGGAGAGAAGAGGCAAGTGCATCACAACCTCAACCAGACAGTCCAGACACTACTGGTAGCTCTAGCGAAACTCCATCAGAAGACTCTCGAGATGATCCACAGCCTGCTGGTTCCTCTCATTGTAATTACCAAGATCTGGAGAACCTGTGCAGAGCTGTTGATAGGTAAATTAGCACTTGTGAATTGTGATTGTTCTTTAATAACTGTACTTAGTTGTATGTGCCATGTCATTTCGGTAGACTTAAAATGGATATAATTTTTCTCAACTTCAAAATACAATCTTGCAGGTATTCAATTTCCGACAGAGCAGGTGCAGCGGTAGCGTCAGCAGTTTTAAAAGATTTTGGCATTATCACTGATGATAACACTAACTTCATTGACAGGTAAGATTTCAAAATTATCATGATTACATTTTCATCCACATT
The DNA here is from genome assembly GCA_023014485.1 of Bathynomus jamesi. Lineage (NCBI taxonomy): Eukaryota > Metazoa > Arthropoda > Malacostraca > Isopoda > Cirolanidae > Bathynomus > Bathynomus jamesi. Next base: position 683,827 of record JAJOZX010002110.1, read on the forward strand.
TCCTAAGCTTTTTTAACAAAATTACAATTACTACTACTAATAAGAAGTAAAGTAATTTTATTTAATTATACATATTATACATTGTAACATGGAAAAATAAATTTCAAATATATTGGGCTCAGGCAGTGGCGGTTCCTCATATGGGCAATATGGGCAGCCGCACAGGGCGGCATTTGTGGAGGGGCGGCATGAGCGCCTGCAAAAAAAATAAAAATAAAAATAAGAATAAATAAATAAAGAAATAAATAAAAATAAAAAATAAAATAAAATAAATAATAAAAGATCAATAAATATATTTTTATTAATAAAAAACCATCTATTGCATTTTCCATAAACCTTCCCATAAAAGACCTAAACAATGCAAAATGCTTCCAGATTAATATTATTGGGAATAAAGGCCCATACTTTAACATATCTACAGATCTACAGAAGCTAAGGCTAACAAAGACCCTAAGATCCACTCTAAGGCTAGCCCGAGAGAAAGGAAAGAGTAGGAGGTTAAGAGAAGAGAATAAGGGGTTAAGTAAGGAGCAACACCTATCATTCGTGGGTTAACATTCATTCAGAAAAAGAGGAAAAAGGTCTCACCATCATCATCCGCCGGCCACTGCCGACAAGTCAGAAAAATAGTCGGAGAAAATAGGAGAGGGGTGAAAGATGAAAAGAAGTAAAATAAGAACACTTACAAACCATGCAAACACAGTCTTAACTCACTATCATACCATGCAAACTACAAACATGCAAGAAAAGAGTGTAAAATTAAACAAAAAGTGGGTTAGTTTACGCTATGAGCTACATCTACATTCGTGTTAGTCTAATTTTTTTTTTTTTTTTTTTTTTTAATAATTTTATTGTTGGCATCACACGCTGGCATGTCACAAGCTGGCATTCATCGTCAACAGACTCATCCTCGAGCACCACCACCAGAGCTCCTGTTGTTAACTTTCTTTTTTAATTTTAAACAACGTTAATATTTTTAAAATGTCTGTCAAGACGGTTCTTAAACACATTAACGCTGGTAGAATGAACGACTGACGCGGGAAGATTATTCCATTTATCAATTACTTTAAACGTAAAGAAGTTTTTAGCGATATTAGTAATGAAACGTCTGCCACGCAACTTAAATCCGTTATTGCGAGTATTACTATTATCGAAAGTGAACAATTTATCAAAATTTACGTTATCGACGTTATTGACGATTTAAATTCAAAAGCTCCCCCCTTAATCTTCTAGTTGCGAGTGAATACAAGTCTAACTCTTTAATCCTATCTTCATAAGGCTTATTGCGCAATGACGGAATAAGTTTCGTGGCACGACGCTGAACCCTTTCTAACCTATCAATATCCTCACGCAAGTACGGGCACCAAAACTGAACTGCATATTCTAAATGAGGCCTGACTAGGGACTTGTAAAGGGGCAATATAATATCCTTCGATTTAAATTCGAAGTTACGCGCTATGAAGCCTAACATCCTATTAGCTTTTGCGCAACACTCCAGGCACTGGTTCCTAACCTTTAAATCTTTATTTACGCGTACGCCTAAATCTACTTCCTCGTCAACGCTCGCTAACTCCCTATCATCCATCGTGTACGCGTAATTATTGTTGCGAGAACCTATATGCAAAACTTTACATTTATCTACGTTAAATTGCATCTGCCACTTATCCGTCCACTCCATAATCCTATTTACATCGACTTGGATCCTATTTCTATCGTCCTCGTTAACAACCTTACCGCCTATTTTAGTATCGTCCGCGAATTTTGAAACGTTACTAGTCAATCCTACATCTATGTCGTTAATGTAAATTACGAATAACAATGGGCCTAACACTGAACCCTGTGGGACACCGCTACCTACATCTAACCACCCCGATTCACTACCATTAACTACGACCCTCTGACTCCTAGCACGAAGCCATTCTTCTAACCAGTTAGCTATTTAACTATTGGTTAAATAGTGAAATGTATATTATTTATTACAGAACGAATCTTCACACTAAGCCACTAAGGTCTGTCAAATAACCGCAAATGGATAAGAAGAGGTCAAAGCTATCAGGTGCTCAGTTTAGAAAAAAGAGGAAAGAAGAAGAGGAGAAACGAGCAAAAGATAAAGGTATAGAGCTATGTCATCTACTCTTCACTGCTATATTGCACTGCTATTTTGTGATATAGCTTTCTGAGTCATTTGAAGTGTACTATTATGTATATAATTAGCCATTAACCAAGGAGGTTGTATTATTCATTTGTTTCCTATTCTAAAAGTTTAATAAATTGTGTTTAATAACATGTTAAATTAATTGTACTAGCCTATTCATGCATTGGTCTGTTATGTTCTATTTTACTATTTGCAGGGGCACTTTTGAAATATTTTGGAACACCCTCTGCCACTAGCCAGGATGAGAAGCCGTCTACTTCTGCCATTATTGAGGCTGAGGAGCCATCTACCTCCTCAGCCTCACATATGTCTCCACAAATGCAGTCTGATCCTGAGGATGAAGACCCATTTGCTTCTACTTCTCCCCGGCAGGACTCTTCAGGTGAGTTTGTGTGCACATATGTCTGTGAGTGTGTGCGTGTGTGCGTGTGTGTGTGTATGTGTATGTGTGTGCATCCCTGCAAAGCATTTTGCAAACAGTTATAAATTATAATGTTATTATCACTGGGTCTGGGTTACTGGGTATGTGTGGTGTTCACCACCATAATTCCATAACACCACCACCATAACAAAGTGCTGTGAATAATGTGTTATCTAACTTAGGTGTGTATACTAATGAGTAATGCTCTTGTTCTTTCTATTAGAAATGCCTGGAGCAGAATCGCCTCCTGAGGATGAGTCTCTGTCCACCGACCCTGCTAACTGGCCTTCAGTTCTGACTGAGAGAATTCGGACACAACTGGTTTCCAGGTGACCAAGTCAAGTACCATCTGACTTTGTATTCCCTAGAAACGACAGTGACGGAAGAAGTTTCCACCATCAATACTTCAGGAAGTCATTGGTTAGTGGGGAAAATATAACCAGAAGTTGGTTGGTCTATTCCTTAAAAAACAACAGCCTTTTCTGTTTCTGTTGTACATTATTTTCCAAGAGGAAAATAAATTTAACAAGTTTGGGACTCTCGGACTGGAAGCATGCAAGCTCATTGCTCACATCACATGACAACAGTTCAGAACACCTAAATTCTATGAAAATCTGGAAAGAACTGGCAGTGAGGATGAGAAAGGGGGAGACCATTGACAAGCAGGAATGGCACTTCTGGAGGCTGAGAAGTTGAGATGGAGAGCGGTGCTGACACGTCTCACTGCTATTGTGCATTCTCTGGCAGTTAGGAATTTGGCACTAAGGGGACATACATAAAAATTGTTCTCACCATCAAATGGCAATTTTCTGAAAGAAGTTGAACTGATGGCACAATTTGATCCTATAATGCAAGAGCACATTAACCGTGTCCAAAAAGGGACCTCCAGTCACACCAGCTACCTCGGCCACCACATACAAAACGAACTCATTGATTTGTCGAGCAGCAAGACCATTTCAGCAATGGTGAGCGACATCAAACAATCAAAGTTTTTTCAATAATTCTAGATTGCACTCCAGATATCAGCCACACTGAACAGTTGTCAGTTGTGATTCGGGTTGTGTCACTGGAGGGGAAGCCCCATATAAAGGAACATTTCATGGGGTTTTTGGAGGCAGAGGAGTCCACTGGTCAACATTTGGCATCTCTGATTCTGAAGAGACTGGAGGAGCTAAAAGTTCCTTTCATGGACTGTAGAGGACAATCATACGACAACGGGGCCAACATGAGGGGAAAAAATAAGGGTGTTCAATCCAGGCTCCTAGAAATTAATCCCAGAGCTCTGTTTGTTCCATGTGGGGCTCATTCTCTGAATTTGCTTGTGGCCGATGCTGCTAAGGGATCTATTGATGCCACAAGTTACTTTGGCATCTTGCAGAAGCTTTACAACTTGTTTTCAGCCTCCACACAACGATGGGCCATTTTGAAAAAACATGTGAACATCACATTGAAGATGTGGTCTGATACAAGGTGGGAAAGCAAGATCAAGAGTGTGGAGCCCCTGAGATATCAGGCAGCTGCAGTGAGAGATGCACTGATCGAGGTGAGGGACCACACCAAAGACTGTAATAAAGGTCGAGGCTCAATCTCTGTCAGAGGAGTTGGGTCATACCGCTTCGCCATTTGTTCAGTGGTGTGGCATGACCTGTTGTGCCAAATTCAGCATGTGAGCAAGCAGATGCAGTCTCCTAGCATGCACGTTGATGTTGCAGTAAATCTCCTAAAAAAAACAGAGAGAGGTCTCCGCAATTACAGGGCAACAGGTTTTGTGGCTGCACAAATGGCAGCCACAGATATCTGTGAACAAATGAATGTGGAGGCTGTGTTAATACAAAAACGGCTGAGGTCCACAAAGCGGCACTTCTCCTATGAAGCATCTGATGAGCCCTTGATTGATGCTTTGAAGAAGCTGGAGGTGACATTTTTCAATGCAGTGGTTGATGCTGCAACATCAGCCATTCAGGAAAGATTTTCCACGTTGGAAATTGTGGGAGAGAAGTTTGGAGTGCTGACACATTTCCAAAATCTCACATTTGAGGAGCTGACAGAACAATGTGTGAACCTTAGTACTACACTACATTTTAAGGGACAATCTGACTTGGATGGCAGAGAGCTTGCACAGGAGCTGAAGAACTTGCCTGACTTGCCATCAAAGACCATATCCTTGCTTGAACTGCTGACATTTATCCATGAAAGGGAGCTCTCTGAAATATATCCAAATTTGTGGACTGCTCTCAGAATTGGTCTTACTCTTCCAGTCACTGTTGCTGAAGCAGAGAGGAGCTTTTCAAAGCTGAAGCTCATCAAATCCTACCTGAGGTCAACTATGTCACAGGAACGCCTTACCGGTCTGGCCATCATCAGTATAAATCATACAATTGCTGAGCAGATTTCATATGATGATTTAATTCATGACTTTGCATCAAGGAAGGTAAGAAGAGTCAGGCTTTAGATGGCAGTTGTGCTGTGGTGCAATTTATTTTGTTTCTTGTTCAAAGTGTAGCATAATAATTACCCTCTCTTAAGTGTCTTAATCTATTTATGTGATAGAGCATTTGTACAATTTAGAAATTTGATTCTCTAGTTTATTTATGGCAGTTGTGCAATTTAATTTGTATTTTTCCTGTTCATAGTATCATAATTACATTCTCTTAAGTGAGTTATTCTATTTAAGTGATGAAGGATTTGTAAAATTCAGAAATTTGAGTCTTTGTTTTGGTTCTGAAGTTCCAACAATTAGTCCAATAAAAAGTTATTTTGTGAAAGAGTTATGTCTGTCCTTTATTTTGGGGGGATTCGAATGTGTGTGTGTTGGCGAACAGGGGGGGGGGGCGCTGAAGGTGAGGTTCGCCCAGGGCGTCATGTAAGCTAGGACCGCCACTGGGCTCAGGCATAAAAGTCAGTGTATTTAGCCCATCACTGTTCATTGTTTCCTGTTGTACATATTCCTGCTTATCAGTGCTACCTCCAGCCTTATAAATTTGTAAACAATTTTCATTAATACAGGAGTAAACTACGAAGGAACGGTGTAAGTACCGTGAACAGATCAGAGCTGAGGAAGAAGTATTCTTTGGTTTAGTGGACAGCATTTATGTTGATGGCCGACAGGATGGTACTGTAACAATTACAGAATTAGAGGGGCGACATTATCAACAAACCAAAGTAGAAGAGCATTATGTTATAGTCGGAGAACCGGGTAAGCCACTGTTTTCTGTATGGTATGTTTTAAATTTTTAGTGGATAGCATAAATTTGGTCTTAGTAACATTAAGGAGTAAGAACTATGCGATAGTTATATGTGTTCATTGGTCATACCTGGTAATCTACTGATCTCAGATACATTTATTATTTCCTTAAATTTTGTTTAAAATGTTTCAGGAGGACATTATTTGACACATGTTACCCCAGAGAATGGGAACGGTGTATCAATTGTACTAAGTCTCCATGAAGCAGTGAAGGACACTGATCTGGAAAACAACCTGCAAGTCATGGGGTCAGATGGAACTGCAGTGATGAGTGGACATAATTCAGGGGCGATCAGAGTCTTTGAAGAGCTTATTGGAAGACCACTGCAAAGGATCATATGCCCCTTACATTATAACGAGCTACCTCTTCGTCATGTTTTCATGGAGCTCGATGGGACTACGAAGGGCCCTGATAGTTTTTCAGGGACAATAAGAAAACAGCTAGGTGGTATGGCTTCTGAATGGGATGTTGTCAAATTTAAGCCAATCAGAAATCAGAATTTCGCTATATTGCTCAATGATATAATTGATGATGTAATTGATGTAATAGATTCGTCAGCTAGACTCTGTACTAAGCGGACGCATTTCTTGAGCTCTCTGATATTGCTTCTATTTTGCATATTGCTAACAACTTTACTTTTGGTAAGTTTTGAATTTTATATACTTGCGTTTATATTTACATTGTTATAGTTTAGTAATTGAATTTTAGTGGTTTTTAGCAATTTAGAAGATTTTATAGCGTGCCGGCTTAGTTTAACTTGTGACGGTTATAAACTAATTTTAACGCGCGATGCCGTCGCAGAAAGCGTCGTGTGTTAGGTGTGGGGTAAACCGGTGGTATTCGGAGTTTAAAGATTATGACGGCGGTCCTATGGCGGTTACCGAGAGATCAGTTTGTTTATTTTGCGAGTTAAGGAAAGAAATAGTTGAAATAAAACGTAGTGTACGTGAGGTAAAGGAAAGACTTGCAACGCTTGATGAAGGCAGGGGTAGGGCTACGGTTGACGAAAGCCGAACCAATACTAACGTTGAAGACGTTCGTAATTTGAAGGGTGAGGTGCATAATCTAGTTTCTAGTTTAGGTAGCTTATCGGGAAGGTTGGATAGAGTTGAGGAAGGGGTTAAGGCTAGTCCGAGATTAGTAGATGGGGAGGGATTTAGAGAAGTTAAGGGTGGAGCTAGGCCGCGTACGTTAGGTGATAGGAATCACCCCCCTATCGAGGTTTCGAACCCTTTCGCCCATTTGGAAAAGGACGTGAATGAGGGGGAAACTATTTTAGTTGGGGATTCTTCAGTGCGCCATACGGACGCAGAGTTCGTTGAACGACATCCAACCAAGAGGAGGAGGGTCTGTCTCCCAGGGGCCAGGGTTGACAGAGTTAGAGACGAAGAGGATAGGATTGACGTTGCCTCCCGTCACTCGATGTTGGTGACGATGGTAGGGGGCAACGACTCGTATAGACCCGATACGAGAGTGCCTGACCTTTTGGAGAGATATAGGGGGTTAATTAGTTAATTAGGCGAAGTCAGATAGGTCTTTAGTTCTAGGTATTACCCCTAGGCACGGTTTGTGCTGAGGAAAATGTACCCTTCCTAAAGCTGTGGTCCGAATTCAGTGATCCTAGCCTTTTTATAAAAGATGGGGGTGCATTTTAATGAAATAGGTAATGCTAGGCTAGGTAGGTTAATAGACGGAAACGTGCGAAAGCTGTATAGGTCGAAGCCTTCTTTAAACGTTGTGGGTCCGGGGAACGCGGGCCCGACGTGAAAAATATTTTAAAACGCCGATCCGTGGTAAAAAATAACTTAAACGTCTTTTATTGTAACGCGCGTAGTATTAGAAATAAATTAAATGAATTTAAGGCGATAATTTATTCCGGCAACTACGATATAGTTGCTATCACTGAAACTTTGTTAAATTCCGTGACTCGGGACTTGTTGGGGAACTTGATATACCGGGTTTTAAACTCTTTACTAATGATAGGTTATATAGGATTGGTGGCGGCGTTTTACTGTACATTCGTAATTCCCTTAGGGCTATCGAGGTTAAGTTAGATTTTCCGGCAGCAATTAATGCGATATGTGTTGAAGCTAGGGCGCGTAGTATTAGTTTTAATTTTGTTGTTTATAGACCTCCCGTTCAACCCCTCGATACAGATACTAGATTTTACTCACTTCTTGGTAACTTTATTGACAATCGGAATAGTATAATTCTCGGAGACTTTAACTGTCCTAATGTTAATTATGAGACTTTTACTGGTAATGAGAAGGGTTTGAGATTGATTGAGTTTATGGAAGATAACTTTTTACGACAGATGGTTACCGAACCAACGCGTGGTGATAATACTTTAGATTTGGTGATGACGAACGGCGAGAATATAGTCGAAGGTTTAGAAGTAGGCGAGAGTTTAGGATGTAGTGATCATCAAATTCTTAGGTTTAAGTTATTGATAGAAAACACTAAGGATATTAACGTATGAGAAGTCCCTGATTTTCGTAGGGCTAATTTTGATAGTTTTGCGGATAGGATGAGAGTAGTGGACTGGGATAACTTATTTATGGGTAACGACACAAATTTGCATTGGGTGGCGTTTAGAGAAAGTTTTAGGAATATTGAAAGGGAGTTTATTCCTCGTAGGCCCAAGCGCGCTAGAAATCATATTAGGCCCAAGTGGTGGACTAGGGAAATAGGCGAGTTCATAAACGAGCGTAATAGAACGTATAGACTTAATAAGCGCAATGGCACGGCAGCTAACTTTAATAGATATATCGAGCTTAGACGTCAGGTTAAAAGATCAGTTAGGAATGCTAAGCGCAATTTAGAGATACTTATAGCTGCGGATAGTAAACATAATCCAAAAAAGTTTTTTGAATACGTCAATAATCGTAAGCCGATAAAAGATAACACAGGCCCTCTAGTGGATGTTAATGGCGCTTTGGCTTCTGGCGCTCAGGCGATGACGGGTATTTTCAATAACTTTTTTGCGACAGTTTTTACCGTAGAAGACGTAAATAATGTCCCCGACGTGGACGATATCTTTCTATTTAGTAGCGAGACTATTTTGGATGAAATAACTGTTTACGAGGGTGAGATTGCGCATTATATCGATAGGCTAAAAGTTAGCAAGGCTCCAGGCCCTGACGCTTTTTATCCCAGACATTTGAAAGATTTGAAAGACGTTACCGTAGGCCCCTTAACGAAGATTTTTAATCACACTCGAAACGGGGATTATTCCTGAAGACTTCAAATTAGCTAACGTCACGCCTATTTTTAAAAAAGGCGACCGCGCAGTTGCTAGCAATTATAGGCCCATTAGCTTAACGTCAATTGTCGGTAAACTTTTGGAATCCGTAGTTAGGGATCGTATCATCGATCACTTAGAAAGTAGAGATTTCATTAATAGTAGTCAGCATGGATTTCGACGCCATAGGTCTTGTTTAACTAATTTGTTAGAATTTTATAACGAAATAGTACGCGAATACAATAGGCATCGAGCGGCTGACGTTATTTATTTAGATTTTAAAAAGGCGTTCGATACAGTTCCGCATAGGAGATTAATTGCGAAGATCAAAGCGCACGGTGTACGCGGTCAGGTAGCTAACTGGTTAGAAGAATGGCTTCGTGCTAGGAGGCAGAGGGTCGTAGTTAATGGTAGTGAATTGGGGTGGTTGGATGTAGGTAGCGGAGTCGCACAGGGTTCAGTGTTAGGCCCATTGCTATTCGTAATTTACATTAACGACATAGATGTAGGATTAACTAGTAACGTGTCAAAATTCGCGGACGATACTAAAATAGGCGGTAAGGTTGTTAACGAGGACGATAGAAATAGGCTCCAAGACGATGTACATAGGATTATAATGTTATAATGTTATAATGTTTCAGACCAACAAAGACCCTAGGATCCACTCGTGGCTGGTCTACCTAACTGTGTTCGTAATCGTGTATTGTGTATGTCCTCCGTGGTGGCGGAGGGGACCTACAATTTTACGTGGGTTCCGAACCACAAGAACATAAGAAATTTATGTAAAAACTGCCGGTAAATTGGCAACGACCAATTTTTACGAAACTAAATAATTATCAATTTAAAACTAATTAATTATCGATTTAAAACTAAAGATAGAATCTCTGGATCCAGAGGATCAAGTCATAATAGACTACTATCCACAAATGTTACACTCTATATCTATTTATAACGGACATGCAAATATATCAGATCCAAAGAATCTAGTCAATTTCATTACGGTATCCATCAAGTCACGGTCCATATCGATTGCGGACCAAGTCAAAATTTACAATCATATACATTACAATATATACACTTACGAGGAAAAGTGTAGGTGTGGCTGTAAAGACTGTACAGTAATGTAGAAATGTGTGTGCACCCATTATGGGTCTCCCATTTAAAGGTGTTTGTGGGGCAAGTGAAGATCATGAGTTTTTCAATACCTCACAGTACTATGGGGGGCACCGCTCGGCAGAGGAATCTCTTTAAATGGGTGTGTAAGGACAGAGAGTATCCCCTAACCCAAGACGCTGCCTCCCTATATCCCACAACACTTGTGTTGAGCTGTGGGATCTATCCCACAAAGCCTTAATTTTACTACCTTAAACTATACCCTTTCTATCAACATGCGCGTCTAATCGATTTTTAAACATGTTTATAGACGTGCTACTAATTACTTCTACCGGCAAACTATTCCAGGTATTTACTATTCTATGCGTAAAAAAGTTTTTCGCAACTGCTGTCTCGAACCTTCTACTTGTCAACTTACACCCGTTATTTCTAGTCCTATTATATTGAGATATTTCGAAAAAGCTATCTCTATCTACGTTATCAAACCCATTCATAATTTTGAAAACCTGGATTAGATCACCTCTTAACCTCCTAGTCTCGAGAGTAGTCAATTTTAACTCCTTAAGCCTATCCTCGTACGACTATGACCTAAGAGACGGAATCATCTTAGTTGCTCGTCTTTGAACTCTTTCGATTTTGTCTATATCTTTGCGCATATGCGGATTCCAAAATTGGACCGCGTACTCCAAATGGGTTCTAACTAATGATTTATAAGGAGGAACTATAATATCGCTCGATTTGTACTCAAAATTTCCAGCTATAAAACCTAACACTTTGTTCGCCTTATTGACCGTTGCTGTACTTTGTTTCGCTACTTTTAAATCACCAGTGACTATAACTCCTAAATCTTTTTCCTGCTCTACGCTTGTTAAATCTTTCCCTGACATACTATACGCAAAATTACCGTTACGCGAACCTATATGCAAAATTTTGCACTTATCCACGTTAAATCTCATTTGCCATGTGACTGACCAATCAACGATTTTATTCAGATCTTCCTGAATTTTACCTCTATCTTCGTCATTAATCGCCCTACCACCCAGCTTCGTGTCATCCGCAAACTTTGAAACTGTACTGACTAGGCCGACATCTAAATCGTTAATATATATATATAAGAAAAAGCAAGGGGCCCAATACAGAACCCTGAGGAACGCCACTCGCTACATTAGCCCAACACGACTCCGCTCCATCAACGACCACCCTCTGTTTCCTGCCTCGCAACCACTCTTCTAGCCAATTTATTACTACACCCTGATTCCATGAGCCTTAGTTTTTTCAATGAGTCTTTTGTGCGGCAAGGTGTCAAACGCTTTTTGAAAATCTAAATACACTACATTAACCGGCCGATGTCTATCGTAAACGTCAACCACGCTTTGGAAAAATTCTAAAAGATTAGTTAAGCAAGATTTGTTTCGCCTAAAACCGTGCTGCGTATTTCTAACCAGATTATGCACTTCTAAGTGTTCGACTATACGATCCCTAATTATTGATTCCAGTAGCTTACCTACAACAGACGTTAAAGTGATTGACGTATAATTTCCCGCCGCACCTTTATCGCCTTTCTTAAAGATAGGTGTTACGTTTCCTAACTTGAAATTATCTGGTACGTACCCCTCAGAAATAGACGCATTAAAAATCTTTGTTAGCAGGACAACAATGCTATCTTTTAATTCTTTTAGTTGTATGGGATACATGGAATCCGGACCCGGTGATTTACGCGTTTTCATTTTATCAATATAGCGCATTACTTCCCCTTCACTAACGACAATATTATCCAAAATATTACCATTATCAAAAGGTATTATGTCTATGACCGTAGGGATATTCGTTACATCTTCTATAGTAAAAACTGACGTAAAAAATTCGTTTAGCAAGATAGCCATTTCCTTGTTTTCAGAGACTAGATCTCCATTTACATTTTTCAATGGACCCAAGACACTTTTTACTGGATTTCTATTATTGACGTATTGAAAGAATCGCTTGGGGTTTTCTTTACCGTCACGAGCTATGGAGATTTCAAATTCGCGTTTTGACTTTTTTATTACACTTTTCGCTTCACGCCTCAGAGATATGTAGTTGTTTCGTAACAACAAATTGTCTTTATCGCACTTATGTTGCCTATAAGCCCTATCTCTACTCTTTATAATGTCTCGTACTCTAGAAGTAAACCACAAGGGCTTGTTGTTTACTTTCGCACGCTTAATTTTGTACGGTACACATTCCTCATTTATAGTCCTAAATACCGTTACGAACGATTCCCACATTAGTTTTGCGTTGGAGTTCCCCATTACGTTTTCCCAATTGACGTGTAAAAATTTATTTCGAAATTTACTAAAGTCTGCGTGCTGGAAGTTAGGAATTTTAGTCGAGTTAGTTGGTTTCGAGTGACTTACTGAGAGGACAAACTCTACCATATTGTGATCGCTATTGCTCAACGGTTCTATTACTTGAAGATCAGTAATTAGCCTATCATCCGTAGTTATTACTAAATCTAAAATACTGTCCAACCTCGTAGGTTCCCCAACCTTTTGAATAAGAAAGCTATCCTCGAGAAAATTAACTAAACGATTACCTTCCGCGTCTCCCTGCATTGTATCGTAATTCACGTTGGCGCAATTAAAGTCACCCATAACTAAAGCCTGCTCACTACCGATTATTCTCTTTAGTTCACGATATAACGCTTCGTCCGTATCAGCTGTTTGATTTGGGGGCCTATATATAACCGCAACAATAAGTTTGAAATCGTTCAATTTAAGTTCTTCTATAGTCGAATCTATCGGTTCTGGAATTGAGTGCTTTACTTCTATAACGTTCGCAATATTATCTTTGATATAAACATAACACCGCCTCCTCGCCTACCTATTCTGTTTTTAACAAAAAGTCTATAACCTTTAATTTGATACTCCCTACAAAGTCACGTGTTTCAGTGCTAAGCCACGATTCATTTATCGCAATTAAATCATAGTCTTTACAAGCAATTAAAGAAAAAAATCGTTTATTTTATTTCGTAGGCTACGAGCATTTAAGGATAGAACCTTCAAATTGTTTGTAATTGCGACACCTTCGCGAGCGCGGGGGAAATTTGTGGAATTTACGCTGGGACCGTTCGGGTTACGGCAGCCTGAAAAGAAGAGACAGTATTATGAAATAGTCTTCCTAAACGCGCAGCTCCAACTTCATTAAGATGAAGTCCATCTTCGAGGAACAAATCCCTCCTGCCGTAGAAACTGTTCCAAAAATTTGCAAAATGCACTCCTTCCTGTTGGCAAAGAGACTTTAGGTTATTGTTAATATAGGTCGCCTTGCTGTAGAAATCGCTTCGTTGGATAATTCGAGGAAGTATACCTGTTAAAACAATCTTATTAGTTTTCTCCTTTAATCGCTCTAATAAGTCCCTGTACCTAGCCAGCAGTTCTTCCGATCTAGGATTTAAAACGTTATTAGTACCGACATGAATAACATACGTTGTGTCCTCGGTGGTACCGTCTGTAAAATGGTCAACACTATTAGTTATATCCTCCACCCTTGCACCAGGGTAGCAGTAACGGCGCCTACGACGAGGGTTTCTCCCACAGAATTCCTCGAGCTGCCCTCGAACAATGGAATCGCCAACGAGTCGTATTTCCGGTTCATCAGCATCTTCGAAATCTAAAACAGAAAACTTACTGCTTGTTATTACTGGTAGACAGGTCTTTGCTTATCTCAATGGGGCTCCAGTTCGCACTCGAACGAAGGGTTGGGAACTAGGGGAAGAGAGAGGGCTATTTATATTATTAGTAGAAACTGAGGCAGGAGGGGTCGTAACTGGAGTCTCAAGGGATTCTAATTTTGCCGTCAGGAGCATCACGCTTTCTTCAAGTCTCACCCTGGCCTCCCTCTCACGTTCTAACTCGTTCCTCAGCACTTCCATGCTTGAGAACCACCTGCAAACTAACTGATCATTATTATTAGCCATTGTAAACGCGTAAGCAGCAAATTTCCCTTCACAGCGACTGCAAGTACTTGACGGGGGTGCCATGCTTTTAATTAGTTGAACAAAAAAAAACAAAAAACGAGCGTTTTGAAATTAATAAATTACAACGTATGTCTACCGCGTGCTTATTGTGCCGTCACCTGCGAAAACCCGCAAAATTGTTCTTGAAACGCAGAAACAGGTTCTTGTAGCACAATTTATGCTAAATGAATATGTAATTAAGCTACCGACGAAAGAAATGTTAAGGAAAAAGTATTAAATGAAACTTATCTGGTCTGTTTACTGACTTATCCTTTTTTTCCCACGGTAGGTGACCCTTTTGGAGGTCAGGTAGTGTGTGAAGGAAAAATGAACCTTAAGAAACCACGATTCTGATAGATTTGAAAAACAACAAAGGCAAACCAAGGGAATTTCAACTTTATGACTGCACGTTTTCTGATTGATTTGAAAACCAAACAAGGCAAGCCACGTTCAGTAGCCTTGGTTTGATCAAATAATATAGTACTGAATAACGTCAATAAATGAAATATATTCGTTAATGAATGATTAGTAGCACGAAGTAATTTAGTTAAGAATGCACGGAACACTTTTTTTTTAAAACACTTCAACGAAAACCACTTATTCAATTGATAACACTCGACACTCGATAAAACACGTCTGTTCACAAGGAAAGACTGATCACGACTGGAGGGGACGGATAAGTGGCAGATGTAATTTAACGTAGACAAATGTAAAGTTTTGCATATAGGTTCTCGTAACAATAATTACACGTACACGATGGATGATAGGGAGTTAGCGAGCGTTGACGAGGAAGTAGATTTAGGCGTACGCGTATCTAAGGATTTAAAAGTTAGGAACCAGTGCCTGGAGTCTTGAGCAAAATCTAATAGGATGTTAGGCTAGGCCTGTTCAAAAATCAACTTTTTCTTATTTTCATAGGTTTCTGTACATTTTCCCATGCTTTTTGACCTGAAAAAGCCGAAAATCACAACTATTTTTATCTAGGATGTTGGGAAGCATTGCCGCATGGAGCTTTAAATTTTCTGCCTTGAAATCGGCCAAAGCGCCAATTGCGGGGTCCCTTGAATTATGTTTTGTACTTTAACTTTTGATCTAAACAAGATAGAGCAACAAATTAGGTATCAAATAAAAGAGCATAAAATTAATAAATAATATAATAATAATAATAATAATAAATAAATAATAATTAATAATAATAATAATAATAATTATCTATCATTTTTCAGGAAACAACAGAAACTCAATCAGAATCTAGAAAACCATCTACAAGTTACAACTTCACAATGGCATTAAGCAAGGAGCTGAGGGAGCTCCGTGGGCGCACAGTTGATATCTCAGAACCTCCACGTACTGTCCACAGGCAGGTGTCAACTGGGCCATCTACCAGATCTCTCACTGAAACTTTCCTGGTTGGATACCCTTCAGCTTTTATCAGTGGTTCCCAGCTTCCCACCAACAGACAGGCGTTCCAGTATTTCCTTAATCTTCAGAATTTACCGGAAAATGCAGGGAGGCCCATGGTTCAAGACCTTGCATATGAAACAGTTGAATCTATCATCCCATTCTGGCAGATGGCTAGGATCAAGACAATGACCAAGTACAACGCAATGAAGCTCTTCATGAAACTACATGAGAAACATCGTGCTCTGGTGAAAAGCAAAGGAAGAGCAAGTAACCCTGGAGGAAAAAGAGGAGCATTTGTGCTGGAATTAGACAGCCTGTTCGATATAGGAGCTCCAGATGCAATCCAGGACATACAGAACAACAGACTGTTATCCAGAGAGAAGAAAGATGAGGATATCAGGTTCTACGAAGACCAAAAGACTGAGAGGAAAGGTCATATGTCTGGTCATGACAAGATTTTTGAGACAAGATCCCTGCAGCAAGCAGCGAGGAATGAAAGACTGCAGCATAGACAAGAACAAGGTAAAACTAATTACTTTGAACGTCACAAAAAGTTTTAAGTTTTACTCCATTGCATATTTAGCATGTACTTAACAATTACTGTCTTAACATGTTGTACTATTTTACAGCTGCAGCAGAACAAGAGGCAGTTGTTCATGTGGATGACATTACCTGGGGTGACTCAACTGACAACGACGCTAACACAGAGGACATGGATTACCATCAGCCTCGTCCTGGATGTTCTCACCATCAAGACACTGTGACTAGTGTGACTTTGACGTTTCCAAGGAAGGTCATGGAATGTGATGTCATCTGCAATACAGCTGATCGTCTTGGTTTATCAGACAATCAAGTTACTGCCATGGTTTCTGCTACCTTGAAAGCTGGAGGGGCTGATCTGGATAACTTCGTCATCTCAACCTCAACAACACGTCGCAACAGAATGCTGTCCAGGTATAATATCAGCCAGAGTCACATGTCCAAGTTTTGTGAAAACCCCCCACAGTACGCTGCCTTACACTAGGATGGAAAGTTGCTCAAAGATGTCTTGGGCAGTGAACCTGGAAGTACCTCAGAGACTTTAGCTGTGCTAGTGTCTGGTCCACCTTCATACACTGAAGGAAAGTTATTGGGAGTACCTGTCATCGACAATTCTTCTGGCACAGCTCAGGCTGAGGCTTCAATGGATTTACTGGAGACATGGGAACTTACGGATAATGTTACTGCCCTTGTTTTTGACACTACATCCAGTAACAGTGGAGTTCACAGAGGAGCTGCCAAACTGCTAGAGAAAATGCTGAACAAAAAGGTGTTTTATCTGGCCTGTCGACATCACATCCTGGAAATCCTAGTAGGAGCAGTTTGGGAGAAGCTGTTTGGGAAGGTGAATGGGCCAGATAATCCCTGGTTTGAGCATCTGAAGGATGTTTGGACGGACTTGTCCAAGGAAAACCCAAAGATGCTGGCTATCAAGCAAATGGCTGAAGGAAAAGAAGAAGAACAGTGAAGAAATACTCCAAGACATTCTAACAGCAGAAAGGCTTCCAAGAGCCGACTACAGGAAATGGCTGAACTGACAGTCATTGTTCTTGGAGGAACGCCTCCTCGAGGTATTCACTGGAGTCGACCAGGCGCCATTCATCAGGCCAGATGGATGGCCAGAAACCTGTACTCCATGAAAATGCTGATGTTTGCAGATCAACTTGAGTACGACGAAGACACTGTATCAAAGCTGGAAAGACTCAACACCTTCCTTGCGCTATTCCACACTCCTGTATGGATGATGTCAATGTCTGCTGCAGATGCTCCCGTGAATGATCTAAGTCTAATCCAGGACATGTTGAAGTACAAGAAAACTGACCCAGAGCTTGCTGATGCAGTACTTAATAAGATGGAAAACCACAAATGGTACCTGACGCAGGAAGTCGTGCCATTTGCCCTGTTCAGCAGTAGATTGAGTGACACATTGAAGCACGACATTGCTGCCCAGTTACATGCCACTGAGAAGCCAGACAGCTTCAGAACAGGAAAGCCTCTATTCCAGAGAGTCACAGCTAAGACCACTCTGGTTGATCTCACTGGCCCAGCATCACATTTCCTGCTGGACACACTGAACATTGGATCCGAGTGGCTTCTGGAACCTGTCACGTCTTGGCCAGAATGAGGACTACAGAAAAGCGTTGGACTATGTTAAGAATCTGAAAGCGGTGAATGACATTGCTGAACATGGTGTCAAGATGATGAGCGACTTTGCAAATGTCATAACAACAGATGCCAAGCAAAGGGACTATCTCCTTCAAGCTGTGGAGTTCAACAGACGCCGCTTTGACAGCTTCAAGAAACAAACTCTCAACAACTGACTGTGTAAATGTCATTATGAAATTAATCATCATGTAATGCTTTCACTTCTTGATCGATTAGACTTGTGACAAAATGTTAATCTCAAATTTGTGTCATGAATAAGGCGCCTTGTCTGCCTTGAGTGTGAGAAAACGAATTTTGTGATATTTCTGAAATCTTTGTATGTACCAATGTGCCATTTCTTGTTCCAAGACTATCATAATTGTATAAGTTAGAAAGAGGATTAAAAACACTTTAATTTGGTGCCTATTTGTTGCTCTATCTTGTTTAGATAAAAAGTTATAGTGCAAAACATGATTCAAGGAACCCCGGAACTGGTGCTTTTGGCCGATTTCAAGGCAGAAAACTTAAAGCTCCATGCGGCAATGCTTCCCAACAACCTAGGTCAAAATGGTTGTGATTTTCGGCCTTTTCAGGTCAAAAAGCATGGGAAAAAGTACAGAAACCTATGAAAATAAGAAAAAGTTGATTTTTGAACAGGGCTAATTTTAGGCTTCATAGCGCGTAATTTCGAATTTAAATCGAAGGATATTATATTGCCCGTTTACAAGTCCCTAGTCAGGCCTCATTTAGAATATGCCGTTCAGTTTTGGTGCCCGTACTTGCGTGATGATATTGATAGGTTAGAAAGGGTTCAGCGTCGTGCCACGAAACTGATTCCGTCATTGCGCAACAGGCCTTATGAAGATAGGATTAAAGAGTTAGACCTGTATTCATTCGAAACTAGGAGATTAAGGGGGGAGCTTATTGAAGTTTTCAAAATCGTTAACATCGATAACGTAAATTTTGACATTGTTCACTTTCGATAATAATACTCGTAATAACGGATTTAAGTTGCGTGGCAGACGTTCCATCACTAATATCGCTAAAAACTTCTTTACCTTTAAAGTAACTGATAAATGGAATAATCTTCCCGCGTCAAGTCGTGAATTCTACCAGCGTTATTATGTTTAAGAACCGTTTAGATAGGCATTTTAAAAATATTAACGTTGTTTAATATAATAATAAAACAATCCCCCTTTTCCCTCTCAGCCTCCCCCTTTTCCCTCTCAGCCTCCCCCTTTTCCCTCTCAGCCTCCCCCTTTTCCCTCTCAGCCTCCCCCTTTTTTTAAATGTAAAATTTACCTGAAATTATTAAAAGAAAAGATTGTTCGAAATGCTTTCCTTCCATTTCAATAACTTTTTTATTCTTGGTCGAAATTCATCTATGGCTCGATTTACTTTTATTTTTTTAAAATATTATAAAATTATGTTTAGCTCGTTGAAATGCATAATTGATTTATATTTTTAATTTGTATTCTTAATTTTCTTAATTCAATTATCGTACCGATACTTCTGGTTAATGTTAATGGTTATATAGTTCATATATAGCTAGGAATGTTACTAGTCGAATTTAATTCTATCTTCAAAATTTAATTTTTAATACCGCTAGATTTACTTTCATTAATTGTAAGGTCCTCTAAATTCGTTTTTTTAATTACCTTATACGTGTAACTGATTAATTATGTAAAATCTATAATCCTAATTGAATTTTATTACTTTTGACACTTTTGCATTAAAACTCGTATGCAAACATCATCATCATAATACATCATAATTATTGCTTACTATATATAAATTCTCGCTCATGCATTTATTAAGTTATTTTATCTGTTCCTTAAAGTATATAATATATATATATATATATATATATATATATAAATATATAATCCTAATCCACCAATGACCCCTAATGATCTAGTTCTTCACGGGATGAACAAATTACTCTCATATTCTACATACTATTGTACCGACTCACTCATCTACAGATGCTTCTTACCAATATTTATAGATACATCTGCACACTGACGTATAACTTCAACTATTCAACTATAAATCCCCTTTCTCCTTTTGAACGTATCACCAACCACTACAATCTGTACCCAATAAACATAAATACACATTTGACCACAGGTCTATACATCATCCACTACGTAATTCGATTTGTACCTACAACAGTCAATAAAAATGCATGTATGCACACTATATATACTATATATACAAACCTTATGCTAAAATCATTGGATATCACAATAAACTATTTCATTGCGCGTAAGTGCTAACTATGTAATTTAATCTTAATCATTTTTGCTTTCTAATATATCTTGCTCATGCATTTATTCAGTTAATTGAACAATCCTATCGGCTAATCTGTCCCTCGAAATTGTAAGATACACACTTTGTACCTAGTACACAAAAATACACACTAGACCACAGGTCTATACATCATCGATTACGTAATTCTATTTTTACCTACAATAGTCAATAAAATTAGTTTATGAATTGTACTATCATGGTAACCTTGAAAATCCATGAACTTTAAAATTTATATTTTTCCCTTTTACCTATTCATTATGAATGTAATTTTCCCCACAGAAAAATAAAATTTTGCTAAAATTGTCTAACTTAATTGTTTGTCTAAATTAACGTATTAATCCTTTTATTTTGTTTGCATAAAATTAAAGTTTTAATTTTTGAATTTTTATATTTTATAATAGCCTCTGAGCGAGTGTCATGTTAAAAATTTGATTACTCTGCATTGTACTCAACTACCCGAAATCGTTCTGTATAAAATTTGTATTGTAAAAAAAAAAAAAAAAAAAAAAAAAAAAAAAATCTAATTTGAATTCGTTAGATGTTATTTTCTCAATTGTATTAATTAATACCATTCTAGAGGGGGAACACTGTAAAAATGAACAATGAATAATCCATATTCATTTTTACATGAGAAACCAAAATCGCCTAAGCGAGTTTTGGATAGAATTTCGATTTGTACTTCTTTATTCATTACTGTATTTCTCTAATTCATCTTTTCTAATAATGACTTATACACTATGACGTCATAAAATAACTTAATTCTCTTTACGTTTCCCATACCTTGTACACTGAATCATGTGCTTAGTATTTGGACATCTTCCGTATTCAAAGTATGGTAAATTCTTTAATAATAATGTTGTGGTGTTATGTACTATAAATATTATTATTCAACCATATTCATCTATACGCCATTAATTTCCCTTGATCATTATCCTATATAAATTTTATTAAATATTCATTTTTACTCGTGTCAATCTATGAAACGCAAAACTTCATGCATTCGTTCGAAAACGTATAAATACGTTCTCTTATTATTTTTTCATTTTTATTTTTAATTATATCACCTCCCGAGATGAACTCGAAAACGCTGAGGTTAAAGTTATCAAATTCCGCGAACTATGCATAAGTGAACGCTTCAAAGATAAAAATATCTCCTCTCGCTCTGATTTCAAATTTATAACATGTTATAACATATTATAACATATTATGTTGTATATAAATCCATATCGTATGTGCCCATGTACTTTGTATTATATTTCTAACATCTTAATTGTCTATTAATATGAAACACTGTAAAAAAACAAAACAAAGTTATAGTAACTGTTTAATTGTAATTAACTGTAATACTTTAATTTAATATAACGTAATGTACTTTAATGAAACTGTAATTAATAATAACTTGTAATGTACTTCATTGAAACTGTAATTAAATGTAATGATTTAATATATACGGTAATGTAAGAATGTACTTTAAAATGGAAGTGTAATTAAACAATAAGTGAATATGAATTAATTGGTAATTGTAATCGTAATTGTAATGAACCAAAATTAATACGTACTCAGTCATGTACTCAATTTGTACTTATGTACTACTATGAAATTATATCGCCTTCATAAATGTAGACTCAGCGAAAAATACAAATTAGTTTTTTTATTTTTTTAAATTTTTATTTGGAATCTTTCAAACATCTGATCATGTGTTTAAAAGGGGGGAACTTAACCTTCAACTGCCGTCCCCCAACATTTAGGTTTATATTATATATGCATTTGTAAAATGAACGGCACTTCATTAAAGCACTTCATTACGGCTCTCGGCTTTGGTCACTGCTACGACTCCCTTGTTAGCAGCTTCGCTGCGAGGAGGGGGCAGAGGCCCCTTGCCTCCTTAACTTTTTAGATTCCGGCCTGAGCCATGGTCGAAAGAGGTCGAACCTCTACCCCTGTAATTCAGAGCACTACCTGTACATTTTTAGAAGTAAACTACAGTAAGAGAAACTTTTTATTTTCCCCTTCGAGCCGTGCTCTCTTCAGAAGAACTTAGTCAGTTAAGTCGATAAGTTATAAAAGAAAAGTCGATAATTTTAGTATCAGAGAAAGTATCAGAGTATAAAAAAAGAGAAGAATTAACAACTAACGAACCAAGCACCGAGAAGATATTGGCATAACAGTCTGGCGAGTCTGTAGCCAAGAGTTTAACAAGTGGCGACCCACCATTTGACCGGCGGAAAAGAATTAGAATATTATAGAAGAAATATCCGTTGCTGCCTCCTAACTAGAACCCCCGTCGATCCGAACCACCCAGGGCCATAGACGGAGGGGTTAACATATATATATGTATATATATATATATATGTATATATATGTATGTATACATATATATATATATATATATGTGTATATATATATATATATATATATATATGTATGTATATATATATATATATATATATATATATGATGAATAAAACCACGAAGGAAAGGAAACACAAAAAGGTGCTCAAGCGCTTTCGTCTAATGACATCCTCAGGAACACTGAAGTACATAAAAGGTTACGGCCTATATATAGGTTACAGAAAGAAAAAATAAATAAATAAATAAATAACATACATACACACAAACATATATATATATATATATATATATATATATATTATATATATAATATATATATAATATCTACACACACACATATATATATGCAATAAACGGAGAAGTAAAAATAAAAATTAAAAATTAAAGGATTAACAAAGAGGCATACAGATTTGTAAGGAAAAATATCGATTTTTAGCACAAGATCAAATGAATTATAAAAATACAAATTTATACTGGAAATCTGCCCGGGTTTTAACACTTTGCCTTTTATAGTCAAGTTTCGATATATATAAAAATAAAATGAAGATTAAAAGTTAATAAAGTAGCATACAAGTTTACCAAAGATTTAGCGTCCTACCCTTTTTATCTAAATCTGTTTTGAAGGAATTCAAAACAACAGGATCGAGTTGAAAAAGACCTTTGCTTATGTTGAAGTTATTTGAAAGTTGGATAATGGCAGACTCAAGAATATTTCTATTAACAATGTTGCTAGAGTGAAATAAAACTGAAGCATTATTCCAATCAATACAGTGGGATAACTCTGACAAATGGACAAAAAGAGCACTGAACAACTGTCCTGTTCTAACGGAATATTGATGCTGTTTTATACGTGTGTGCAAATCCTTTCCCGTCTGACCTATGTAAAAGGAATCACATTGTTTACACCCAATTTTATAGATAACACTAGGCAACAAAGATTTTGTTACAGAAGACCAAATAGGTGCTCCTAGCTAATTTCGGTATGCTGATTTCAAATCTATAATTAGATTTTTTCTATCACGTCTAGATTTTGTGTAAAATGCAAATCACTTTTAGTAAAATTTTCTACCACGTCCAGATTTTGGTTTTAATCGGCTTAATGCCAGTATTATGAAACTTGCTTTTCAAGGTTAAAGCAATTTTTTTTGCCAACTGTATACAAATTCGAACAATTTTGATAAATAAAACTTATCCCGAGTTGGCAACACTGAGTCAAGAGCATAGTAACGGGCAACGGCCCAACGGTCAGTCGCTACTTGACAGTCAAGCAGAACGGTTGTTGAAGCTCTTTGCTGATGAGCAAGTGACAGGTTGTGGTGACTTGTGTGTTTTTATAGCATTTGTTTTGTACTACGGTGTGTATTTCTTTTTATTTTGCACATCGTAATAATTACTTTCTACGTTTTTTCAGATATTGTATGGTAATTCAAAATGGCATCAAATAGACGTGCTTGTGTAAATCACCCAGACAACTTCTGCTTTGTCTGTGGACAATATACACCTAAGCCACAACGTAGAAACATAACAACAAAGATTAAACTTGCCTACAAGTGTTATTTTGACTGTAAGTTAGGAGACCAACAGAGGGACTGGGCACCACATATTTGCTGTGCACAGTGCAATGCAATGTTAATAGCTTGGATGAATGGTAAAAGAAAAGCTATGCCGTTCTCAGTCCCCATGGTTTGGCGTGAGCCGAAAAATCACTTCAATGATTGTTATTTTTGTTTGACAAAGATTGCTGGTTTCACAAAGAAAAACAAATCAAAGATCACGTACCCAAACTGCGAATCAGCAATGAAACCAGTACCACATGATGAAACAAATCCACACCAGTTCCACCAGCAACGGTAACAGACAGCAGTTCATCTGAAGATTCTGCTAGTGATATAGAAACAGGGAAAGATGGCATATATGTTCCAGATGCAAATATTTCCCCACATTTGTTAAGTCAAGCGGAGTTAAATGACTTAGTGCGCGATTTGGAATTACCAAAAGAAAAGCAGAGTTGCTTGGTTCAAGACTTCAAGAATTTAATCTTCTCCAACCAAACACCAAAGTTTCCCATTTCCGCCATCGCCATTTGCAGTTTTCATCATTTTACTTACAGGAAGAAAACGTTTGTTTCTGCCACGAATCAGTGGTCTGATGCAAGGGATTGGCTGTCGCTATGATCCAAAAGAATGGAGACTGTTCATTGACTCTAGTAAAGCTAGCCTTAAAGCTGTATTACTACAAACGGCAATGAAAAACTTCAATACCTGTAGCACATGCCACTGGCCTTAATGAGACTTATGAATCGATGAAACTGCTGCTAAGACTCATCAAATATAAGGACCACACATGGAATATTTGTGGCGACCTTAAAGTTGTATCATTACTTCTTGGGTTACAGTTGGGCTACACAAAGCATATGTGCTTTTGTGTCTATGGAACAGCAGAGATGACAAGAACCACTACAAAAAACATGATTGGCCATCTAGAATGAACATGGTTGGTAAATACAATGTGAAACACCCAGCACTTATTGACCCTCAGAAAGTACATCTTCCACCACTTCACATTAAACTTGGCCTTATGAAAAATTTCGTGAAGGGTATGGATCATCAAGGTAGTGGTTTCCAATATTTAAAGGATAAATTCAAAGGAATATTGACAGATGCTAAGCTAGAAGCTGGAGTTTTCACTGGACCACAGATCCGCAGTGTCATCCACGACTCATCGTTTCCATCTAACCTAAATAAGAATGAACTAGGAGCATGGATATCTTTCGTTGAAGTTGTCAAAAATTTTCTTGGAAACCACAAAGCTGAAAACCACCGTAAACTCGTAGAAAACATGCTTAAATCTTATGAAATAATGGGATGCAGAATGTCTTTGAAAATCATTTTTACATTCTCATCTGACTTCTTCCCGGCCAACCTTGGGGCTGTAAGTGACGAGCATGGTGAGCGCTTCCACCAACAGATCTCAGTTATGGAAAACAGATACCAAGGTAATTTCAACCCAAATATGATGGAGATTATTGTTGGTTCCTGCAGAAGGCTCGTCATCCTACAAGCGACAAAGGAGAGGACACACCAAAGTTTCACTTAAGAACAGGAATTGCCTTTCAGTAGTAACAACAAAATACTAACGCGCTTTGGGTGGATGGTTGGGCGCAGGGGTGGTAACTCCGCCAGCGGAATTCCGCTGTCTGTCTTAAGCCAGAATAAAGGAGGAAAGACATCCCTGTTCACTAATTATTTAAGTATGCTTAACATAAAACGTGGCACGGAAAAGTAGCTTAGACGGCTTTCGTAATAGAAGCGGGTGAGAAAAAAAATGAAAAATAGGGGTTTTCGGTTACACAAAATCTGGACGTGATAGAGAAATTTTGATATCAGATCTGAAATCAGCATCAGCGCTTTAGTAGGAATCAGTAGTTCACGTGTCTGTAACAAAAAAAAGTTGAAATTTGTTGCCTAGTGTAATGCCTGAATTATTGGTAGGGCTATTTTTTACTATGATATTTTTCACAATATTGTTATATGAAAATACTACATTAATATCCAAAAGTTTAAGTACATTAGCAATGCCTAAAAAGCCCGGGAAAAATGGAAGTACTAAAATATTTTTTGACAAAGTACGAGTGTTATTATTGACACGATAGAAAGTTCGTTTTGCCTTGTTGAGACAAGATTCCATAAACGCAGATGGGTAACACAGATCACTTCCAATACCGTTGATTTTTTCCAATTCGGCATCGATGT